>KZ308296.1:829277-936029 GCA_000376725.2 Ladona fulva | reverse complement strand
TCTTGTAATGGCAGAGTTCTTGAATGTTCTTAAAACATTAGATATTTTAAGTCTGTTTAGAAATTTGCTATTTCCAAGTTTCCCAGTGGTGTTATGGATTTTATTTCAGACAAATATTTTGTAAAATTGTGGTCTATTACCAGAACGTTTAAAGTCTTTTATGATTTTTTCTCAATTTGAAAATCTTTTGAAAGGAAATTGCCCAAATTCTCAATTGTATTTACTCTAAGTACTCATATGTATGTGTTTGCCCCTTTCAGTCAATTTTGCTGAAATTGCATATCTTTGAAAATTTTTGAGTACTAACTGTAAGATCAAAGGAAAAAAAGTATTTTCCAGAATATTCCAGAATTGCCTGGAAATGCAAATTTAACCCTTTAACTCTTCTTTAACCCTTTATGTTCTTTTAACCCTTTGATACCTCAGCTGTTCGAAAAATTATACTAAGTCCACAAGGTCATTCAGTTGGTTAAAAATTAATATAGATTTACTTTCATTTCAATTTTTTTATTATTTTCAATTTGTCATACATGCATTTTAATTACAATTTTCTCTTCCAGGTATTTTTGTTATCTGCACTTTTGTACTCTTGTTCACCATGCCACTTTATTGGCTGCATTCAAAATAATTTCATATTCTGAATACAGCCATTGAGTGACATGGTGTACAAGAGTACAGTGTAGATGGCAGAAATGGTCCATTGGCTGCTGCAGTTGCAGGAAAAACAATTGAATTTTTGAGCTCCAAGATAGGCTCAGCGCTTCTGGCTCCTACTGTACCCAAAAATTTGAAAGGGTTGGGATGGGAACATGTTTTGAATGAAATTTCAAAATCTCCTGTCTGAAAATTCTTTATTGATCACTGTAATAAATGTACACTTCAAAATCATGCAATAAAATGAATTTTCGCTTCCATACTTTATCAATTAGCTTCCTGATATTATCATAAGATAACATTAGATTTCAGAAAACAATATACTTGACACTAGTTGAAATTTTTACTGCAAATTGTTTAAAATTCCATGACAATGCTATAAAAATTTCTTACAAAATCGATTTAAATTTTACTTTGTTTTAAGCAACATTTGAACTGATTTTTCACTTTCATAATAAAAAATTGCTATTGGCAAAAAATTTGGCAGCATTCTTAATACGTATTAATTTTGAAAACATTAGCAAAGATAACCAGAAATATTTCACTAGATTCAACCAGGCTTTAGTTTACAATAAAAATTATCTTGTTATGACTTAAGTAGTTTTCAATAGTAGTTCAAATAATTTCAATTATTTTAAGGTTTATAACAATTCGGCTTGCAGTTCAAAATGCGTACTTAAGATTCGCAACCCCCTACACCATTTAAGTTTAAAAGCTGCGGCCGCAAAGGACTTAACGTAAAATTACACTATACTTTTCCTCAATTTAAAGTAAATTTTAAACGTTGAATAATTTATCAAGCCTCAACCATCTTCCCTTGGAACATTACTTTCCCGAGGTGAATTCAAAATTTTAGCCGATACAATGAGTTTATATAGACTACGTACAATCTTTAAAGTAGCCTTCACAAAAGTCCGCAATTCTTTCCAAGAACAAGACGTAAAATTAAATAATTTACTATGGTCGAGAAAATTCTGCTTTAGGTTTTGTAACACAGTATTCTGAAATTTCCCTTTACATTAAAATCTAGCTTCCGACCCGATGCCATTTTAATTTCACAAAGCCACGTTAAAATTATATAACGCCTGTGACACCTTCAAATAGCTGTAATTGAACTTCAACTGCTGTGAATATTTGAGATACTGTAACATTATTGCACTAAAGGTAAGCGATATTCGTAACATTCACTTTACAGCGTTCAAATTCCTTCAAAATTGTAAGTGATAAATTAATTTAACTTCGTTCTGTAACCCTCTAAGAAATTATCCTCATTCGGTGCACCATTCTACATTCCACGGCATTAAAGTTCTCACCTTACGATACTCGAGGCATAAATTGTATTGTAAATAGACTCCCCAAATGGAAAAACTAATTTTAATACAAATCAAAACGAATAATTCAATTTGAAGCTAGTATTTGAATACTTCGATTTTCCTCAATTTTTGCGGAATCGACTAATTCAAGCGCTCTAGAAATAGTGTGAGTAGAACTAGATTTTAATATTTTAAAAAGTATTTCAGATATAAGGAAGTAAACCAGATTCGATAGCTGAATGACCACACTCATAAAATTAGTACATTTCAGCTGGACGAACTCTTGAACATTAATTCATACACGTAAACGTTTTAATTTAAATAAAAATCATTTGTGCATCAATAGAATACAAATTATTTTCGAAATTTTATATAAGTATGTCTACCTATTCACGAGTATGTTTATTAAGTATAAAATAGCGATATAGCTAAAATCTATAGTTTCAGTATTATATGTTAATTAATTGGCTATTGTTTTGCATGCTTAAAATATAGATAATGCAGCCATCATGTTGCCAAATTTCATTGCTTATACAAGTATATGTTCTTTCTAAGGAATAGTAAAGTATTGCACAGATCAGTAGATCAGTTAGCTCTCATGTATATCATTTACAGATAATATTGTTAATCACGGAAGTGAGGTAAAGACGGCAAACTGTTAATCAGAAGCCAGTTCATTATAAGTGAATTATTCCGGATCAATGTTCAAGAGTAAATTTCGTGGATAGCGAAATTTTAATTGCAAATTCCCTGTAAACCATGTGAAAATTTTATGTTGGAAGTTTTTTCTAGGAACGAAAATAGACATCTAGAAACCTAATCACTTTACAGTGAGCTTTAATTTTTGAATTTGAAAAGTGGATGTATTACATGTAACAGTGGTTCTTACCATTTATCTTGGGAGGAAAGGACTTCATGTATTATACATGATAAATGTTATAATTTGAGAACTTTTTCAAAAAATGTATGAAATATTTAGTATATTGTATGATTTTTCTCGTAAAATCCATTTTATTATATATAAGTCGCACACAAGTTAAGCATAGTAATATAATAAATCAATTGCTTTTTATTGTAACGCCAATGGAATATGAATACCTTGCTCTTTGATGCCTTTTTATTGAACATTTATGAGCTTCATCAGTCACTTTCAGTCAAATTAGCAGAATTAGTATCGCTAAAAGTGCTTTCGCAGCTTAGGTCATTACTCTATTCCTCATACCAACACTTCTCAATAACAGCCTCCCAACTGTGGAACCCATTACCAGATAGGATTAAGAACTATACTTCATCAAGATCTTTTAAAGATAAACTATTTAATCATCATTTTATTACTTATGATTAATATTGATTTGTTTTCTTTGTGTACTTTGTAAACTTTTGAACATATTATGTAGTTTTTCCTTATTTTAACATTGTTTTTATCGTATCAGTTTTTGAAAGCAAAAATGAACTTCCAGCTCCAATGGGCATCCCCACAGAGCTAATAAAACATTAATAATAATCTTGCACATTCGGGCTCCCACGAGAGATCGAACCCAAGACAAATTTCACCAAAGGCGAACGCGTTGAGCAGATGGCTAACCGGGAACCATGAATAACATATTCTACGAATCATTATTAAGAGAAGAAAATATTTAAATACCTGTAATATGTCAGATTTTTGCGTCGAGTTTAGTCGTAAAATAATTTCCTCGGTATATTTTAATACCCGTTGTATAAATACAGCAAATTCGCATTTTCCTCAGCCAGAGAACGAGTAAACAAAGGCGGACATCAAAATGGAAATCTCTCCTACTTCCACCTTCGCCATTCTCTGTTATACTTTTATTACCTTATCCCAAATATAAGCTCCAGACTTCTCATTATGGAATAAATTAACATCTGGTAGTCCTGAATTAAAATATGCAAATCGTGTATCATTAAGAAGGGCGGACTCATTAGCGGTTGGGAGAACCAAGTGGCTCACATTTAAATTCAAGAGCCCCGCGGTGTGCGTGCAAAGAAATTACGCCTCTGTCTTTGCTTAGATTAGGAATAACGCTATGTGAATGATAAATGCTGTACTTCCGAAAAATATTTTTTTAAATAATTCAAGAGCAATCTTTGCAGTTGTCCTTTTACTATGGATGACAAAACGTAGTGGTGTGGATAAACAGCCGCATCTACCGTAATATGAGTCAACATTGATAATTGTGGAGAATGACTTGTAATAAGTTAGCATGATGTGTTACAAAAATATAAATATTTTCAATTTTATATACCAATACACTTTCATTCTTCCGAAAATCGACACACACAAACCGATATGTAATATTCTTTCTAAACTTCAGCCTTCGTATTCCAGTGTTAGCGCTTTAAAATCAAGTATATGAGTTAATTTCGTAAAGAATGATACCTGTTATAAGAGAATATGTTGAAGATAATTATAAAAATATCGAGAAAACTGACTATCCGTCTTCATAAGGTATCCTCTGAAAGCTGTAATTGCCTTTAAATTTCCAGAATCAAAAGTCGTTTTATTTTAGCGAGCATTGTTTAAATACAATGCGTAAGCAATTGGTGAGCATCATGATTTATCCATCAAATCATTGGTTTCCAGCCTTATCGTGAGAGATACGCAGGTTTTGGCCAACGATGTTCTCAATATAATTATTCCAAGAATTTAACTTAGATTCTATCGCTATAAGCCATTTCAAATTTAAATCGAATTAAAAATTCAAATCGACTTTAAAACCCAGGTAAAGTAAACAACCACCATCGCTAGCAACAAAGTAATTACCAAATAAAATTCGATGGTATGGAAAGGAATCTTGGAGGCCAAAAACATAATATCAGTGTTTCACATCATACCAAATATTTTCCATCTTTTTTCGGGAAATAATGTTCAGTAGAATGACAAAAATTGAAGGAAGCTGAACGTCCTTTCCCTCTAGTACATAAGCACATAATTCAATCCAAATTTCTTATTAATTTATCCGTAAGGTCTTGCGATATTAATCGATCTATTTTAGATAAAACATGAACTTTAATCCTTGTAAGAACTTTAATATATATTTATTTGAAAAACCTTTTGATATACTCAATTTAAAATTTAAATTACTCAGCTCACCTTGCTTTATCCAGCAAAAATATTGTGTTTTTTTATATAGGTTAAGTAAATGTTACACACCTTTCGCGCTCGAAGAAATTAAGAAGTTTATTCGGTTGTGCAGCTGTCTTCGACCTTTAAGGTACATCCTAGGGAGAATGAAGTTATTCGGAGAACTATCGAGATGCGAAACTGCTACATTAAACATCTCCCTCTCATATTACCTAAAAGGTCAATTTTAGGGCAGGGGAATTTCTGCCCTCCTAAACACTTTTGCGACAAGCGTCACATCTACTACGACCAAGTCTTTAGCATTCTACCCATCCTGAAACGAGATCAGCCATTGCTTTTATGAGTAATTCTCGCGCCGTCAGTTGAAATGGGGCGAGGGATTCATTTTGCGATGGAAGAATACGATTTCCAAAGGCGCTCAATCAACAGTTAACTACTCGAGACCTTATTGGACTTCAAAGTTTTATTGTTTCTGATTAGTTCCGACGCGACCTAACACTGCCCTTTATGTCCCTCGTTTTATTTTTGTCTTAGGCGGAAGTTCTTTGTCGTGACAACCCTATAGCGACGATCCATAACTTCTCCACATTACCTTCCCCACTCACCGGTTTGATTTGCTGTACCACTTAATCAAACAAAGAGACTCTCGCTGAATTTCTCGTGTTTAGGTTTCCAACTTTGTCATACACTTCGCCCTCAGCAACCAACCCCTCAAGTTTTCACCCTTTCAAAAATAACAACTCCCTGGGGTACATTAAAACTTTTGCGAAGGGTTACCAGGAAACGGGCTGGTGTATCTTGAAGAAAAATGGAAGGATATTTTCCGGAAGGGACTTTTCCCATGGAGTGAAAATTTCTCCTCGTATAAGTATTCCTCACGTGGAGAGAGCACACTCTTCAGACGAATGATAAAATTTATTTTTTTATATTTACGGTCTGAGAAGAAATCACAAAAAGTCATATATATAGGCTCAGACAAGCCAAAGTTTGCAATTTTAGTCGAAATACTTTCGCAATAACCGTAAAGGTAGACCTTTTGAACCTTTTATGTGATTACCAGGATTCCTCGTGTCTAAAAAAATGTCTCAAACGTCCTCAAATGTTTTTCAGAAATTAATAATAATGCATTGCATCATAGTTACGATTGCCCTTTTCCAGAACAACGCCATTAAAATTATATGTTAAATTATTGTATTATTTAAACGGCATCAAATAATAATTTCGGAATTTTCTTTGATTAACTCGTTCATATTTAAAACTATCACAGCCGCCCGAAGGGAGCGGTTAACAGAGTTCTATTCCCGATACTACACATTTATAGGTTACTCTAAGGCTTCGAAAAGATGTTAACTGAAGATATTGCTCATGAGAACACTTGGAGAGAAAATAAACATGTTCTCGTCCTCAGACAAAATTACTGTTTCTCCGCATTTCGCTTTGATTTGGTTTCAAGGTCGAATGACCAAAGCCTTTCAGGATATATACGTTGAAGAGTAGGAAAACTCTTCCAAAAAATAATATTTATTTGTATTTACATTTACATTTATTCCGTACAATGTTTATCTTCGTCGTCCTAACTGCAAGATACAATTACGTAAACATTTCAATGAAGAGTTCCATAGCAACCTCTTTAGTATCATTCATACGTTATGTATATTTGTTATAACATCAGGCTTTAACGTCACACTTATGGGCCCCATAAGAGAAGGTGGGCCTAAAAATGACGCTGAGTTGCAGAGGAGTGGTTTCGTATTGCCCGCGTGGGCCTTCATATCGTTACTCCATTGTCTCACAGACACTTGCAACCCGCTAAAAGACGTCAATTTAAGCACGTGGGTCGAGCTTTCAAGTCCATGGATATGATGATTACTATTAGGAGGTAAGATTTTGCTATTTCTTGGATTGATTTAAATCACATAATAATCTCATGAGAGTAAATAGTATCTTTGTTAGGTGTTGATTTTTATATTTTACATAGATATTCAAACATTCTTCATTTACTTAAAATCCAAGTTCATTGCACGAGCAAACTAAGAAATGTGTCAAGATCATTGGAATCTATTACATATACTCACTTGTAAAAAAGGAACTTTGTGGTTGAAAATGATTGCCATTATCTGCATCTCATATTAATGCATATCGATGACACTAATTATCACAGTCAGCCTAATTAGATAGAAGGAAAAATGCAATACTTGTTACCAGATACTAAGAGTCAAAGTCAATCAACGTTATTCAAATGCTGATTTTTTTATTGATATCAATCTACTATGTGTTATCTCCTGTAATATTGAGTAATAGAAAATCATTTTGCTCTTACAGTGTCACTCTTTCGGCCGAGATGGTCGGAAAACAACCATATTATTATAATCGTAAGGAGTTTCTGCTAGAATAGGAAAGTCGGAAGAAGACCGATACTACGAAAACTGGGAAGCTTTCAGTTCCTAATGTTGGTGCCTAGTGACATGTGTGCTTCCAAAGTATTCCTTTATTGACAAAATCCAAATTATCTTACTTAGTGGTTGGTGTCGTCCCCGTAAGAGTCAAAAGCAGGATTATCGTAGGTACAAGGGGATGAAATCGATGGATTAAGTTCTGATCGATATTTCTCCCCTGAAGGCCTCAGGGCGGTAGGGTACCCCTGCTTTTGTATTTAGATTACTCTGGATTAGTTTAGCTTTGTGATCACAAGGGAGTTATAGATAGGGACAAGGAAGGACGAGCCATCCGCGGCCCTTCAGCACAGCTGTGTGAAGGTAACCAAAGGTGGCTATCTCCTTCCTGAAGGAGGATAGGCTACTTTCCTCGTAGGGAAAAACTCCCTTGTTTTAAAAATGATTTAGCTTACCATAAGTCCAAGTCCATGTGTCATTCCTGTACTGTGTTGGGAGACTGATGTACCCAATCTGTCTTCAGGAGGTATGGAAAAGAATCTCTGGTTTTATATATTGCTGCAACGCCGCATGGAAGCCAATCCACATAAATAGTAAGTGCTTATATCCAGTTATTTTTAGAACCGATAAGTTCTCGTCATCTACATTTTTCCCTGGTTTATAAATTTCTACAAAATAGCCATGTTTTTTTTATAAGAAATCGTGACTGTGTATGTGTAGAATTCATTTCACATTACACATTTGTAGGATTATTTCATTTTTCAAGGGAAGAATTTCCACACCAAAAATGTCTTTCGTCAACTTGGTATTTTCATTATTACGTTACCTGTATAGTGAAGATCATAGCAATATTTTGTCGCTCTTATTGTAATTTTGTGAATATATGAACATTTAACAAATCATTGGGACAGGATATCCATTTATAGGATACATTTTTGATATTTTCTCTCTCTAATTACAGTTGAAGTTTTGAAGAATTTTTATTTAAAAGTGTAATGTTGTTTATTAGGTTTTGGAATAATTACTTCAAAATATTGGAAGATAGATATGTGACATGATTTAGCTATACTCAGCTTGGTGTAATCAGTTTAAATGCATACAACATATCACATATTACGACGTCACATAAGACTACATAATGACAGCACCGTCATATCAAGCTCAAGTGGAGTGAGTTAATGGCATTTAGATAATCCCATTCAAATTAACTTTATCTTATAACTAATGAAGTAGTCATTCAGAAAGATGCAAGCACTAAGTATTTTAATCTGCTAATTATTCTTTGCCATACTATTTCCTTTAATAGCAGCAAATCAAAGGTTGTAAGATTTTATTCATTAAAAGTGATATTCACAGAGATACTTCAAAATGTAACTTACCTACAATAAGTAGTAATTGACCCAAATCTAAGATTTTTAATTCTTTTAGATTTTGCTGTTAATAATAATTGAAAACCCTTCTCATCAAGCAAGAATTAAATGAATGCTGTTTATAATGGAATAATTCAAATTTTGTGACTTGGTTTCTATAAGTGAATTTTTCTTCCGAATCACGGTGATGTATTTCAGTAATCTGATGGATTGACTTGAATTGATTGATGATTATTGTAGAAATTTATCAATAACATCATTAAAAAATCATGTGCTTGAATATCATTGAAAACAAGGCATCATACTGATAAAAAATATTTAGGATAATCAAATAAGATTGATGATCTTGCAAAGATTATTTTATGACTTTCAGATATCTTTGAATTCAGTTCCTTTATAACATTGTAGATTTTCACAGTTAATACCCCATTTATTTATATGAATTTAATTTTCTGATAAAATAGATAAATTCCACTTTGCTTTTCATCCTTTTTTCTTAGTAATTAGTAGTATGAAGCAGTGGAATGAAAGTTTTAGAATTTAATTATTTGCAAAAAGTAAAGGAATCAGATCTTTCTCAGATGGAATTTAAAGGATCTCTATCAATGTAGTAGCTCTCGTGCTATGTTTTAATACAAATTAAAAGTATTTATAGCAATTTGAAATCGGTAGCTATTCAAGTTGACTTATTGGTTGTGTGCAATTCTTCCTTTGTATTATGGATTTAAAAGTTTTGCTCTTAATGGGGGAAATGTTGAAGGTACTTGCAGTTTCAGTAAATTAATGGTATCCAGCAACACTTGGTAGAATGACATAGTTAAAATATTTTAAAATAATTAATACAAAAATTGTCATATAGTTTCACTTGTCACAGTTTCATATTTCTTATCTAGTTGGGATTGTGCTCTCTTAATCATATAATAAATTTCCAAACAAGTCTACCCCTGCTCAATGATGATGAACTTGTTTATCATATTCAGTGGACTGTGGAGATAGTAATACTTACCAGAAAAGTAGCAAATCTTTGAATAGTTTGTAAATTACTCAGAAGAGCTCTCTGATATCTGATAACTTTTGTGTATTGTTTCCATTACATAGTTGGGGCAGCTTTCAATGTTACAGTTAGCTTTTTTCCTTGATTAAAATTTCATATTTTTTGGATTCTGTGAAATTCAATTTTTTAATGCTTTTGTTTAATATTTTAGTAATTGTGTTTGGGAAAACTGAAGCTGATCATTTTCTTTCTTTATCACTTTTAATAGTTTTGATATTTAAGGAAATTATTCCAAAGGTTGACTGAAAATCCACATTATCTGACTTAAAGCATGAAACTGTGATTCCTCAATATTTCCCTCTGGTTTTCATTGAAAAAGGAAGGAATTGTCAAGGCTTAAATATTTATCTATAAGTATGATGCAACTTTATTTCTGTTGTACTGATTTCTAAATTTTATTTTCCTTTTGATACTCTTCAGATATTTTGTTTTAAGCATCCAAGTTGAAAGATCTTGATTTTTGGTTAAAAATTCTCTGCTCGACTAATTCATTAATAATATATTTATATGTATTATATACATTATAAATAATAATTATAATTCATATCAATTAATTACACTTGCATACTCCTTCTCTTGAGCCTATTTTTAAGGCAGATCTAGCGAATGCATCCCTCTGGTATTTCTCGTTATCAAAGATTTCAATCACCAGGTATATTCTTGTAGTCTCTATTCTTATTTGTGTCAGGATTGCAAACCATTTCCTATTCTTCTCCATGTTATGACCTATCAATATACCTCTCCATACTCTAAATTTTGATATTTTTGAAGCCATCATTTTCTTTCAATTCCATTAATCTGAATTGATTAGGTAATTTCTGTAGTTATCCATTTTACAAATATTTATTCTGAATCTCCCAAAAATATTTTTCAAAGCTTATGAGGCATTATTCTCATTTATTTAAGCAGCTTACATGGGTAATTTCACTGTACTCTTAAATCTATGTTCATTAAATAATGTCTGTTCCTTCCTTTCATGGCAAAGTAGTCAACTTCAGTCAGATCATTTGCTTGTCTTGTAATGGCAGAGTTCTTGAATGTTCTTAAAACATTAGATATTTTAAGTCTGTTTAGAAATTTGCTATTTCCAAGTTTCCCAGTGGTGTTATGGATTTTATTTCAGACAAATATTTTGTAAAATTGTGGTCTATTACCAGAACGTTTAAAGTCTTTTATGATTTTTTCTCAATTTGAAAATCTTTTGAAAGGAAATTGCCCAAATTCTCAATTGTATTTACTCTAAGTACTCATATGTATGTGTTTGCCCCTTTCAGTCAATTTTGCTGAAATTGCATATCTTTGAAAATTTTTGAGTACTAACTGTAAGATCAAAGGAAAAAAAGTATTTTCCAGAATATTCCAGAATTGCCTGGAAATGCAAATTTAACCCTTTAACTCTTCTTTAACCCTTTATGTTCTTTTAACCCTTTGATACCTCAGCTGTTCGAAAAATTATACTAAGTCTACAAGGTCATTCAGTTGGTTAAAAATTAATAGATTTACTTTTATTTCATTTTTTTTTATTCTTTGCAATTTGTCATACATGCATTTTAATTACAATTTTCTCTTCCAGGTATTTTTGTTATCTGCACTTTTGTACTCTTGTTCACCATGCCACTTTATTGGCTGCATTCAAAATAATTTCATATTCTGAATACAGCCATTGAGTGACATGGTGTACAAGAGTACAGTGTAGATGGCAGAAATGGTCCATTGGCTGCTGCAGTTGCAGGAAAAACAATTGAATTTTTGAGCTCCAAGATAGGCTCAGCGCTTCTGGCTCCTACTGTACCCAAAAATTTGAAAGGGTTGGGATGGGAACATGTTTTGAATGAAATTTCAAAATCTCCTGTCTGAAAATTCTTTATTGATCACTGTAATAAATGTACACTTCAAAATCATGCAATAAAATGAATTTTCGCTTCCATACTTTCTTATCAATTAGCTTCCTGATATTATCATAAGATAACATTAGATTTCAGAAAACAATATACTTGACACTAGTTGAAATTTTTACTGCAAATTGTTTAAAATTCCATGACAATGCTATAAAAATTTCTTACAAAATCGATTTAAATTTTACTTTGTTTTAAGCAACATTTGAACTGATTTTTCACTTTCATAATAAAAAATTGCTATTGGCAAAAAATTTGGCAGCATTCTTAATACGTATTAATTTTGAAAACATTAGCAAAGATAACCAGAAATATTTCACTAGATTCAACCAGGCTTTAGTTTACAATAAAAATTATCTTGTTATGACTTAAGTAGTTTTCAATAGTAGTTCAAATAATTTCAATTATTTTAAGGTTTATAACAATTCGGCTTGCAGTTCAAAATGCGTACTTAAGATTCGCAACCCCCTACACCATTTAAGTTTAAAAGCTGCGGCCGCAAAGGACTTAACGTAAAATTACACTATACTTTTCCTCAATTTAAAGTAAATTTTAAACGTTGAATAATTTAACAAGCCTCAACCATCTTCCCTTGGAACATTACTTTCCCGAGGTGAATTCAAAATTTTAGCCGATACAATGAGTTTATATAGACTACGTACAATCTTTAAAGTAGCCTTCACAAAAGTCCGCAATTCTTTCCAAGAACAAGACGTAAAATTAAATAATTTACTATGGTCGAGAAAATTCTGCTTTAGGTTTTGTAACACAGTATTCTGAAATTTCCCTTTACATTAAAATCTAGCTTCCGACCCGATGCCATTTTAATTTCACAAAGCCACGTTAAAATTATATAACGCCTGTGACACCTTCAAATAGCTGTAATTGAACTTCAACTGCTGTGAATATTTGAGATACTGTAACATTATTGCACTAAAGGTAAGCGATATTCGTAACATTCACTTTACAGCGTTCAAATTCCTTCAAAATTGGAAGTGATAAATTAATTTAACTTCGTTCTGTAACCCTCTAAGAAATTATCCTCATTCGGTGCACCATTCTACATTCCACGGCATTAAAGTTCTCACCTTACGATACACGAGGCATAAATTGTATTGTAAATAGACTCCCCAAATGGAAAAACTAATTTTAATACAAATCAAAACGAATAATTCAATTTGAAGCTAGTATTTGAATACTTCGATTTTCCTCAATTTTTGCGGAATCGACTAATTCAAGCGCTCTAGAAATAGTGTGAGTAGAACTAGATTTTAATATTTTAAAAAGTATGATATTCCTTTACATTTCTTACTCGGAAAGTGAATGCAATCTTAGCAATCAATAAATTCATATATCCACATTAATCTTGGAATAATTGTTTGATTTAATCGAATTCACTGTATCCATTTATCATATAGTTACTACGCAATCTTCCGTGAAATAAAGAATTTTATATTATAAAAAGAATTACTAGTAGTTGTATTGTTAAAAGTGTTTCGACAGTTGAGGTCATTTCGCACGTACTCCCACCGGGTTTCGAACCCGGGACCGCTTTCATTGAAATCGAACGCGTTGCCCAGTTGGCTATTCGAGAGCCCAAAAAGAATCTAACAGAGCAATCTTTGGGGAGAGTTAAATTTTTAATCACAAATGCATCATTCACAAGATTATTAGGACTGCATCCGCTGCGGGTATTGCGATTTTTGTGAATGCCGTAAGGAAACCAAAACTATACAGTTCGCCAAAGGCACTCCTATGCACCGCCTAACAGTAATCGCAAGCTTCACCACACCATTAGAATTATTTAACTACCAATGTTAACGTCAAGCGAAATAACGGTGGAAGAGAACTATTTACTTCTCAAACTGATTAACACGTTCGAGTTACGGAAAACTATTTGGTTACTTAACCGGTTAAAGTAACTAGAAAACTATGTTCTCGGTATCTTTATTTCCGTAATTTTTAATACACTATTTTTCATAGCATACTCCAAGGAAACTTTCGAATCCAACCATAATATCATAGCGCATCTCAAAGCACTTACGTAACCCCAAATCAAAGTTCTGCCAATGAAACTAAAGCGCAGCCTTTACAGCACACCGCTTGAGAAGTTAACGGAAGAGTAAATGTATGATGATTTCTTATTGAATTAGAAGAAACTGCGATAATTTCTGCTTTTCACATTTCCACGTTTCATTCTTATGAATGTATCGCCCTGGCCGTGTTAATAATACGCAGTAATAAACCGGAAAATTTGAATTTGATATCAAAAAGAGTATCACCAACTATTCAAATATTTCTCCCCACTCTTGCTAATCTGTTACAATATATACCAGTATGCAATCCACGCACTACAGCTATAGAGAAAACAAATTTAACCCAATCGATACCCTAAAACCGACAACTATTTAAAGGCTTCCTCGCGGCTTGCACTTATCCATAATAATTACGATAATTCAATTTACAACACTTCGTTTGGTTACGAACACCAGTTTTCACTTGCCAATCGGTGCAATTTCTCAATTGCTCCCATCCCGATCATCTTCGTGGCGACGAGAGAAAACGCAGGGTGATCCGTCACAGCATTTTGAAGAGACCTAGTGATTGTCCAGCGACGAAAAGGAACCACCACGTGGCGAGCCAGAGTCATTTGACTGCAACAAGCAAGGGACACTAGTTAGAAAACTTTCAAACAAAAGGAATGCATAGTTAAACCTAAATTATGATCTTAAATCACCGTGATTACATTATTCATCGGAGACTTAATTGGATAGCGATGGAAATAGCTAAAATCTATTAAGAAAACATCGTAAGTAGAATCCGCACAATAATGTATTATGATATAGTCTTTACCTTAACGCAATTAAGTACTTTCTTTCTTCGAATTGGTGGTGCTTTCGAAATTCTGCATTCATCGCCTCAGGTGAAGTCGAGAAGCTCTCGACCGGAGTTTGAAGCGCACCATTGCAACGGCCTTCGGTGTGACTAAGCTAGAAGAGCCCGTACTCGTAGTCGTCGTCAGCTGCAGGGTAGAGTCGAGGAAAAGGCCTGATGACTGTGTGCATCGCCTTATATAGCGGCAGCAAGAGGATCTGTGGGTAAACAATAGACAATCGAAAACTACTGAAATTAAATTTACGATAAAAATTACAAAATACTTTGATTAAGTATCAATTTCAGTAAATAGGATAATTTTAAGTTCTCACGACGTTCCACTTCAAAAATTTGAATTAATTATGAGAATAATGCTTTCAAAAATAATATCACCATCCTTAACTAGTTTCGGCAGATATCGGCTGCTTTCGCCAAGTTGTAATATCGAATCCTTTGCTACTATTAGGTTCTGCTTAACAAATTGTGCCATAATCAGAAAACTGACTCACTGTTACCTGTATCATTTATATGATAACCACGCTTGTATTTTAACGGAAAGCAACTACCTTGTAAAATTTTTTCTCTAATCCTTCGTGAAAATAGGGTAATAATAATTCTATCGTAATAACAGCACAGTCATTTGCTTTTTCACCTATAAAAGGATTTAGTGTATGAAGAAATTAACTAATCAGTCCGCTGCCAAGAAAAGTAAGGACATAGCTGTAGATGGCGTTTGTTGTCGAAGTCATTACAAGGAGCGATTCCATAAGGAGCGAAAATTTGAATATTATTTGTCTATTCGCCAATATCTCCACATTCACCGCAGGAGAAAAATATTCAATATTCCTGCATTAGAATCATCGTTTCAATTAGTTCTCTAAAATCAAAATCTTAACGAAGAATAAATAATGCAAGTACTAATTTAAGTTCTTACACCAAGTTCATAATAATGTATTAATGTCTCTACCAAGATATAAATATTCCTTATCTGTTTTCGATAATTTTCTATCTCTCCTAGCCGGAGAAAATAGATGGCTGTGTTTAACGTGGATTGCAGCTAAAGTAACATATACCACAAATATTGAAATATGTATTTTGAAAAAGACAACACTTAAGACAGCAGGTTGCTATTGCCTCTGGGCGGTCTAACCATTTTATTAAGTAAGCACCGTAGAGGATCCTTACAGACGGTTAAAATTTTCAATAACTAAATCATTTTTCATTTATAACTCAATAATAACATCAATTTTTCATTTAGAATTCTTACTTAAGTTACATATTCGTAATCATTTAATTAAGGATTATTAATATTTCCGTGAATAATCTAAAAACTCTGTGAATGGTTTGAATGCCACAATTCCGATATAAGTATCCTCTCATTTTACTAAACATTTAATATCACTTAATGCGTTCATCATGAAGTATGAATTTCAGAGTTGAAATGTCTTACACATCATTGGGTCGATGGTGAATGAACGTTAAATTTCTAATGACACGAACGGATTATAACCACACCGTTTTCCCTCGTTTTCTCACTCACACACACTCACACACATGGTTACGGCGTTAGAGGGAGAGAGGGTGCAGAGTAGAGTAAGGAGTATGGAGATGAGATTCTCTTCAGCGGGGTCTATATATCTCCTTCAGTGGGAAGCATCCCTAAGTGCTGTATATCTTCGCCTTACCAAAATTTAAGTAACCCTTCACTTAAGAGTTTCTCAACTTTTCGTGCGGGATAATCTGCAAAGACTTCTCTTGCGGGCATGAAGATGACAGCAACCTATATCCCAACAGTGGATCTTATTTCACAGAACATAGAGGAGAAAGGGGTAAAAACTATAAGGGGGTAAAACTATAGTGGTAAAACTATATATGTATATAAAGTTGCACTTTCGGATCTCGATCTTCTTAAGTAACAACCGAAAATGGCAAACGTAACGACTAGATGGACTATGAGTTCATATCCTACCACCGGTAGAAGTTTTATCCTTAGTAAAACAATAATTTATTATATGTCTACCTCTTAACACCTTCAAAATATGGTAACTGCAAATTTGTAAGCTTTCTTTGCTAAACTTCAAAATTTCCTTTGTTTTCGAAGCTCCTTTTTTCTTTTATTTTACTAATTTAATTCCATCGGGATTTTGTCTAATTTCTTGGCTAAATTTGTATCGGTTACGTTGCAGATGGGACTTCCCAATCTCAGTTTCGCCGAATACAGTCTTCCGCCTGTCTGCACAACTTTAGGATACGCATTCAAGACCTACATATTTTCGGAACCCAGAATAACCAATATTTTAGGGTTTTCGTCATGTGATGAAGTTGCTTAAAAAATAAACGCTTGAACTCCTAACCCATATGAGAGAATCTTGCATCACGCACAAGTTATTGTTTCGGAGATCTTCTCCCTGTTTGGAAGTAAGGCTAGAATATTTTCTATCTACTTTAAATAGATCTAAATTTCGTAACTTATCAGTATCCATATAACTTTTGGCAGTTACGGAGAAGTAAGCGCGAGTTCGCCGTGAACGTATGTTTCTAACATGTCCATTAGCCTCATTTTCATTATGTTCCCTTCCTTCCTTGAATATTATTAAACGGATCTTAAGAATGTCATTGAAATTAGTCGGAAAGGGAAATTCGAAATCAAAAAATCGTACACAAAGCCTCTTTTTCTTTTAAAGAATATCCTATGCAAGTTACTCTCAGCCTGTTGTTTGCGGATCCTGAACAGTCTATGGTTCCACTGAGGCAGAGATGGGGAAGCTGCGGCGATTTCGCCTCTTCCTTAAGAAAATTCATGCATTTAGAGAATATAGTTTCCCATCCTCCTTTATTACTTTAAATGAAAATGAAACAGAAAATATCCCACCTAGATTTACCCTGCGATTAAATTAGTTTTCCATCGCACATGATAAGTACGAAGGAAATCGTACATGATATATATTGGACTATTTAAATTGTATGCAATAAGCCATAAGGACCTGATGACTTAATCTGCGACCTTCCCGTGAAGAAAGGTACCCCTTCCCTGTGTCTTTTGGTATGGGATAGAGAAAAATGTATGTTTTATATACTTTTGTCAGAATTGTTCATGGCTGTGATGACATGAAAGCTACTGAGGTATGAGATATGCTTAATAATGGCATTAATTAAGGTTTCTCCTTATACAGTGTTACGAAAAGTGTTACTCGTAGTCATTGTGCTTCACCAACGTGGGCTTGTTCCGCTTATAAAATTCTGGCTCAGGGAGGAAGACGAGGGCAAACCACCCCACTCAACTTGACCAGTAAGCCTTATTTCTCTCTCCTATCTCTTCGTAGCTGATGTTAGAGGGGATGAGGTCCCAACCAGCCTTCGGCTGAATACTTAACAGACATCCAATATAGGCGTGAAAAACCATATTAGCAGCTGGATGGGATTCGGAACTTGATTACCAAAATTAAATTTAAGACACATGAATAAATGTTGTCCGCATCATAAAATCTAATTACAGAGGTGAAGGCCTGCGAAAGTTGTAAAATTGGAAAGAAAAGGCAGGAAAGGTTGTGATACAAAGACCTATTGCACTTCGCAAAGCGATCCTCGTGGCCAGCACCTGTACTGGTGTGATTAATTCTAACCTACTTTGCTATCGAGGTCCTAAGGGACTAATTCTTTCAAGCACTCTCTCAGGGATAACCTTCAGCTCATTTTAGCCTCCCTTCCAAATTAAAAATTTAAGAATTCTTCCCCCTGATACAGGTGGTACAATTAGCAAGCTCTGAAATTGTTAAGATAGATGGCACGGAAAAGCTCGTTGACTATTGCCGGAATCCTAATGTGGTTCCAGCGTACCGTCCTCATGTAGTACGTAATCTTCATTGAAGAGGTTGTAATGGAATATTATCGATTCTCTGGTCAAATTTTTATATGTATTTCGATACGTAATGAATTGCCTTTTGAGTGCGGCACATAAATATCTGTTTTAAGTAAAATTTACGTTACGTTTATAAATTGTATTTCTCGTATTACTTGAATTTAATCTCCTTACACTGAATGAAATCCTTTGATCATACAAATAATGGAATCTATTTTCTTCCCTCTACCAATTTCGTAAGTTTGTGTGATTCCGATTTTCAATTCGATTGTTTGATTCTTCGAATATGCAATAGTTGCCCTTTCAACTGTGGATTGTGTATGTAAAGAGCGATTTACTTGAGAATATTTGCAGATTATGCAATATTATTATCGAGTTAATTTCACATTTTCTAAATACGAGAATTTTCTAAATCGTATTTAGTTGTTCTACAGATAAGTATGCATAATTTTGATTATATAAATTGTTTTTAATGATTCTTTTTATGATACATATTTTCGCGTAACAGTAAAGCTGAGATAGCGGCTCAGGTATTAGCATAGTTTTAGATGGTTGTTCTTGTGAATATTCCAAATTGTGTCACGGTAAACTCCCGATTATCCGAGGGCGAACAGTCTGCTTTTCGTATGATTCCTTACAGAAGATGTGAATATGATAAGGTATATCCCAAAAAAGCCATCTAAAAATTTTCGAAGGGTAGGATCCTCGAAATTAGTATCCTTGGATTATGAACATCTCTGGGGAGTGTACCTTTTTTTTGGGTAGTTTTCCGCTGTATGGGCAACCTTAATTGGAAACGGCGTAGCCTCGTGGGGTCCATAGGGTCCGAACGCCCCTTCCCCCCCTTAGGTCCTGATTAATGACTGACATCGAAACACTTTTACTTTTTGGTAAGTTGGTCACTGCAATGTACTTGTCGCAAATAAACTCCTGTAATTTGCTAGCAAGTTTAAAACGAAGTAATAATGGCATAGAAATAAAATGATCTATTTTTTAAAATAACTTATTTCGTGTACCAACTACCAGTGGCGTAGCCAGAGGGGATTCTGTGAGGTCCGAATCCCCTCCTTACTAGGTCCCGAATAATGGTTAATCCTAATTAATGATTTCTAATTAATTAGAAACACTTGTATGTTTCCGTTAGTTGGTTCCTTCGATTTGTTTATTGCAATTGGAAAATCAGAAATCATAGATATTTTCCTAATTTTCAATCGAATATCTTCATCCTGCAATTGATTTTGCACGGACATAAATTCCGAATGTGTTTTGTAGGAAAATGCATGAATTCGGATTCAACAATCACGTTCGTTGTTCCCTTTGTATAATCACAAATTCTTTAACAGCCCATTTCTTAATCATGTTTCTCGCAATTTCAAGCCAAAAATATAATCCGCGGCAAAAATATGAATCAGATTTACTTCCTTTGGTACTTGGTTCGATTTTGTTGAACCATCATTTCTAATTCCATAATGCCAAAGAAGTGAAGCCTGCAAGAGATGGAAAAACAATATTCATGAGGAAGAGAATTATCGAGTCATAAGGATTAGGACCCACGATAATTTTGTTACAATAACGACGAATTTTTAATATCAGTAATCCTCTTATAAATCCTTAAATTTCATACCGCTGCCTTTTTAGGAAATGCATAGAATTTCTTTAAATTTGTTCCTCAACGCATTTGCCTTAGGAGTTACCGATATCGGATGGATAAATACAGAAAAATCCGTTTTAAACGCTTCCTCTTTATGCGCGTTTTTCTTGCGTATCTAAAGCGTTTTCGGGCCACTAAATATCGTCAGCAGCCCTAAATTAGCCCAAGGGACACAGTTGGTAGACTTCTGGTCCACGCTGATATGCGATCCTATAAATGACGTGTGAAGATGATGAAAAATAAACCGCAAATTTTCAATGTTAGAGAGTTGTTAAAAGTCCTCTTAAAGAGAACTAGTGTCCTTCTCTTTAACTCGATGATGAGTATCGAAAAGGCTTCCTTAATAGATTTAAATGAATCCGCGGCTGGAGCTGGGGATACTGAATGAAATTAGTCACGAGGATGTGCTTCTCGTATTTAAAGAGATGGGAAGAGAAGTGGGTCTTTTGAAGTGATTCTATTATGAAATTTGGGGAAAATCGTTACTTTCCAGGCAATTTATCTCTGCTGGCGCCCCGTAAATCTCTTGTCTTCTGCCATTGATCATTAAGGACTATCGTTGAGATGACTCTCCGTAAATGAGCGGTTGTTTCCATTGAATACAAATAGTAAAATGTAAGAAGAGAGGGTGAATGAACTACTCGTTAGAGTTTGAAAGCAAGCACAGACGTAAAAGCACTGTAATAAAAGTAGGTTCGAGGGCTAACGGAGAAGCATGCAACCAGAACAAGTTACTTAACTGCTACGCGTGATTATGGAAACATGACGTTGTTTTTGTAGCAAAGACAATGCGATATTTAATAACAATAATATTGTATTATTGAAATCTTTATTCTACATAGTACTGTACTATTGCTTTGGAAAGAATTGTAATATTGTAATTAATGACTTTGCCACAAGACTATGAGTCCAACTGTAACAGATTATATCCCTATATAATAATTAATATATATGTGGTAAATCTATACACAACTGACAACTGTGGAAAGCCATTAATGCTACCATGCTCCTGGTACCACATCTTAATGAATGGAATATGTTTCATTTGTCTTTTTGTAAAAAGATGTATCTTCAAGTTAAAAGATATCTAGTTATGTACGAGCGTATAATAACTAATTACAATTTATAATTGAAGACATGCATTTTGAACTCTCTCTATTGAATTCTATCAAAGTTATTGTTGATAGGGCCACTACGCTGCACGTAGCAAGTGCCGACAACATTCTATCTCAGTGAGGATATCGCAATCGCAGAAGGGTATAGTAGTTGCGGAAGTCCTTCGAACGGTACCTCCTTTTACCTCTCGGAATCACGACCTCGTGGATAACCTTGAAAATTGGAACAATTTGATTCAAGAAAGTATAAAGTGGGAGTGTAGTCGAAGACATGTGTTCAACCGTTGTTTCCCCAATATAAGAAGAAACCCCTGGAATAGAAGTAAGAGCTACCGTGGTTTTGCAACGTCTCACAGCCTTGCGAGTGGAGCAAAGCAATACGTATTACGAAGTCTTTTCAAACCGATATTTATTAAAGAGAATAAGTCGAAGCCTAAAATTATACAACAGATTCTCAATGAAAACATACGATCCAATCAAATCTTCCCTACATTGGCGCCGAAAAAATATTTATTTTTTCGTATACCGTACGCTAAGCCTAATACTTACAAAATGAAGACAAATAGGCCATGAGTTCCTCTGCAACTTATCTTCAGCAAGGATGCCTATAGACGCGGCCCGCGGGTCCACTGCGACCTTTTACTCAATTATGTAAGACTTAGTAGCTAATCTCTCTCTATACGATTTCGTATTCTAAAACTTGGTTGAATTGTGAAAAATAAATTGTATTTGGAATGAACGCTTTAAAGTGAAACACTACATTTTTATTGAACATTTTTTGTTGAACGGTGAAAATTTTTGTTGAAAAATCATAATGTATGGATTAATGAGTAGAAGTGCCTACATCACTGACGGGTCGTGCAGTCTTTATGGAAAGCTAATGCGGACCGCTTGAGGTAAAACCTCGGACACCATTACAGATCCAAGGAATGCATCTTTACCTGGTGAACCGCCTTGCAAGGCAAAAGAAACACTAAAATTTGCACTACCATGAATATTTAAGCGAGTTACACGAAGTAAAAATAAAAAAACGAAAAGGTGTAAACAAGTGAGATAACAAAACGAAGAATAGAAGATAAGCATTGAGTCACTCAAAGTTTCGGCCTTATATTACCAAAACATTACTTCAAAAGAATTCGGAAGAATAATTTCTTAAATTAAGTACAACTTAGAAATTAAGAAGAGTAAAAAAGTAGACGGGATTAGAACAAAGAAGAACTGAGCATGAGTTTGTTTCTGCCTAGCGAAAAGGATATATTCAAAACATCCTCTACTACTTCATTTAGAAAGATGAATCACACCGCTAGGCATATATCCTTTAAATCACAGGATTTAACTTCAAGCTGAAAAGATTAAGTTAGAAAAGAGAAGAGGTTCAATTTTCCGAATGTTTTTTTCGTAACTCTCATTGACTTGCTGTTCTATGGGTCGTTGCAAAATATTAGTCTGAGCTGAGCTCCCTCCCCCACATGCATAAGCTAATTGCGAGCAGAAATCCCTAAATTCGATACATCGCTTTAAAACGGACAGCAAAATAATACTTTTCGGAGTAAAAAATAATGTAGGGAGTTAGGAATTCATTCACTCGTCCTACGGTCATAAGTGATTGTAGAAGATAACCGAAATTCAACCAGAAGGCAAATGGTTATATTATGAAAAAATTAAACATAACTCTCCGCTTGAATGCTGATATCGCGTTAGAATCATTACTAAAAAAAGCAAACTTAAATTACAAATGTTGGACAGGTTTCCTAACTTCTCAAAAACAAGACCGAAGGATGTTTGTAAATAGTGTCTATTGTTGCAGGTCAAGTTCGGGTGACAGAAAATTCTGATTGGTTCTGTAGTATACAAACATGAAAGGAGAGAGAAAATAATGCCCAAAATAACATAAATCTGTTGCTAAAACATAAGTTGAATCATTTCAGTCATATCTTATATGACGATCCTTAATAATGACGAATTCGGGTTTAGTGCGGACTAAAACTATAAGTTGGTTGCATCAGAAAACAAACAAATAAATAAGAGAGTCCATAACCTTGTATTTATCATTAATTTTTATTGGTGATTAGTTACCGTTGTCAGCTGATCAGACCCAACGTCCAACCAACTCTGCCCAAGCCTAGAGCCGGAAATGTGTGTAGCTGAACACATATCTGCACGTTTACACAACCTCCTCAGGCTTTAAGATGACGATTTAAGTGATTTTTTAATTAAAAAGTTAATTAATTAGTTTAAATAAACTCAAGATTGAAGAGAAAAGTGTTCCCCAATTAAATATCATTATGATTGTTGTTGGTGTCAAACAAGTTAGCAAGGTGTGGTTTTAATCCTTCGAATTTCAAAGTTGTTCCACAAATAACCCCTGCCACACGCCGAAAGGCGGCTTGCAGGGTACTAATGTAGATGTAGAAAGTATGTCTGAGTCTGAACTATACAAATTTATGAGAGTGGATAATATAAGACATTTTGATTGCTCTCTCTTGGATTTCCGATTAAAGGCTCATAATATTAGTTATTATAAGCCTTAAAAGTTTTTAATCTCAGTAAATCAATAAGGCTCGTCACTAATGGATTGTCGTTCTCTTATAAACAGGAATGAGGAAAAATTATGGAAAAGGAGTTACTGCGCATTCCAATCTATGTAATTGAGTCCAATAAACATTTTTATTTACCTCTTTCTTTCGAATTATTTATACTACGGGTAGAAGTAAAAAAACAGCCGTGCTCAATTAAACTGATTGCAGTCCTTCTTTAATTAGAAGTAAGCCATTTTTCATTGGATTCACAATCTTTCATTGCATGGCGTATAACCTTAGAGGAACGAAAAAAGATAATTTTAAGGAAATGCAAGGAAAATTCTAAGGAAATGGAAGCCGGAAATTTGAAATTAAAAGCGTTAAGTTTAATGTTAAATTTTATGACGGCTAATATCACCCTGTGGAGTAAAACGAATGCGTTCAAGTTCACCTTTGACCCATTTGCGAACACAGTGTCCGTTACCAGCTGAGATTAAAGCAGAAGCGGAATAAATAACGAGTAATGAAATTTTTTACGCTTGCTTCAGACACCTTGACGTTCCACCAACAGTCGCATGAGGGCGAACTTTTATATTACATCAAAAGAATCGAGAAACTGTTTAAATGACAAGTTGGAACAGTGTTTCGTGCAACTGAAACCAAGCTCGTTTTTGTGGCAATTTTCCCGACCTCTCCTCCTCTTTCACTAAAAATTTGAAAATGGAAAGAAAACTTCGCCACTGCTGAGGAAAAGGGAGAAATGGGTGTTGGGGTTCAAAGGGAAGTGGGATTGAAGATTTAATGAAAGAGAGCCAAAGGTTAAACAGGAATGCGACCAAGTTTAAAAGGGCCACCCTTCATGACATGGAACTAATGAGGCGCGGAGAATGCAGAGGACATTTTCTGCGGGAGATAGGAGCGCCATCTGGACATGGCCAGGAAAGTGTGACGAGATACGAATGCACGGCGCAACCTTGCCGTAGGTGATAAAGGAGTGACATTGGGACGCGGAAAAGGAGAGATTAGTAATTTTTTCGCGTAATTTCGGCCACAGCGGAGCAAACTAGGCTGTTCTCTCCTCTCGGTGCTTGACGGAGAAAATTAAAATTCTAGAGGAATTTAATATTCGCCATCCCCGACCACAGCGACGGATTTTCCAGAGGACGCGTATATATTCAAAGCGGAAAAATGCTCGAAATTTGTACGAGTTGAGTTTTCCAGCGATAGCGGCATCGGAAGACGATGAAACAATAGCACGTTTAAGGCCGTAAGTCTGGCATAGAGGAGTTGCATGGAATGATGTTCAACTCCTAAGCAGCGACTGAGGCTTTAATTTATGTTCAGGAAACTCTTTAAATTAATATCAAATTAAAAGTCAATAAATTTAAATGGTCAGTCTATTACTTTTACTGTAAATCCAGAAATGCATTCTAGTCGTTTGTAAGTTACTACAATACATTAAATAAATTCATCTAAGATATGCAATATCTAAAAGGAATAAATCCGTAAAAGCAATAAAAGTCTAACAGAGTAACGAAAGTACGGGATCGTTCAAGTATGCTACTGTTCCTCTCCAATACCAATGTGGGCACTTACACCTGTTAACAGCGTCCAACGTAGTAAGACACTTAATCCTCCTCTAAAATGTATTTCTTTTTGATGACTCATGGGTCTAGATGTATTCAATAGATTTGCAGTAGGAGTGAATACCAATTTTTCCTCGTAATTTTCATAAATTACTCTCTCTCTCTCTCTCCTGCTTTACTTCGAAATTCAAATATTTATCTGGTGGAAACTCGATCCGCAAATGTGTAGGTGAAATTTATTTTAGGTGTTGCACCGGCTTTTTCATCTGTCTCGGTACTCTCTCAAGTATTAATTGGAAGTTCGCGGCAAACTAAACCATAAGCTTGTTCACTCAAAAAATTCGAACGCAAACAGGAGAAAGCACCAAGTGAGAAAAAATATAATTTAGCAGCATCGTATCAACTTCCTGCAAAAGGAAAAATTATACCGCAATTTATAAAGCTTACGCAACTCGGAATTAGGAAAATGTGTCACGTTCGTGAGTTACCCGGCACAATAAGAGCTCAGTAACTGCTCACTAATGTGCCGCGAGACACCAGTTGGTAAGCACTGCTTTACACGTCTCGTTTGGACCTCAAGACTCTCTGACAAAGAACACATAAAAACGGCAATTTACGCTTTGAGATCGTAGCTTTGGTCTTCTTTTGCTTAATGGCTTCTTACGAAGCTGAAACTATTTGCATGCGTGAGGAAATAAGTTCAATATCGTTTAAATTCTAAAATTAGTCAGAAGTATACAAAAGTTCGTTACGTGGAAACTAGGATTCAAATCGCATCCTTCCGAGTTTATTTCGGTCTATTAGTTCGAATCCTTTGATGCCAAGTTCAAAAGTTCCGCTCACTCGATTGTGCTCGCTACAAAATCAGGGAAACTATTATTCGTTGTAATAACTTTTATCTTACCTGTTATGGAATTCCACAAAGTAAAAACTTCATCCATAGACAATATATTTTATTCTTTTTCGGTTCACCCGTGAAAACAAAATATTTACGTAAAATGTATCAGAGTTGAGTAATTAATACTCTTTCATCCTCAAAATATTCTGCAGTTTAGTTGACCTAGTTTAGTCGTTTTTTACCTTTCTTTTTAGGTTGGGTTACGATTTGTCGTGGAGAGGAGATGCAAATACGATTAGTAAAGAATTGATCTCGAAGCCTTGCGTAATAGAAAAATCGGAAACATTCACTAATACTGGTATCGAAGATGATCCTCTCGCTAAATTCACTCGAATGTTTTCAACCTGGATTCTGAATAGGTATTCGGAAGATAAACCTGGGACTATCGTTTTTTACGTCAACGGTCGTAAATTTACGGGCCGATCCAAGGAAGCGGTTGATCTCTTTCCTACCCACCCAGCTTCCTCCCTTTTCTTGTATTTTATCCTCTTCAATAATTCACCTTCTATTTCGAGAAAAATCACCGAGAATCTAAAATCAATCTTTGCTGTCGTTGCAAAGTAAAAAGTGCAATTAGAAAAGGTTATCAAATCGCTGAGTAGAGTCAATTTGTTGTCTTTACTACTCTCAGAAATCATTATGATGAAGCACAAACAAAATCAACTGACCTCTTATATTTGTAGACGTTTCCTGACGATGATCAGTAGTAAAAATTATTGAGAGGGAATAATAATAATTTTTCCCTTTTAAAAATATACCAATTAACCGTTTCGTACATATAACCAGAAATCCGATGTATTGCTTAGAGATGATCCAATGCAAATAATGCATTTATAAAAGGCCAAGGATGTCGGATTTATAGGTTTCATGTCTTGTCAACTAACGTATCTCTTAAATATTCATACCGCGTAACGGGTTATTTTTCGGAGTGTAATAATTCCAACTCTACCTTAATTACTAGTTTGTATTTTACTCGGAAATTAGTTCTCAACATGTAGAAAATGAAACGATGGATAGTTTGCATCTAACCTCACAGTATAACATTAATGGTAAATTACATTTGTGTCTGAAGTAGGTGTTTTATTGGTGTTTAATAGCAATAACTTCTTACATAAGGAAATTGTTCCGATCATGTGTTCCATTGACGTTAAACTCAATATTCGCATAAATGAAGATGTAAAGAACATTTAAGTAATTACTTACATTAAACCGATTTAAGACTTCAGCCTTTAACTTATGAAAGCACCATTTCTGGACCGCGCAATGAGAGACGCTATTAATTTTATCGAGGAAAAATTTTATCGTTTAGAATTTCATTAGACTAGTCCGCAATACAGAAAGAAGTCGTAAAATGTTCTTCAGGAAGAGGAAAAATATATCTACAAAGCTTTCCGTCCCCTCTGGGTTCCACGTTTCCCAACCTACTCGAGTCCCATCTTTCTTTCTCTCTCCACTTCCTCGCCTCTTCCTTCCCTGCCCACTCTCTTTCTCTTGTGTTGTGAATGTGGATCCAAAGTGGGAGAGAAAGAGGGAACGAGAGAAGGCTTGAAAAATTATATGGAGGAGACTTTCAAGAAATGAGAGATGGAATGAGGAATTTAAAGCTGATGTGCATATCCTATGCAGTGCTGGTATTCAGTCAGGTGATTGAATAGCAGCATTTGATTCACCGGTTTAACCTTGCCGGTGCCACAAAAATTAAAACTTTTCCGTAGAGGTTGCGGAAATTCCACGATATAGAAGCAGCTTAAAAAGCCACATAAGTCATTAATTTAGGTTGATGCACCTAAATAATGTTCCTGTTACTGATGAAAGGACTCGTAATGAGTTTGTTTTTCCTTCCTCCTGTATAAAAACTATGCAATCGGGGTAATGAGGGTACTAGTAGAACGAAGCCTGGAATTTAAAAAGGATAGATGTGCATGTTTTGTCGATTTTGAAATGGCTTTCGATAGAGTTCAAAAGCCAAAATTAATGGGAATTTTGAAGAAAATTGGGTTGGACTGGAAAGATAGGCGTTTGGTGCAAAATGTGTACTTAAATCAAACAGCGCGAGTTAGAATAACTGAGGGGGAGTCGGAATGGGTAGAGTTAGGGAGAGGGGTAAGACAAGGATGCCCTTTTCACCATCGCTTTTTAATATATATGCAGAGGAAATGGTGAATTAAGCTTGGGAAGAAATAAGCAAGGGAGTGATAGTTGGAGGGAAAGTGGTAAAGTCAGTAAGATATGCAGACGATAAAGCTATTGTGTGCGATTCTGAAAGGGGTTTACAAATACTAGTAAATGCACTAAACGATAAGGCAAAGGAATATGGAATGAAAATAAACGTAAGTAAAACTAAAGTAATGAGATTCACTAAGGCAAAGAAGGCTAAGTTAACGATCAGGGTGGATGAGGAAAAACTAGAGCAGGTGGACAAATTCTCGTACTTGGGTAGTGTTCTCTCTTGGGATGGGAGGTGTGGAGATGAGGTTCGAAAAAGAGTAGCATTGGCCAAGGAAGCTTTTATGAAGCGAAGGGAATTGATGACAAAGGGTCTCGATAAAGGAATCAGGAAAATATCTAGGATATGGAGAGTTTTGCTGTTTGGGTGTGAAACGTGGACCTTACGAAAAGAGGACATCAAAAAATTGGAGGCATTTGAGATGTGGGTGTGGCATAGAATGGAGAAGGTGAGCTGGGTGGATAGAAAAACAAACATAGAGGTGCTAGAAATGGTTGGGGAGGAAAGGGTTTTAATTTAAGTAATTCAGCGCCGACAAAAGAAATGGGTGGGTCAGATATTGAGAGGAGAGGGATTGCTGAAGAATTTAATAGAGGGTAGAATGCAAGGGAAAAGACAGAGGGGAAGGAAAAGGCAAAAAATGTTAGATGACATAAAGGGTGAGGTGAGTTACCAGGTAACAAAGGAAAAGGCTATGAATAGGTAATACTAGGGCACATGGACCTACCGAAAGGTAGAACACTTATGTATGTACAAAAACTATGAACGTCCATGCAAGTGGGTCATATTTCGAACATCTTTCCAGGGTGTTTGGGTGAGATAGAAGTGAAAGAATGATTCAGACATGGTGGACTATGAGTCATATTACACTCCATAACTAACAAGTACTAATTGTGAGTTTTAAGTAATTTTAATTTTTGAAGTTTTTCCCACAGGCAGAGACTTGAATGAACAGAGACTTCTTGAATGAGCAAGCACAAAAATCTCAATTTGGACAATCTTACAAGATGTAAGTAAGTGAACCTGATGTGACCAAGCACCAGCTTTCAAATCGCATGCAGGTACTCCATATGTCTCCAGACAGCCTCCATACCATCAAAATAAAGAGATGAAAATTAGTTCACAACAGTTTTCTTCTATGCCTTCAGTTGAAATGATACATCCACTTTGAATAAATATTTTTATTTTAGTATTTAAATATTTATAATCGCATCTGCTTGGATATAAACTGTTTGTAAATTAATTTTAGATATTCCATTCAAAATCTTAAGGAGCAAAAATACTTTAAGTAAAGGCTGCGATTAAAAAATATCATGGTTATAATAATGATATTTTTATCAACTCCATAAGGCAACAGATTGCAATGACATGAGACAAGTCAAGTTGAATGAGAAACTGATGAATAATAATACAGAAAAACCAATAAACAAATTAAATACAATAGACAAATACAATTATACTACATAAATTGAAATGGGTTCAAGGAAGGAAAAACATATAGATAGACATTATTATGTATGATTCAATATAATAAATATAGTTATAGAGTCAATAGGATTCAACATAATGCAATGTAAGTCACTAAAAAGAGACATAAGTTTGAATAATGTTAAGTATGGAAAATGTAAGTATGAAGGTCATTTCCATTTAGGAAATCATACATGCTATAGTATGTATTTCCAGTAAGAAATTCTTTAAACGAGTTTTAAGGAGAGTTAAAGATTTTACAGCAATTATCTGGCAATTTGTTATATATTACGAAGGCTGAACAATGAGGTCCATACAAAGAGAATGAGAGTTTACAATTTTGAAGATGAATGTTATCATTGCCTTGAGCATTATGATAGTGGAAGGAAGAATTTGTAGGGAAAGATTGAGAATATTTTGTTACAAGCATTCCACTGTTTAAGATATATATTGCAGGTAAGGTAAGTATTTTTAGGGAGTGAAACCGGGTTTCCCATGAGTATGATGAGACATGCCAGAAGTACATTTGATAGCTTGTTTTTGCAGTGAAAATGCTTTACTGGCATAGAAACACTGGCCCAGAAAATAATTGAATATGATAGCTAAGGATGTATTTTTGCACAATACACAAGTTTCAAGGTATCAACAGAAACAATTGAGGATGACCTACATGACATGGAAATTCTAGTGGAAACTTATTCCATACAATTTAGAAATAAAGAGTTGGAGTTGCACCAATTAGGCACTTTTGGATAGAGGTTTTAGATTCAACGACAAGGTTACCTAAGTTATTCGAAGATATTTGACATGAAGTTTCATCAGCATATAAAGCAGGGTTGCTGGGTGCAATATAAGGTGGAATAATCATAAATAAGATAAATAACAACAGACTGAGGATGGAGCCCTGAGGAAAGTCATTGAGAATGGGCAGTGGTTTTGAATTAATAAGTATGGGGCCATGGTGAGCATCATGACAGTATTAAACTATTCCATATGCCCATTGGAAGTTGATTCACCTTTCCTAAAACTATGCTGTTAGTCAGACAGGAGACTTTAATAGTTGTACTGTTAAAAGTGCTTCAACAGCTGAGGTAATTTTGCATGTAGGTCCCCACTAGAAATTGTACCTGGGACTGCTTTCACCTAAGTCAAATGCACTGCCCACTTGGCTCTCTGGGAACCCCTGCAGATTATGGTAATTTAGAAATTTAACCAGTCAGTTGTAAAAGATTATCTCAAAAATTCTGTAGAAGACATAGTAGATAGTAGGGCAGAATTATCAGAGATCAGATGAGAACTTTTCTTTGGTAATGATCCGACAATAGCAAACATTAGGTAAAAAATTCATTTACTGAAGGATAGAATGATAATATTAGCAAGTGAGGAATCAATCAAAATTGTAACAGCTTTAATTAATGGCATGGAAATATCGTCAATCCCACAGAACAAGGGGCCATCAAAGGTTATCAGAAGTTAACATCTAACTACCCATACAGCACTGATCGAGATATAGTCGTGTATATGTCGTTTACATCTCGTCACTCGTTCCTTACGACTAATACACGAGTAAAATTCATGTATTGGTCGTCTAAGATTCTATGGAACCAACTGAATTTACGATATCGGAAAAGCACTAAACCAAACCACTATATATATATATATACTATCTATGAAGTAAATATATAGTGCTACCGCAAAGCTCATTTACGCCAACTGTTGCTGTGACATTTGTTGTTAAATTTTCCTGTACAAGATTCGAGTAGAACAGCAAAAATGTACAAGGGAAGATCAAACCACACAGCAGGGAAATATATCTTTCTTGGGAAATTTTTCAGATGTGATTTGCACAATGAGATATGGCGGCTTGCGGGGTATTTATGTACATGTAATTATATAATATATAGTCGTAGTTTAAACTATCTATCTTGCAAGTCGGCAGAGCAGACAGCTGCTCGCTAAAATTCTATGGGAGTAAACATATTTCCGAAAGATCGGCAATAGTTGAGAAATCAGCGATCTCTCATTTTTTATTTCGGTTTGAGAAAGCAGTTTTAGTGTTTTCTTTTATCATCCCCCTGGTAAATTTCATAGCATTGTTAGAGAATAAGATTTGGTTATCATACTTTGATTTAGGGTAAGCAGCAGCAGATAATTTGAAATCTTTTAATTATTTTGCATAGGCTCTACACTAATTGGAGTTTATAAATCTACCCTGATAATGCAAGTCCCAAAGATGCTGAAAGGCAGTTATCAATTCTTCTGAATAATATTTCTTTTTAGGCAATGAAGGGATCCCAACTCTCTTGTAAGTTGAAATACATTCATTCTCTAAGTTAGGCCAGGTTTCATTTGAGATTAAGGAGGAGAAATAGTCAATAGAAGACAAGTTGAATATTTCTGTACATATGAAGAGTTGCTAGCAATTTAGGTGAACATTAAGGGAATCCAAACTCAAAACCAGATCAAAGTGATCTGACAACCCACTCTGGAAATACAACATGTAATCAAATAATCTACACTGAGCAAGTTATAGTAGACTATAACTAAATCAATTAATGTAGACGTCTAAATAGTTGACCAGTTGGCTGTTGATTGATAGCTTCAAGGCCAAAAGTTCCAAATAGATTAAGCAGATCACATTTCTCGGAGGACTTCATGAGGAAATCATTGTTGAAGTCTCCACAAAACAAAATCATATCCAAATTTTTACCAAGCAAGAAGAAATTCAGTTCTTGGAAATGTTCCAGAAACTCTTGTACTGAGCTGCTAGAAGCTCAATAGATGCATATAATAGTTAGAGTAATACTGTTTACCATAGCAATTACTATACAGCATTCAAATAATTTAAGAGTAGTTTTTACATTATATACTACACTAATTGAAGGTCAAGAGTAAATGGCAACCCCTCTGCCTTTATCATCTTCACAAAAGAAATGGGATATTACATTATAACTCTTTAAATTAAAAATTGAGAATTCACTTGACTTAATTAATGTTCAGACAAAAGAACATCAAAGCTGAGATCTTCAAGTAAGACCTTGAGATTATTCTGAACAGAACTAATATTGTTATAGAACATATTCAGATTAGTATGATCTAGTGAATTTTGCCTGGGTTTTATTATGCCAGCTTTGCCTCTTTTGATAATGCCTGAATTGAGCATAATTGTATTGTTCGAATCATTTATAAAATTAGGTCTAATAACACTAATATTGATTGATAACGTGTCATTGAAAATGAGATTGCTAGAATTTACATTTAAAAATGTATTGTCATTAGGTGTTGTAGCACTGCACATGAAATTAACAGGAAACACAACACTTTTAGAGCCCTGAGGCCATAAGTTATTGTTACACTGAGAATCGGTTATCTTAGTTCAAGATTGAGAGGATTTAGTCACAAGTCAAGAGTAGTCGTTCAGTTGGTTCCACTACAGGATTAGGTTTCTTAAAAAGAAATCTATTTATAATGGTACCAGATGGCTATATAAATAAGGATTTTTCAGCTTCTCCATTTATCTAAATGTGGTCATGATTTTGATGGATCCATGTGCACTTTTCCCAAGAATCTTTTCACAGGATACGCAGTCAATATATTCACTTTACCTTTGATATATGTAGTGGTATCTTCAATGGGTGTTTTGGAATGGAGTCTTTTGGCATAAAGTTAAGCAATAAGAACAGCAGGCATTAGGTGTGACATACCAACCATTGCTTCTTTCCTATTTCTGATAACTCTTAGTGTTTCCCACTTCCTTTTGCGTCCAAACAGGCTAAATCAATCAGTATCACTTGCAGAGGCAATTGGCATAGGTGATGTGCTGATTTCCTGCAGTGCAGGATCACTAATTTTCACAAATGAATGAGCCAGGTTGTTAGTGGGAACAAAGTGTTTTGGATGAAGTGAACTTTGTTACCCTTTTCTCAATACTATCCTTGCAGACCACTGAGCTTGAAGTTCTAGCTATAGTTTCCATTATTAATTTTGTAGAATTCCGCATTGAGGTGAAGTTTTTTTTTATGATCTCCATTTCCCTTTTTAACAGTTCAATGTCAGTTGCTATCTTGGAAAAATTCAGATATTTTTCATGATGACAGTTTAGACACATCTAGAATATGAAAGGGGTATATTAGGCTATTTTATGAAGCTCCATACATTTGGAATGAAATACAGATTTTCAAAATCCATGAGAAACCACTTTTTCAAATTAAATAAAAGCTTCTTTGCAAGCATCTCACACAGAGTTAACAGCACTAGACACCATCTTCCAATAAATTACTACTACTTGTAAGTGTTGCTTACTAATGGTTGGTGGTCTATATTAATAAATCAGTTAAATACAGGTGAAGGCTTTGGTTCAGCAAAAATTATTTTGGTGTGAGAGAAACAGTCTTCCAGAGATCACGCTTGGTGTGAGAGAAACAAAGTCTTCCAGAGAGTAGGATGGCAAAAGACAGGAGGCCTTTTACATGTGGGTCAATGTATGCTGGATACATTGCGAAAGTAATGAAAATCTATCAGAGATTATGGGATGGGTAGGAAAAGATTCTGAATGGAGAGATGAAACGGAGGAACAGAATGATTCAAATATTGAGAAGGGATTAAAGTTACAAGAAGTGATTGAAGGCAGGATGCAAAATCAAGTTCTAAATCACATAAGGAAAGAGAGAAAGAAAAGGGCCTTTAACCTTTATTGCCTGTGCGGTTCCTAAAGGGACTACCTAATGTTTTCACGAATGGCCGAGTGGTCCCTTTAGGGACCACCAAGACACACTTTCTTTCAAATAAGCTTATTATGACTTTCCTGACTGAGATAGGGCAGATATTTTTCTTAGGTACTTGAGATGACCTTCTTGCTCAGGTCCAAGCAATGAATCACTCCTGCCATGTGATATATATCCATCATCGCTTTTGAAATTAGGCTGTTGTCATCATGAATCTCTCCTCCTCATCTCATATGTAAACAGTTCCATTGCACTCTAACCCTACCGGTTGTGTTTGATGTAAACACTCCTGGGAGTCCTGAGCATCGCCACTCTAAGCATGTAGTCAGCTGTTTCCTTTGCCACATAAACAAAGATAACGATGAAGCCCAGTTTCAGTGATTTTCATTCCTTAGTTCCATGATAGGAGTCTTTCCGTTCATATACCACTGAAAATTGTACCTTTCTGAAGGAGTGTGGATTTTTTAATATTTTTTTATACAATATACATAATGGCGCAGAATCTTATGGAAAGGGAAATTGAGATGTTTCTTCAAAGTGATTTGGAGACAGAAATTACTTCATTACAGGACCTCTTCTCTTCTTCGCCCAAGAAGAGAGGTCCTTAACATACAAAGAGATTCATCTCCTGTGACAATATTTCTTCTATTCTTCACAGAGATTATTCATTTGCTTGTGGAGGAGACTAGCAGGTACTATAGACAGTATGTGGATTCTTTAGGTGAAGACAAAAGACCTTCACCCAGTCCTGATGTGACCATTGATGAAATGCTCTCTTTTCTGGCCCTCATCATTCAAATGGGACTTAACTTCCATGATACACTGAAAGATTACTGGTCAACACTTGAACAATTTCATACACCATTTTTCAGAAACGTAATGCCCCACGACAGATTCATGCACATGCTCCAATTTCTCCATTTCAGTGATAATCGTAATCAGCCTGACAAAAATGACGACGAATATGACCGATTTTGGAAATTGAGAAATATTTTTGAAAAACTTAATGATTCTTACGCAAAATTCTATAAAGCAGGTGAAAATTTAGCAGTGGATAATGCAATTGTTTTATTCAAAGGTAGAGTCATTTTCAAACAATATATACCAAAAAAAACATAAACGATTTGGAGTGAAAATTTATAAAATTTGTGATTCTACTGGCTATACTTATGACATGATAGTTTACTTAGGAAAAAACAAAAAAGGCTACTGTGATGCATGCGACTGTGAAGCATCTGACAAGGAGAGTTGAAGGCGTTGGGCATAAACTTTATATGGACAATTTCTTCTCCTCTCCTGACTTATTCGATGACCTAAAGACTAGAAATATCTTTTGTTATGAGACAGTTAGACCCAACAGAAAGGGAATGCCAAAGAATATTGAAGGAAAACGAAAACTAAAAAGGGGTGTCTTACGAGTTAGAATATGAGACAATTTGACGGCCATAATGTGGAGAAACATATGAGACGTAAATCGACTTGCAAATATGTACAATCCACCAGCAGATGGCAATTTCTGTGATGAACAAGGGAATGCAATAAAACATGTAATCATTCAGGACTACAACTGTAACATAGGTTTCGTAGACAAGGGGGACAGAATGGCTAACAGTTATTCAATTAGTAGAAGAGGACAAAAAATTTATTTTCCAATTGTTTGACATTACCATACTGAACTCTTTCATAATTTCGAAATCCCTGGGTAAAGAAGTATCCCACTGTTTAGACTAATATTGGTGTACAATCTTCTGGAAAAAATAGGGAATCGGTCAGAGACTATGCTTAGAGGGAGACCAAACCCATGTGATGCAAACATCACCAGATTGGACGCGAAAAAGATGTAGCAATGGCCTGAAAAAATGATCAAGTAGCAGTGTCGCGTGTATTCAATGAAATTCCTAGATCAATGACTTAGAAACCATTCATTTCTTGCTGCTTACTTTCTATGGGAGATTGGCTCATTTCCCTCTTTTTCTGAAATCCCCTATGTCCTTGAGATACCATAACTCCTTTGGGAAGAACCTCAGAAGGATAAGTTCTTCAAGAAGAAGCATCAATGAAATCTTCCTACCACCCGTTGCTCAGAAAATATAGACTGCCAGTGGGGTTATTTAGAACCATTGCTGATCATAATTTAACCTTCATCCGAACATTAGATGAAATCTGATGAACTAGCTTCATATTTGAAATTCACTCCTTGTCTTAGATATTTTCCTTGAGGAAAAGTAAAATTTTCTCTAAAAGAAATAGTCCATTTCCTAGAAATAGGAATAACTGTTATAAGGGTAATTACTAGAAAATTGGTAATCCAGAACCTCCCATTTGTCTCCAAACACAAGTGCCATCTGCCGACATTTGGCTTGAAACACATATGCTGACATATGGCTTGGGTTTTGAAAATTCTTACTAACAACTGTGTTCAAATTTTCTTTCATAGAATCAAGTACATACTAGGAATTTCTACACTGGCATTTTGCTGAATAACATCACACTCCAGTGCATTGGTAAACTAAGCTATAGAAGCAATGCCTCCTACAATAACTCAGTAAATCTTCTTCAAAGGAATAACAAGTGTGAAAAAAAGGACTTTATCCTGCAAAGTATTCAAACCTTTCCTTAATCCTTCTTCATTAGATCATTATCAAATGTGATGATTCTTTGATTTCGAAACATTTTAAAATATGTATTAAATTCCTAATCATAGTATACATTGATTTGTATCTCATAAACATATTATATAACAAAATGACGAAAGAATTCCAGTAGGATTGTCAGATGAGCTTGCCATACCTTACCTTCGACCAGCTTTAAAACACTTGTATGGACGAAGTCTTGTCTGGAGACTCAAACCAGGTACCAACTCCATGAGAAATCATTTTTGTGTACTCAAGAAGTTAAACCTTATTTCTTAAGATACATATAATAAATTGCCATGAATAAAGTCTGTGCCCTTGACCCTTTACTTGCATGAATCATATTTCAGATTAAACAGTCATACGACATGGAGTGTGTTCAGGAAGAAGATTAGAAAATATTGTATAGAGTTCTTAGGGTAAAATTTACTTCCTACTACATTGATACTCAAAGCATATATAATCTCTTGAAATAAAAATTCTAAATTAAAGAAGTTAGTCATTAGAAAAATTAGGAGAAATAGAGACAGAACAGAGAAAAAGAAAATTTCCAACTCTTCAAAGGATATACCAAAACAAATGGAAGGAGATTTAAAAAATTAAATAAATTACTACAACTCACTAAATTAATGATTGAAAAATATGAGTACAAAAATTTATTTAAGTATTCTACACAAATTAAGATCATCATGATAAAATCAAATAAGAAGTGGTCATATCTAGAAAGTACTTTTGTACAGAAAAGAGCTACAACTGGTAACAGGCAGCTCTACAGCAACAATGACAGGAGCCTTTAAAAACATGACGCACTTGTTAACTACAAAGTTCAATAGTGATAACAAGAATGAGAAATGCATTTTTTTAATCTGCTAATAGTGAATATGAAAAGCTCAAACTGGTTGCTTTAGCAACATTTTCTTCAGCCTTAAAAGTTGTTATCACTTCTCACTCAATTTCTCACCATGACTAGCAACAGTTTCAACTTTTCCACAAAAATATAAACTACGCTTTCTTCACAGCTCTTTCGTCATCACTAGAACTTGAGTCACTGGAACTTGAGCTAAGCCTGACATTCTGAAAAAGAATAGATTCAGAGTTTAACATATTTCCAGGTAGAATGAAAATAAAATCTAAAATAGGAATTAAAATCAAATGAAATGCTTACATTCAGGTGCATTTTAGAAATGAGTTCTTGGGTATTCAATATTTACCACCATTTACTGATTACTAGACATCACAGGAAACTTGACTGTTATAAAGCACCAATTATCGAGTTGCATTATCTCCAGTATATAATGTATGCACTCATAAGGAGTAGCAATAAGCATCTGTCTCAATAAGCTTTAACTAACTCTTACAAACTTAACATTCTCCTTTAGGTTAAAATTCATTGACTGTTCAACGTTTGATTAGATTAGACAAAATATTGTTGGAGCAGAATTAATTTTTTTTCAGTCATCAGAGATTGATGAAGATGATGTTATAATCATGAAGCTTTATGTTTCTCAGAATAATCACAAATAGAAATAAATTTGTAATAACTCATTTTAAATAATATCTTTGATTAATGAGTGTCACAATTTGTGGAGATAAATATTTCATTTAATTACAAAGATATGAAGCCACTTTAACCAAAATATACTAATACTGTAATATTTTAAATATATCATTTCACCAATAAAAGTAATTGAAGTTTAAAACCATATACTTAAATTAATCCTTAATGATGAGAATCTATCTTCCCTTAATTTTAAGAATCCCATTAAAAGTTGTTGAATAAAAAAAATTTTTTTTAGAAAACTTGAGTACCAAGATATTTGAGTACTTCAGAAGTGGTTACTTCACCACCTGGTAAGTTGAAAACCCACCTATTATGTATTTCCTACTTCAATTCAATTAAGGGGGAAAAGGTAACAATTACAATATTTGGATGATGAAACAAGTATAGTGCCTATTCATCATCAAAAGGCTAGGCATAGAGATAATTATACTGTCTAAGAAGACATTTTTGAATGCTCAAAACTTTAGGTAGTCATTTTTACCCAAACATCTGGATATAAGGTGAAAATTGGTATTTACATGCTTCTCTGGAGAGAAATAAATGTAATTAATATTTTACAGTTGAAAGAGACATAAAGCCTCCTTGAATCCTCCATTAATATGCTATTCAATGAAAGTGTGCTTATGAGAGCTTAATTTTTATATGTTGAAATAAAGTATTGAAAATTTAAAGTCAACTATTTAGAGCATGATCAAGGTAAATAAGGTGCATTTTTGGATTTCTGCAGAGTAATCTTATAAAATTTAAAGTTGGTTCTTAAATGGCTGGGTGTTTTTTTCTTCAAACTATACCTTCCAATGAAGTTCTCCAAGTATTGGATGAAAACATTTGAATTTGTGTGATGCAGAGACAGAACTTCAATACTATGCCAAATATATGACCCTGTAACTTACTTTTCATCCTGAAAAAGAGCTGGGTGACCAATGCTACCTAGCATGCATTACCTTCTCTGGAATGGTATAAGGAAATGATTTCCCCTCAGCTTCAACTGCCTTCTTCAATCTAAGCAAACAACCTCTTGGGATGTTTTCTAAACTGATAACTTTCAATGCTTCCTTTAATGCGTTTAGGGCCTCATCAGTCTTGTGATCAGCAACTGCAAGCAAATTTTAGAGAAGACATTGTAAATCAATTCAATGAATGATGAATTTACATTCTGCTTTCTAAGTAGACACATTTTAGGTATTATAAAAATATAATACAAAATGTTTTCTTTCCTAATCTTGAGTTTTATGGCATAAGTAAACTTCATATAGATAGTTTCATCATTGGAAATTTTGCCAACAAATAGAGCGAGTTAAAATAAATTCCACGGAGGAAGGTGTAGTTTTGTGGAACTCCATCACATTAGAAAGACAGGAGTGTCCTTTTTCTACCAAGTTTATTTTCAAACGACCGATTTCAACAAATAATCACCATCTCAGGTAAAGAAAAAAATACAGGAAGCATATTTGTACCATGCAAAGAGGTAGAGGGAAGGGTTAAGGAGGAGGAGTAGGTGAGGAATAATCCTTGGTGCAAGGGTACTGGTCATTGGAGGGAAGGAGAGAATGGATCAGAGGAGAGTGAGAGGGGAAAAAGGTGTTCATTTAGGATTGTGAATTTCAGGGAACTGGAGTGGGAAAAAATTTCAAGCTGCTCAAGGAAGTTTAGATGAGTACCTTTGCTTACCATATGTAAAATTTTGGCTGGAAATTGCTCACATGGCCAGACTCTAAAAGGTGCTTTGCAAAATGTTATGCATGACTTTTTCAAAAAACATCTATGGTGCTCCTTGGCTCTTATATTGAAACAGTATCCACTTTGGCTGATATACGAGGGGTGATTTAAAAATACCAGAATTTTTAAATTTCCCGTGCTGTATAATTCCAATAGTCAAATTTTTTTTCTGTGTATTGGTACACATGTCCCTGAGGTACATTGTTAAGGGCAGCCATTTTGAAAGCTTAGTCTATTGTTGGCAGTCAACAAGGTTATATGTGTTTGACTGTGATCGGTGATTTTTCACTTGTGGCATGTATGGAACCAAGAGTTTGCATTAAATTCTGCATTAGAAACAGAATAAAGAGCTGCACCACAATGGAAATGTTATATGTTGCTTTTGGCGAATGTTCAATGAATAAAATGAGCATTTACAAGTGCTAGAAACGTTTTTAAGAGGGTTGCAAAGACACTGAAGATGAGGAGCACCCTGGACACAGCAGCAAATTGACAACCGATGATAACGTTGAAAAGATGAAGAAAATAATTATGGATGATCGCCGAATCACTATCAGAGAGGTTGCTGATGAGGTTGGCATACCATTTTGCTAATGCCAAGTAATTTTTAAGGATGTTTTGGGCATGAAACGGGTGGCAGCAATATTTGCCCCAAAATTGTTGAATTTTGACCAAAAGCAGCACCGAATGAACATTGCTCAAGAGTTGCTAAATATAGTACATGATGATCCAGAACTTAATAAATGACTCATAACTGGTGACGAAACTGCTGAATGGGTATGACGTTGAAACTAAGGCCCAGTTGTCCCAATGGAACTTTCTGAAGAACCAAGACCGAAAAAGCATGTCAAGTTTGATCAAATGTAAATATTTTGCTCACGGTTTTCTTTAATTTCAATGGCGTAGTGCATCATGAGTTCTTGCCACCAGGTTGCACAGTCAATATGGAGTATTACCTGGAAGTTCTACACTATTTGCGTGAAGCAATCCAAAGAAAACAATCAGATCTGTGGCAAAACAATTTGCGGCAATTGCACCAGCTCACACCTCAATGCTTGTTTGTGATTTTTTTGGCAAAAACCAACACCATTATGATGCCTCAACCACTGTATTCACCGGACATGACCCCCTGTGATTTCTTCCTATTCCCAAAACTGAAGAAAACCTTGAAAGGACGACGTTTTGGCAATGTTGAGGAGATCAAGACAGAAATGCCAATCACAGTTAAACACGTGTAACCTTTTCCCTGCCAACAATAGACTAAGCTTTCAGAATGGCTGCCCTTAACAAAGTACCTTAGGGACATGTGTACTAATACACAGAAAAAAAATTTACGATGGGAATTATATAGCCCATGGAATTTAAAAATTCTCATTTTTTTATCAAACCTTGTACACTACTGTCTTCCTTTTACTTTAAATACAGTGAGATTAAATAAACAATTACAAGACCCCATCCACTATATTTAAATGCAACACTGCATCATTTGGGTATGAAACTGATAATTAAAACATTGAATAAGATTGGTAATGCCTCATGTACGTAGAATAGCCAATAGTGAGGATATTGATTCTATTAGAAAAATTTCAAAGGTAAAAAATGTTAAATTTAGGATTAAGTGTCTTATCTTCATAGAAGAAAGAAAAATACTCAAACTAGCAAAGGAAAGAAATGAGCCCCATTCCCTTTAGGACTGCACATTTTTAGAATTAAACAAAAACTTACCATAAATGTCAATTAAACAACTATTAGCATTCCCTCGAGCAGAATCAGTGATGGGAGTTTCCTTAATAGTTTGGAGAAGTTTTTGTATAAGCCCAATATCTTTGTTAGTTCGTGCTGTCTGACAGACAAACTGAAACATTAATCTAGGATTATTACTGAGATACTTCTTCCAAATAGCATCTGCTTCCGCTTCCTTTCCCTCGGAAAAGCAATGCTGCCAAAGAACATTAATGGGAGAGGTGATGTTGTGAGCAGCATATTTTAATGCGATACTCTCATCTGGAAATATAAAAACCCCATTACTGTAAATCATCAACACTAGAATTTGAAATAAATATCAATCAGAACAGTTGGCCAAGGAGGCTGTAGTATTAGAAATTTGTAAAAATAATATTTCCTACAGAAATCATTAAGAATGTGCAATGATCAATTTTGAGGAAAACTTACACATAGGTATAAGTTCTGGGTTGTTCTTCAGAATTCCTAAAGCTCCACCACGGGGAAAGGAATCTTGAATATTATCTAAATCTTCATCCTTAGCTGAGGTAATCTTCTTCTCCAAATCTTTTAAATACTGCTCAGATTTTCCAGATATAATGTAGGCACTGCACAAACGATTGTCAAAGGACAATAGCCTCTTCTCTTCCTGTGAGTAAAAATTAAAAAGAATGATGTAATGTACTTTGAATTAGATGGAAAAATGGATTTATGTTCTCATGAGATTTAATTTTCATTTATGGTCATTACAAAAGTTTAAATCAAATGAACTGGAAATATTGCAGAATATGTATGCTTCAGATAGTACAACAGTTAGCATAAAATATGCATTAAGGGATTACTATAATTCATTTTACCATTGAGAGGAAACTTCCTAAGTTACTGAAGGAATCTATGTCTCCCAAGTTGGCAAGACGATTCAATAGGTATCGGAGTACCCTAGGGTTAATTAGTTTGTCCCCTTGCCTCACTTCAGGGGATAGATAAGTCTCTACAATGGCTGTTGCTTCTCCTATCCTATCATTCTTCACAAGCTGCTCCACCAACAAAGATACCTCTGTAACTGACATCCTTTTTCCTTCTGCTTCAAACCTTTCAAGAAAATTTGAACACACATTTGAGAATGACAAACATTTGACAAAATGAAATTCAAAATTCCCTCTTTTGTAATAAAAAAATTCAAAATCTACTAAGACTCTTTTCTTTGTTAAAAACTTGATGCCTTACTGATGCATGCATTCCAAACCCCTGAAATGAGTGTTAGAAACTATATTAAGAAATATTAGAGAAGCATATCACAAAGCACTTTTGTTTGAATGATGCAAGCTGTATACTCCTAACCCTCAGTTTATAAGATATAAGAAGAAACTTAAATGTTGTTATTAGTAACTGGAAAATTGATTTCATCATTATTTGATTCAAGAAGAAAAACAAACTAAAAAGATTCAACATCACAAAGAAACCAACAGCTACAGGGATGACAATAACAGATTAGAAAAATATAGCATTTAACAGCAGGATACGAAGATGCAGAGTTTAACCTAAATAATGCTCCATTTCATATTGTTTTCTTTTTATATATGTAACTTCAAACACTATAATTCACACTATATTATAATTCAGCATCTTTTCAGAAGCTTTGCAAGTTTTGCACATCTCTGAAGACCAAGAAAATTTATCGGTATAATACTTTCAATGCAACTGAGATTGACTTCTTCCAACATAAAGTTTTTTTGCCAGTTAGTCTTGAATTTCTCTTGTGATAATTTTAGAAAAGCTTAAATGTGACATTGAGTTAAAAATGAGAACTTGGCAACATTTGTTGCATGTGTCATCAATGTGTTATTTATTGCAGAAACATTTTATTGAGAACAAAAATTTTCCAGAATTATAAATAAATGTATTCTAGTGTATACAGTCTTCTTATATTTCAGTTATAGCTTTAAATAACAAGTAAAAAAAATCAGACTATTCATTAAAATTAATCGATTTATCAATTTTAATGTATTAAAATATATCATTTGTATAAGATGACAGAAAAAATCCTTGACATATTCAAGTAAATAATGAACTTTGTACTCAAAATAGAAAATATTCATGATTGATTACCTTGCCTTGCACTGTAAAGCTGCATCTATGTCACCAATCCTAATTGCCTGACGAAACCTTTGTAGGAGGGGGGTTGTAGCCACATTAGCAGAACTATCGGCTTTTTGTTGCACCTGTTCCTTTTGTGGGGTTATAGCGTTACCGCTGACAGATAAAGATGCAACTGGTGTTGGTACCACAAAAGGTACTTCCTTGTTGTTCTTCCGAAGGAGCCCAGCTAGGGAAATGAGGAATTCATCAGTAGGTTGAACATCCTCATCTTGCATCTGGGTCCAAAGCCCCAAAGCTTTATCTGCATCATTTGTTTTACCTGAAAAACAAATATAGATCTTGAATATAAAAGGAAACATACTTTTAGATAAAATATTCAAACATTTTTTTAAGAAATTCTGATTATATTTACTGTCATTTACCCCAGCTAGGTCCCCTTTAAATCTTTGGACAGATCATTCAATACTATGAAAGTAAAATTTAGAGAGCAATAACAAAGTCATGCAAGGAAACTCAAGAGAAAATTCTAATTTTCATTTGAAATAAATGCTTCTGATTAAAAATTCCTCAAAATATATTTTTAAAAATATAATGATTCATCTTATAAGTACATTGATATATTTTTTTTGAAATACACATATATGGCTAATTTATTTTAATTATTAAAATCTAACTATCAAATATGCTGTTGCTATTGAAAGAGTTTTGCAATTAATTGGAGCATTAGTTAAATCATAGTGATGATGATGATTATCAATTTATTCAAGATTATTTTTTTACTGTCATACAATCTGTGGAAATAGTACAAATGATAGATATTGTAGTAGAAAATAATACAGCAAAACTATCAAAATTACAAACTAAATGCCAATAGAATATGCAAATAACTGAGTAGCATGCAAAAAAAAGATTAAAATAATCTTACGATTCCTTATTTAAGCAAATTGAGGAAAGTCTTCTAGGTTTTCAGCTGTAGATTTCAATGCTTTTATGATTTCCAATCTTTCAACTAAAAAATATTAAGCCATCTAAAACTAAAGACCAGGTTGTAGACGTCATTTCTAGAAGATTTCTTTCCCTTGAGTTCATATATAATTACTGTATTTCCCACCCCATAAGAGTATTGGTGATACTTCAGGTGAATGAAGCAAATATAATACACACAGAATAATACAAACAAAATTTGTAAACAAGTGTCAATTTACTATGGATGCTATTTAGGTTTGATGACCACCTCCATTACAGATATCCATATCTCCTTTTTCTGGTTAAACCTTTAATTTTGGGAAAGTTTTTACAATAAGATTCCTACCACAAAATTACTAGACCTCAATAGTTTTGAAGCCATGAAAGCTATGATCAAAGTTTCAATTTTTCTCAAGGTTTCCAAATGGTATCTATATGCCATAAAAATTTTCAAAAGTTGTCAATCTATTAGGACATACCAATAATATCCTAAATAGGTATATACATATATTAGGAGAAGCAGCTACGTGTAATAGAAATTCCAAGGTGATGATGACATCAGTATCTCAAATCCTCATACAAAGCTGTAGTACTCAAACAGTATACTACAGCATATTATACCTCTTTTGTAACATAGTTGATTATATTTACAACCTGGTTTTTAAGCTACTAAGAAATGTGTGGCACATATGGTAATCACAGCATTTTAGTATCTCCACAACAACAAATAAATGCGAAGTCTCAACTCACAGTATGTCATTAAGAGATGTTGGTAGATTTCAGAACGGTCAATATGAGAAAGATCTTTAGTGGCTTCTACCAGGTGCTCTAGAGGAGCAACCATACCCTCTTCAGAATAGCGTCTACAGGCCATGTTCATTCTTTGTGGCCTGTTACGAAGTCCTGGAGTCTGTAAGATAATAAAACATTTGTTAACCTTATAACAACTCAAATTAAAGAAGGGAAATTAAAACATGTTTTTAGTCAAGTTAACCAACGACAAAAAATAATTACTCAGGCTTACAAGGATTGTTTGATAATAAAAGTAAAATGTAATGAAATATTGCCTCGATCAACTTATTAATGTGATGTCTGGAATGTCCCATTCTCCGAATCCTTTCAGGCTTAAGTTCAGCCAGAAAAGATATGCGACTACCATTAAGTAAAAAAATTGAAAAGGTTGTTCAAGAGTTCCACAAAAATGGAAAAGAAAAGACGAATTCCTGCTGTTATTGAACAATTTACTTAAATGAATTTGGATTTTGTGATAATCAAATCTGAGTTAAATAAAGTTAACACACAGTTTGTAAGTCAATGAAGACTTCTTCATGTTGAATACAAGCAAAAGAGAAGTAAACTGCATATGGGATGAAGCTCACTCAAAACATACATTAGTAGTCAGCACACTGGATATTTGAGTAATAGTTTTTTTATAATGATGTAAGATCAGTGAGTGAAAGTTTTTGAAACTACTGAGGCCATATCAATCTCTCATGACTCGAATACTGCATTGATCATATGAAACTGGATGAAAAAACAATGACTGCTCATACAGCAAGTGTTTTCGAAATAGGAGGCACAAGTGTTCATTCCATGCAAAAAAAGACAACATTTCATCACAAAGTTCAGAGATGTTTAAGATCGGTCTACATGAATTGAAGAAAAAATGTTAATACCTCTAGTATTTTTCTAGCTTGCCTTACACGTCCACATTCTATAAAGGCAAAGACGAGATCATACAGACTGTTGACTTCGCCATGAATCCTTGTGCTGAGGTCAGTGACTTTCTGCAGTGAGACAGCATCTTCAATTTCAATTAGTTTGCAAGAAAGCTGGTTTTTGTTTGGGGTGGCACCATATGTCTCACAGCACCACTCAAACTTCTTCATAGCACTTTCTATATCATTTCTGAAAAATGAGTAATAATATTAATTTGTATTGATCACTTAAGACCGAAAGAAACATGACATGGAATAATTCAACACAATATATACTCATAAACTACAGCATTTTTTGTCATTTGTACATACACACAAATCAATGCCCATAAGCAATCAAATAATCAATAGGAAAACAGCATTAAATATATATGACAAGAGAATATGAATAGAACATTGAATCCTTGCTGTAAAGACTAACATGGCAGATTAAGAAAAGATCACACAAGGACTAAATAAGAAAATTTTTATGCATATCTTTACATTTTATCACTCAGGAATTCAGCAACAGAATAATAGGATTAGGTTAAGTAATTTTTTAAGCTTTGACTTAAAGATTTTGTAACAATATTGCCTTTATATACGTAGGTAGTTTATTGTAAATGATTGAGGCAGAATAAGTAATATTTCAAATGACAAATATACACAATAAATAAAGCCAAACACTATCATCTCTCTCTCTCCATATATTTGAGAAAATGAAGACTCTCCAACTAAATAGGCTTAGAATTGCTATGCTTAGGATAATACTATGATGATTGGGACTCTTGATAATTTGATACACATTAATATGACTAATTTGGAATCAATTATTGAGTCGCCACCTTAAATCGATAAATCTTAGAAAAATTAGAGCATGATTTTTCAGCAAAACACAGCATTTCATTTTTTATTTTACTTAAATTAATAAATCTTATACAAATTAAAATAAAAAATGAAATACTCTATTTTTGCTGAAAAAATCATTTTTTAAAAGAGCTAATTACAAATGTAAATAGAGAAAAATAAGCACTAATTAGGGTACTGATAATTACTGGAAAAATGAGTAGAATATTTTTTAGCATATCACTTGTTACTTTTTTAAGATTAAAGGTCATATTTCATTAAATTTTTTCTCCAGGAAAGCAACCTAATGAGTCAACTATTTCTAGTGAACAGGAACAGTTGAGTATTCACTATTTTCATAATATTGCTAGACGTTCACATACCTAATTAATTGGCAAATGAAAACAAAACATCAGGGAAATAAGGAAAAGTCCAATTTTTTTAAATAGAAGATTAACAATGTTGTGAAAAAAAATATATATCATGGCCAGATTCTAATACTTGATAATGATAACAGCCAATCATTAAACCATGGGGTTAATCTTCAAATGTGACAAATATCTATGGGTTGATTTTATGCAAATTATGTAAATATTGAGGGGAAAAATGAGAGCAACTCCAGTGTGAGACATGCCCCAGAAAATACAATAGTGATAGTATCCAAAAATGGAGGATTCATTTTCACCAAAAATCAACTATCAAATGAATATATTACATGTATATACTTTTTACAACTTACTTTTCCAAATGCACCTTTATTAATGGTCCCATTAAAACATTGGTAGGTTCAATGAAATTATTCTTCACCAAAGCTTCAAAAAGCTTCTCTACTTCTTCAACTTTTCCAGCTTCAGCAACAGAATTCAACAATCGCCAACAAAAAGCATTGTATACAAAGGAGCGTGGTTCCAATTTTCTGTCAGCATTTTGCTCAGAGATCACTTTCATGGCTTCTACATACAGAATGAAATAAACATGAAAGTTACTGCCTTGATTCTATCTCAACATAAAAGAGTTTTAGGAAAAAGACAACTAATAAGAATGTAGAAAACAGAAAAATATTTCAAATACATACCTTCAAACCTGTCTGCTTTAAGAAGTGCATCTACCAATTTGAGAACCTTGAAATCTTCAACTAAAGCTCCTTTATCAGTCACTTTCTTCTTATACTCCAAAGCTTCATCTAATTTATTGTGGGCTGCATACAATTCCATCAACAAAGCATTCATTCCATCAGTGTATACAAAGTCTGTCTCAGCCTTCAATTTCTAAATCAAATAAAAGTCATAGTAAAAGATGTTTGAAATACATATAAGACAAATATTCAATCTTCAGAGAGCTAATCAAACCCCACAGTAAAAGTACATTTATGCTTCCTATCCACTATCTATGAATCCTGATTATTGGACAGGACTAATCTAGACTATTCAAAGTACAGTGAACTTTAGATTATCTGAGGCAATAATAAAGAGAGGGTGCACAAATAATCAGAAAACAGAGATAATTCAAACTTTTAATTTTATTTCTTACAATGTTCATTATTTATAATCATGCAAGGATAACTGAGGATTCACTGTATTGGGTTTTCTATAGCAGCTGAGGCTCTAGGCAGATACCTTAGAAAAGGCATCCTTTACTCAGAAATGTTAATGTCTTACACTTCAGATGTACTTGTCCAATCAATTTCCTTAATGTTTACTTCTGCTATTACCACACCTATTTCACAGCATAAATGAATTTTTAATATATTTCTCTGGCTTTTCTTAAAGTATTTGATGTGTTTAAGTAGCATATTAACACCTCTAAGCATTGACATCTTTAAGCATTAAATATTTTGAAGATCCTCAGAGATTTTTAAGGATGCCCTTTTTTCAGATCTGGGTGGCTCTTACCAATTATTTTACCAACAACAATTTTTTCTAATAAATTAATTCTGTGGATATCTACTTCAGCTAGATTCCAACTAACACAAAGCAGCATAATTCTTGGAATTTTCATTTTCTTCATCATCTTTTCATCACTCTAATAATAAGTGATGATTTGCTCCATAAATCCAAGTGCCCATTGGCACAAAATTTGGATGTGGATCCTTCATGTTAATCTTTGAGAGGGCAACTATAAAACATTTCATTAATGAACCAGAAAGCTTCCTTCACAAATGTTATGACAGGAAATTTATCTAAGTGAATGAGGACTGAATAAATATTATACAACAATACTCACTTCCACAATCCTAGTGGCCCCTTCAAGATCTTTACTTCGGCAGTAGTATGTCAGAAGTTGTTTCTTTATGCCTCTGGTTGGATTTCCTCTGGCTTCTTGAGCTTCCAAAAGATTTTCCAAAGCCTTCCCTTCCTACAGTTCCAATTTTTAAAATGAGCTTCGTTAAAAAAGGCAATTAAATATTTTAAAAGTAAATATTTTCAGCAACCAAACAATTTTCACTCTAATTACCAAGGCAGGTGGCCAGAGGACATTTTCCATAGGCTTGATTGAAGGAGTAAGGTCATCAGCAGTCAGCTTAGTCAGGACTGATGATATCTCAGGTGTGAGATCACTACCCAAGCGATCTTGAACAATCTCTGCATGGGAGCTAGATATTCCAAGACCTTTACTCAAAAGACCCTAAGACAAGAAATATGCATTATAACAAAATACAGCACTCTCAGTAGAAGTAATCTTAATACATGATAATTAATCCAAAGGTTTGACACTATGGCAGCAAATGAGTATCACTAGATTTCTAGCTTTTAAGAAAGCAGATTATGTCTATAAATAACCAGCCTAACTAGGAGTTTTTATAATGCTGGAGGTAAATTAGTTGATGACATCACAGTAGGTGGATGGATTTAAAGTCAAGAACGATCAATTACCCCCATAATAGGTGAGTAAAGATGATGGTTTTTCTGGAAAATGATAATAAAATTTTATACTAATTTGAGTTGTCCTTGTAATTCTTTATGTAACCATATCCATGAGTTGAAGAAATTGAAAGAGAAAAAGTCTGCTGCAGCCAGGAATCTCCCACTTTCCGGGTGGGTGCTCTGTCCTCTAAGCTACCATGACAGAATGATCCCTCCTTCAATTTCTTAGGCTATGATGGGACTCGGTGTACTACAGAGGATCCATCAAAGATGGCACCGAACTCCTGCACACACGTGGGACATCAAAGATGCCACTCACCATCATAGCAGACTTCCTTAAGGCCACATAAAGCGAAGTAGATAAGCGATGAGAAACACATTGTTCACATGCTTGAATTATGAAGAAATTGAAAGAGAAAAAGTCTGCTGCAGCCGGGAATCGAACCCAGGTCTCCCACTTTCTGGGCGGGTGCTCTGTCCTCTACGTAAGCTACTAGCCGTGGTAGCTTAGAGGACAGAGCACCCGCCCAGAAAGTAGGAGACCTGGGTTCGATTCCCGGCTGCAGCAGACTTTTTCTCTTTCAATTTCTTCATCTAAATTCAAGCATGTTAAACATGCATTTCTTATTGCTTATATCCATCAGTGCCAAAGTTGGTGTAGAGGTAAGCACTCCTCTGCAGGAGCATTTTGCTTGGGGGTTTAAATTTGCTTTTTAGTATTTGATCCTAGCAGTGGGGAAATATTTCTATTTTTTTCTGCTATAGTTCCTTTTAATCATTAAGTATCTCTGTTTTCTCCTTTGTTACCTCAGAATTCGTTTTATTAAGAGTTATGAAATTTTTATAATATGACAATTTTCTACCTTGCGAAGCTTCTGTTCGTCTTTTTTTTTGTTAAGTTTCCTCTCTTGTGTCTTTTGTAAGATACCATCTTAGATTAGATACTATTAATCATTTGATTTAGACTTTATTTCCAAATAATTTTCCACCCAAGAAAGGAGACAATACTTAAGAGGAAGAAGCTGTTATATACATTTTTCAAGCAATAGAGTAGTTCCATTGAAATGAAAATTATCATTAATCTTGGTAAGCGATATTTGGTGGAATTCCATCTTCACAATAACACAAATTGATGATATTTGTACTATTCCACAACGGTTTTAATATTGCACAACCAGGTTTCGACGTATTCACGTCATCATCAGGTGGCTCAGAAACTAAAGCCACCTGATGAGGACGTGAATACATTGAAACCTGGTCGTGCTATATTAAAACCGTTGTGGAATAGTACAAATATCATCAATTTGTGTTACTGTGAAAATGTTCATATTTATACTCACATTCAGCAGAGAAGTTATAAGTTGTGTTCGGTTGCTGCCGCGAGCTGTCAGCAAAACATCCACCACAAAGCCACCAACAATTCTGCGCCCAACATCCACATTAACTACTGAAAAAAGAAATAGCCATTTTAAAAATTCAACTATGGCCAAAAATAGTTTATTTTTGTGACAAAAACATAAAAATGAAATACTAAAGTTAAGTAATGAAAATTGAAAGAGATATATATACCATCATTTCCTTCCTCTGCATCTTTCACTGATTCTTCAACTTCTTCAGCTTCGGCAGCAGGAGAGAATCTAGTTCTATGTGTGCCAGCATAGATTAGGCTCAGAATGTTGATGTAAGATTCCATGTCTCCAGAGTTGATCAATGCCATAGTCATTGGTTTTTGTAGAGACAAAGCTGAGTATCTGGCTTGATACTTCTGAGCTGTGAACAACCATCCAAGGAGTTGAACTGATTAATATTTTGCAACTATTTAGTTTGGTATAAAACTACTACTACCTACTTCTACATTCGTATCATGTAAACTCCCTGTCAGTACGCAGCAGGAGGAGTAAATGCCATGCAATAAATCTATTTTTTCTTTTAATTACTACAGTGGATAATTGAAAGAAAGAATGAGATTTGAAACAACAAACTGTAGAATAGGAAAAAGTCTAAGAGAGGTTGCACAGTACATATATCAGTAAACACATTTTCCCTAAATTTATTTAGTAACAACCATAATTCTAATTTTTTATCTTCCATAAATTCCCACTTATGTAAGAGAGCATATTTTTACTTATTTATTAATATCCCAGTACCCCCACAAACATCCATTTACTGGACCATTACAGTTGTGGGCTTTAAACAATAGCAAAGGACTAACAAACACAACCATTCCCTAACCGGAAAAATCTGATAAGCCAAGATTTGAATCCAGGACCTTGGGATTGGAATGCTAGTGTCCTAGCACAATAACCACTCCACCATCAATGCCAGGGATGATATTTGTAATGTATACTGTCTTACCAGAGCAATCTTCAACAAAACACACTGTTATGTCCAGGACTTTCTTGAGTTTACAAATGCAGTTAACACCCACAACATCCCACATTCTTGCTGCTCATTTTCGATGAGAAAAGACATCAGCAAAGTAGCATCACACTCTTACCTTTTTATCTAACTCATTTAATTCAGTTTTTCTGTAAAAATTGACTAACTTGCAATTAACAAGCAATAGGTAATGCATGGTACAATAACTAGGTATTAGAAAAAGAAAGGAAAAGCAAGATAGTATGACATAGCTTGAACATGGATCTCCCACTTGCCAGGCTAGAAAAGCCCAAGATTTGAAGTAGAAATAGTTCTGCCATGGTTGCTCATAAGGTTAGAACACCAACTTGGCAAGAAGAAAATCTGGGTTCCAAGTCCTGAATATGTCAGACTTTTTTCTTTTGATACTATCTCCAGATGGTGTTGGGATTCACCAATTTTTCTTGTAGTATCTGATTGGTCAATCGAGGATGAAGGAATAGTTATTATTATTTCTCCCAAAAACATATTTCCTACACTGTTTAGGCAACTTTATGAAAAAGCTCTAAGTTAAGAAGCTTCAGTAATGCAAACCAATGAATCACTGCGATTCTTTACAATGTGTATGACCTTTTCCTGGACCTTTTCTAATTTAAACGATCGATTCTAATTAATTGCATATGAATGTGATGTAATTGAGAAGAAGTTAATCGTTATATCAGGAATATAGTTTCAAATGGGATTTACTAGAACTAGAATTTCAGACTAGTTTCTTCTCCACAAAACACCCATTTCATACTAAGAAAACTACACCCAGCATGATTTAACTAAAAAGCAAAGCAGGTCAGAAGGAGCAACAAGGAAATGGAGGGTTACCTTCTTGTAAAAAAGCGACACTAGAGACACAAAAATTACAGCTGTACTTATCTATGTCAGCCATAAGATTCAAACATGGTAAATTCTCCATCAGACTTAAAAATAACTCAAAAAAAAAAACAAAATGAAGAAGAGTATGTGGATCAAACAATTTGTTTGGAACTCACCAAGTTCAGCAGCTTCTTTTAACTTATGCCCAGCAACTAAATGTGCAACAACTGCATTGGCTGCAGATGCACTGGATATTCCAGCTCCTCTAAGATTAGCTATCACTGATTCAGGATCAATACGTCCACCAGGAGACACTTCCTTTGCTAGGTGAGGTACAACATAGTCCTTCAAAGTTTCTACTCCTGGCACAACTTTTACCTCAAACATTTTCTTTATCACTGCAATCATTCCTATTAAGATAAATTACTATAAATTATTCATGATTGATCTTTCAAATATTTTTCTAAATAAACATTTTACGAAATATATCAGATTTGTATAAGAATCTTCCACTGATGACTTGCATAGGAAAATGTATTTTACTTACATACACAAACAAATTTTCACTTAAGGAGCAACAGGATTCCTACTTACATGAAACAAGGTTTTTGTCTTTTGATTCAGGCCAAATAATATTGGATGTGTTCTCATAAAATAATGGATAAATTGAAATGCAATACTTTCACGTGGTGTACTCTGATTTAACAAATGTCTATGAGAAAAAAATATGTTTTCCCAAACAAGTAATCTTATGGTGAAATCCTAACCATCTCTCACATTCAAAGGTGGCACAAAAATGGCAACTAGATCTTAATGTAAATACATGCTCTGTAGTAAACTTCTTAAAAAGGAAGTAATTGCACTAGAACTACTCACAAAATTAGTGGAATGAATATAAATGTAATCAACTCAAATAACTCTGAATCACCCTTACTAATAACTTAAACTGGAGCTTCGACTATTTGAAAAATCTGTGGTAAAGCAACTAAAAAGCTTGCTTTTATAAAGTGCACTATAGGTAGATGTGATGAAATGGTTAGAGAGCAATATTATTTCATCTTAGTTAGGTTCCATCTGGAATATGCAACGGGTATATGGGACCCAGTTCATGTAACACATGAGAACTTGAGAAAGAGCAGCACAAAGTGATACAATTTGTTAAAAAAGCTATAACACAAAAGCAAGCATTATGCAAATACTCTCAGACGCAGGGTGGGAATCCTTAAAATAACAGATTAGAAAATATGCTGAAATTGCTTGCTAAACTGATAGCAAGTACTTTTGTGGAAGACATAATTGGTATTATGTGATCCCCTGCTACTTTTAACAGTTGCACCTCCAATGTGGGTGGAGAAAACCCCTTAAAGAACTACAGTATCATTTAATTTTATTCTCTACCACCCTAAACTAGGCTCATTCCAAAGTTAATATACAACCAAATTATAACTCCTTTTAAGTTTCATTTTTTAGTACCCTTATTGCATCAATACCATGTAATTTTAAGTTAAAAATCAAGAAATCACAAGGAACACTATTTGCAAAAATATTTGTTGGGAATAGTTCATACATAATTTCGATTATTTTGAGCTTTTCAAATATGAGAGATTGTGAATATGAGCTACTCTGAGTACAAAACAATCCTGAGTAAAGTCCAAAGAGGGGTGGATCACGTCAGGACAGTTCTTTTCAATTTATACTAAAATGGGGCCAACAATAAAAGATGTGATATATATATATGGCAAAAACAAACCATCCACGTCTCCATTTTTTCCAGATGAGACTAGAAGAGGCCAAAAAAAGTGTGTTCTTGGAGGCATTCCATTCTTGTTAAGCTCATCCATGATAGCAAATGCTTGTTCTGGTAGTTTTGTCAAAGTTAAGCAAGCTTCTAGAGCAATAAGGTGTGCTTTAGGATTGAGATCATTCTTCTGGAGTTCATTGCAGTAGTATAAGATCTTCTCAATTGGCTAAAACAGCAGTCAATGTATAAATAAGATAAAGTATAAATTGCTTGATTAAAGAACTTATCTCCCAAAAAATATCAGAGTATACAAAATAGCAGAAAAAATAAAACCAGCTTACTCTTTTGGCTTTCACCAATTGCCGGATGAAAAAAGCTCCAGTGGGCATTTGTTCACCATCTGTTCGAATAGGTCTGGGCATTGTCTGGAGAACTTTGTAACCAATGTCTTCATACCCATTGTTCACCAGTTTGAGAATTAAATTGATGGCATCTTGATTATAACCACCAACACGGCGCATGCGATTCAAAAGCTATTGAGATAAGAATAGGATACATACTATTAATTCTAAGCAGGAAGAATAGATAAAATATAGGATAAAAAATACGGTACATATAAAAAATTATATTTACACAACATCAATCTTAATAAAAACATTTTCCAAAAGTTACTCGTACAATCACCATACTGTATGCCAAATAACATCTTTGTATGTAATGAATATGAAATGATAACAATAAATTAACTTAAGAACAATAAACATAATAACTTAAATTAGTAGAGATTTTGCTAAAAGTGCTTCAGTATCTAAGGAAATTTTGCATGTAGGCCTTTGCATGTTGGACCAACTCTGATCCTATGTCCACTTAAGGAATGATGCTATGCTAATATCTGATAGGCAAGTTTTCCGTAACATCAAATTTCATTTGGAAATAAAGGAATAAAAACAACTACCTAATCTTCAAATAGTGGTTTATTTAGTGCAGTAGGACTGAGATAAACATTCACTAATGTGCATAGGCTATGGAACCATTTTCTAGGTGAATAAACTAAAATCCTTTAAGTTAACATCAACTGTTCATAATTATGTTTTCAGTAAATTGACTTCAAGATGATAAAATTAAAATCAAGGAGTCATTGAAATTTGAAGGTTTCATTATCTGCAGAAATCAGCCAATTGTAATAAGAATACATATCAAAATATGACAGAATAGCCATGAATAGCTTTCAACTTAAAAACTAACCTTTCCAGACATGTTGTCTCTAAATGGGAAGGGAATGTGACAGCTTACTGTGACCATGTCACAAAAGAGGCTTATAATAATGTTAATAGCTAATCATGAGTTAATGAATTTATGCTTGAAATAAAAAAGATTATTATGAATTTCAGGAAAATCACTTTTAGATTTTTCATATTGGTAATCTTTACCATCTCTATTTATGAAAAGTGATCATATTTCTGTCTAATGTCCCATGAAATTAGATAACAATGAAAGAATATCACAAATTAATTTTCTAGATTGATGCAACTAATTAACTTATTATCTTCAGTTGGAAACTGTAGAGCAACTTTTAAATGCCAACATTAAAGGATATTTATTAAACTGACTTAAAGGACATTTTTTGCACTGACTCGCATTTTTTTGCATGGTTAAGATGTAATGGCTACTTAAAATGCTTGAACATTTCCGAACATAATTAAAATATACACCCTTAATTCTTTGAATCTGCTCTGGCTTACCTCTTCCGTCAGTTCATGGTGACCATTTGAGACACTAACATAAATGACATCCATCAGATCTCTATCAAGCAATTCCTTATCCTTTAAATCACACTCTTTCATTACATTCTTAATTCCTTCAATGTCTCCAGCTTTGGCATAACCACACATAAGTGTAGCATAAGTTTCAGCACTTGGCTGCAGGCCAGCTTGTTCCATCAGCCCTAACACCCCACGAGCACTCTCCATGTCCCTAAAATAAAAGGAGAAATATAGTTTTTGAAAAAGTTAATTAGAAATGAGAGACAATTCACATTCACCTGAGACAAATCCTACATATTCAATAAAAACTGATTTTTATAATATTGAAAAATCCCTCTGACTCCACAGATGAGATGATGCAATAAATAATATTACAATTATATTAATCTGTATTTGTTTCATAATTTCATTTCTTACAGACTATTAAACAAGAAAAAGAAATAATAAACAAGAACAGTCCACATTAAATCAGTTGTAACACAATTAGTAACACCAGAAAATTCATTCTAAGCATCATCTATGAGGAAAATTATCAAGAAATTATTCTTTAAGAATTAATTATGATTTTTCCCTATGGAAACATTTAACGTAAGCAGTTGTTTGGCAATGGAAATTATATAAAGGAAACTTCCAAAAATTTAAACAAAGAAATTTATTATGGTTCAAGTACTAGGGAATTCTTTTCATAACTCACCCACTCTGGGAATGGCCCATCACCAGCGCATTGAAAACATTCTCATTTACAGGCATTTGCTTTTCTTTCATAAACTGTAGTATTTGAGTTGCCCCCTCAATGTCTCCTTTTTGACAATAACGAGTTATAAGTCTTTGAAATGTTACACGATTAGGTTCAATTCCTTTCACTTCCAATTCCTTTAGAAACTCAGCTGGAGAAAAATCATGCTGATTCTCGAGATACACTCTCAGAAGTGCATTATAGTGACTTATATCCAAAGGAATACCTAGAAAGTAAGAAATGTCGCAAGCTTAACAAAGAAATTTACTAATTTACATTAGTACCCCACAAGCCACCGTATGGCATACGGCAGGGGGTGAGGAGACACCAAACCTATTAATAAGCTAATTGGTATTCCTAATGTTATCAGGGAAAAATGTGTAGTTTAAATTAACGATTCCCTTACGATTATCTCATTAAGAAAATCTGCTCAAATTACATGAAGAATTTGAAAATATTAACTCTAAAATAATTAGATAAAGCATACCAAGGGACTCTATAGTCTTCCATATTTCCGAAACAAGCTTTGTTCTGATTTCTGGTTGCTCTTCAGGAACCAAATTACCGCAACATCTTATCACCAGCAACGACTGGGAGCTAGTAGCAGACTCTAGAATAAATCAATAGATATTGGTGAGTATTCTATACTAGATACGCTAGATCAATTCAAGCAATTTCTGAATCACTTACTTGTATGTTTCAATTCCTCTAGAACATCTTCCAATTCTTTCATAGATATTCTACCAGCACGCCGAGCATCCATGTCCAGCCTCCTTAAGCTTCTCTCCAGATTAGATTCGCTTGGAACTCTAGCTACATTGCTTTGAGTTGCTAAATATCTAAAAGACATAGAGGTTCGAATTACTGGTTACAATCATTTTAACAAATTCAGCTTTAACTGATAACAAATGCACGATCATCATCATCATTTTAACAAACCTGACAGCACTGTTCATTAGAGATCCATTATGAGAAAGAGTTAATGCATCATTCCTGATAGAATTAATGGCCAAGTTCCTCGTGATACCGGTGAAAAATTTTATAAATTTAGAGGACCGCAGGAGTGAAGCCATCTTGCTATCTAAAGTAAATCATCGTGTTAGTTACATGAAATTATACATGCTCATTACTACATAAATTTAATATTACCTAAAGGCTTACAATAAAAAATATACACCGGCAAATCACTACCACGATCTTCTCCTGCAGATTGCTATACGTTGCTACTTTGTTTAACACGAGAAGGCTGAAATTCTTCAGATTTTAAATTCTATGGCTAAGTTGACATCATTTACGCCCTATAAATAACTCATATCATAGAAAATCAATCGTATCAGAATATTTTTTAACATTCCAAGAAAGAAGCCTAATAATTAAAGCTAAAATCTTTATTCTAATCGTCAGAATTGATGATCACATTGCGACACCAATTAAATGTAAATATTAGCATGTAGTTCAAAATATACATGAACATACCTCTCAAAATAAGAGAAATTGTAAATTATCAGATATCTAACTAAAAATATTTCAATTCAACCTTGATTATGGGGGAACACTTTAAATTATGAGGAATAATAATAAAACCACGAAGTTAAAATGAAATCTCCCATTAACATATTTTAAATTGATTACAAAAGTAGATAAAACGAACTTAATTTATTAACATAATCGCAATAATTAATCTCTATGTAAAATTGCGATACAACTATATATAACATTTTCATACACCTTTCTGAGAAGAAATTTCACTACGTAGTGTTACTTTTCACTAAGAGATGGCAGACAAGGTTCTCCTGGGAACCATCAGTCTAACTGAAGGAAATACAAATTTCATATTTTCGGAAACTTTTACCATGAATGTGATTAGTTAGATTATACACAGACGGTAATGGAACATTTTTAATATACGCTAAATGTATCATCTGCACGGTGGAACGTTTCACTTATATCTTACAATGTTCGTGGATTGTATTTAGATAACATTTTCCCTCTGATATTTTGGTGGAGTTCTTTTAAAGCTTCAGAGTAGTACAAAAGCAAAAATTGAAATCCGTTAATTGCCGCTAAATTCGGTAATTCTTGAGTGCCTTTTAATGGTTAATGGTTATGTTTATAAGTATTTAGAGGTTGATGTATCTACCTTGATATCTTCCTACTGAAATCTAATTCCTACCATTTATTCTTACATATTTTGCTATGCGAAATGCATTTTGCGTGCTGTACATTCAGTCTACAATAAAAACAGCTAAAAATAATTGGTTACATCAGTGTACTTATATATTACTTTTTCTCAAATATAAATTTAGAAAGAATATTTTTACCGAAGGAAGTGAAAAAAGGATCATTCCATATGGAATTATCCTTTTTTCACTATATCATCTATAGGTATAGATAAATTTTATTATTCTATTGTAGATCTTAGCTGAGCTCTAATAAAACTTTCTATTACTGTACATTTTAGTAGAAATTAAAATATTTGTACCACCATTAAGTCTATTATAGAAAATTTTTAATTCAATTATGCCCCAACCGGCAATTGGGAAATCCGGGATCGAGCACCGGCCCCGTCACACTTTTTTCATATCCGTATTTTCTTGGGAATTTTCCTAGGCGCACGCCTTATCGTGCCAAGTCACCTAAAGCTTTTTCCTTGTGTGTTAAAATTTTGTTTCTAAACTTCAGAATGTTGTTATTTAGTCCACTTAATAGTCCACTAAGTAAATAGTACAGTTACTAGTTTTTTATACTTACGATATTTGGAGCGAAAATAATTTAATTTAAACTACACACAATGGTCTCGGACGCTACCGGGTACCTACATTTACTATATCCAAGTCTAATAGGATAAATAGTTAGCTGTTATTTTCTTTTATTAACTCATGTGGTATATGCGGCATAATATTGGAATAAATGAACATAATTCAAATATAAATCAATTACTTATGAAAATAGGATTAGTTATTGCGTGCACATCGCATACACGTTTAATAATAATGATGATAATTCTAGATGAAGTCATACCGATTTAGGTAACAGATATTGGAATCCGTTTACTACCCCTTTGTCTTATGCGACGCCAAAAATGTTGGGATTATCTTGAATTGAGGAGTCGATCTCATTTACGTAGGAAGAATACAATGAATTTGTTGTGTCTTTCATATTATCATCACTCTTCTGAATACATTTTGTAACAAAGATGGCAGAATTCGGTGATTTTCTTTTTTTTTCCAGCCATCTCGTTCAATTTCAAGACTTGGAGCAACCACTGTGGGATACATTAGCTTCCCGGTCACACCTTGTCGTAATTTCCGTCGTATAATTTTGTTTGTCTTCAAAACTTTGGTATCTAAACTTAATAAGTATTTTTAAGCTCTTCCTTCATTTGATGCAGACATCTCTGGTTGCTGCATCCCTACACCATCTTATTGTTTTTGTAATAGGATTCTATAAGAAGCGAGAGTGTATTGTTTTGAGCGTAACGTCAATGTCATGTTGAAATACAAAACTGGTGGCAATCTAAAAGTTTGGTGGATTATCTACTGACCATGAAATACATAGAATCAACGCAGATTTATGTAGCCAATGTAAACTATGCCGAACTATTTAAATTGATTAGATCTTGCTGAGCTTTCGGTAAGGATGTTGTGTAAACAGTGAACCAATGAAAACTGACATAAAACTACTGAGCTGTTGGTGGAAGTTATTCAGAGCGTGCTTACTGCAACTATTTGCAGCGTTAATTCTATACTTTCGAATAAATATGGAATAATGAAAGAAAGGCTGTACTTTACTATACTATGTATACTATACCATGACTGTAATTTACTAGACTATATTTATAAAATTGTTTATGAAATTTACCGGCCTTGGTGGTATACTGCTCGCTTGCAACGCCGGGGTCACGGGTTCAAATCCCGGATTTCGGGCATGGTTGTTTGTGATCGTGACTTGTAAAAGGTTAATTGTAAGGGTGATCTCTTAAGAATAAAAGTCGCCCAATAAAGTCATCATTATTATGATAAATTAGTAAAATTAAGTACAGGACGTTGTATCTGGCTGCTCCTCTTAGCTAAAAACTAGATGATATTTGAACAACCTTATAACTCTCTTATATGATTCTATTTAACTTTGATTTACACATAAACTGTGTTAAAAGTGCTAAATTTTCGATCCCCGAACCAAAAGTAATTTAAGAAATAAAACAGAAAATACGCATACCATCGGTCAAAGTTAGATTGGATGATTGATTTTAGTGATTTTAGCCTCTAGCACTCTGAAATTTTAATGTAGTTGCCGTGATCTGGAGGCATGCTTGAATTATCACGCAGTTAAAATATCGAGCGGAGTTACATTGGTTCCTGGCTCCTCTGTCTAAATACGCTCAATCCGTTTCGATGGGCAGACAATTGTTTTATATAAAACCAGCTCTTGCCCACGTCAAATAGTTTTTACACAAAAAGTGATCTAACTAGTGATGGATGGAGTAAAAAAAATGAATGAATTATATAATCTTAGCCCTAAGGGAGTGTGAATTGAGATTAACATCGACGAAATTTTTATGTTTCATCAAAGTTTTCGCAGTTTAAGCCGAATATTTGAGTAAAAAAATGTAAACATAATACGAGAAAAGTATAAATATAATACGCTAAAAATTTAAATATAATACAATAAAAGCGTCTTTTTATTGGGCGAAATTGGGACTAAATAGTCACAACGTCCATTTCATGATACGAAAAAATATAAATATGATACCATAGTATACGTGTATATAAATATAATACGGAAAAATATAATTTCCGATAGAAATTTATTTCTAATGAAATCTATCATAGTATGCCGGATTTCATCGAACGACATTACTACGAAGTGAAAAATAAATATTAAATTTCCACGATTTTATTCAGACGACCGGTATAGGCTGCATAACCATCATCACGTGAGAGATGTAGAAGTCAACGAGTAGTCAAAAGAGACTGACGCTGGATGCTATTGAAGTTATAGAAATAACCTTTGCAAATAATCCAATCAATTCTTAACTCTTCTTAACCATTCTCCTTTCCTCACCCTCCCGTCTAAAGATATGTGGTACATAAGTGCTTGAATTTTCTGTACCTCTCACCTGTTGAAAACGAAGCAACCGAAACCGGTCGTCTAGATAAAAACTTTCTTCTGGAAATTACGAAACTATTCTCCACTTCATTATTTCTAATGATTTAAGTTTGTACTCCATAGGTTACTTATTGACAACTTACTTCCCTGAAAGAAAATAATCCTGTCAAATTAGTCCCATAAGACCGATTTTCACCTGTACACTTAGGGAAAATACGAAGTGATCTGGAAATACTACGTAACAAGTACTGCTGTTCTACTGTTTACCACTAGGTAGGTGCGATCTGGTAATACCATTCTCCGTTTTTTCCCTGTATCTTTAAAGGATTTACCAACTATGTAAAACATTCTTTTCCCTATCACATTCCAAAGTTGGTTAGCATTTCCTGAATACGCCGCTTTCTGCTTTATGCGTTGATAGATTAATCTTAAACTAAACATTGTTAGCTTCTCAAACATATTCGTTGCCAGCATGGTCAGCATTTACTGCGGAAAAAAAAGTCGTCTGTTATACAATTACTAATAAATCAGCAGCAATTATGTAGCACAAATAATTATTACATTTTCATGTTTCCCTCAGATGCACTTTATGCAACAACAATCAAACTGACTTTAAAGTCAACAAACATGAGTTTAGTTGATAACTGCATCAATTATTTACAGGTCATGAGACAAAGTCTGATTGCTTAAACGTAATTACCTTTCGCAGTGAAACGGAATAAAATTTCAACGAATTTTAGCTGTGAGATAAAATGAGAAGTTTAATTCCACTGAAGCCGAAACGATCTCAAATTTGCACTATTATTATTATTTACTTACTACTTTATGACGCTAGCAACTAAAGTTCAGCATACAAAAGCTAACACAGGAATGAAATATATTTATGCATTTATAAGGTAATGATGGAAATTCGTCCTCTGCTGAAATAGCTTTCCATAAAGTTTCCTTTCATGCGTACATCACTGTATATTCATTATAAACCCTTTTTGATTAATATACTCCCAATTTTTCCACTTATTATTGTGAAAAATATCATTTGTCGTTTCAAAAGCAATTCATATCTTATCGAATGGAAATATTTGATACATTGAATTCTTAACTAATCGATTTACCGTTTATGTAATTGTACATGAATATTAAAGGCATTTATCACGATAAAGATATGTGCACTAATTACAGTTTCCTCATTCCATGATCGATTTATGAAGGAATAGACAAAATATGTTCGCTTGTGCCCAGTACCCTGTCCATCTTTTGCTGAACCAACAGTTCAGCGAACGAAACTCCAGCGAATTTCTCTTAAATCGAGAAATAAGTCCTCCGCCCAATATTTAGCGCACTACTTTGCCAAGAATAGCCGCGGAGCCATCAACAGCCGAGGACTTTTTGAAAGACTGCTGCCGGTAACGACCGCAGCAGTCCAGCGCACCGGACTCCGCCCCTTCTCCTCCGTGGCCTTTATGGGACACAAAACAACAACCACCCCCTGTCCACCCCTCCCATTGGGCACATCCTCGATATTTCCACGGTTCCGCTTCGTAGACCAGGTCCTAGTAATGCGTGGGTGTGTGCTGCAGCGAGGGAACGCACATGAGCAACCATCTCCGCTGCGTACCGAGTCCACCACGCCCTGTCCGATCCCCGTCCCACCAACTCGGGGTAAAACCCTCACCCCTCCCTTCCACCCCTTCCAATTTAACGCGCTGTTTGAGCTGGAACTCTACTCCGTCGCTTATTTCTTCTTTATCTTTCCTCTATTATCCCTACCATTGCTTTCACGCACGCACATGCACGGAGTGTACGCACGAGCCTCCCCCGTCTCTCTCTCTCTCTCCCTCGCTCGTTTGCTTCCCTATTTTTTTCTTCCTGCGCCGAACTCCAATTTCTGCGGTTCTCTCGTTTTTACCGCTTTTTCCTCTCCTCTTTTTTCGGGTCTTTCCTCCGCCCTATTCCGCTCTTCCTCTCAATGGGGTTTTTCTCTTTAAGAGGAAATTGGTTCGGTTGGGAGGTGAGTTCCATGTGTGCAGGAATTAGTGGATTAAGGATCCATCGGAATCCGGGCTGATGAGGAGGACTGAATCGTTTCTTTCGCATCCTGTTTTGTCCGTCGATCTATTACCGCTCCCTTACTTGAATCGGTTCTACATCCCTATGATAATGAATTGGTCGATATCGTACGTTCTTGGAGAATAAACTAGAGTTTAAATCATGGGAGGAAATACAATATTGTGGTGACTATCTGATAAAAAGAAAGATATTTCACTAAGGGAACAAAGAAAATTCAAACTTTTACGAACCACAGGATTTATTAATAATCGACCAAGGTTTCGACTTAAGGAGTCATCTTCAGGTGAATACCATAAATTGGTCGATAATTAATAAATCCTACGTCTTGTAAAAGTTTGAATTTTCTTTGGTCCGCATAGAGACCACGAATTCACGGCACAAGCAGTTGATTCTATATTTCACTACGTCTAGAATGGCATTTCAACAAAGTATTATGATCGATACATTTCAGCAAAAAAGGTCTCTATGGACAATAAAAAACAACTTTTCTTGTATTTCTTAAGAAATCCTACCTAAATTAGTAGTCATCCAACCTGAGACATCTTGGAAGATAAGAGGCTTATTATCTGAGGGCTTTAGAGATTTAAAAACGGAAATAAGCGTACTTTTAAGGTTTTGCAAAATATCATTTTAATAATGGTTATTACAAACCCATGAAATACCACGTTAAAATGGTCCACTTTCTCCCGTAACCCTTTTTTCGGTGTTATCTTGTTTGCGGTTTATTCGTCTTTTTAATTAATATTGGGTGAATTATCCTTTGGGTGAAATATACTTTGGGTGAAATATCGTTTTGGCGGAATGTCCTATGTATGAAATATCCTATGGGTGAAATATCTCTTGGGTGAAACGTCCACTCGGTGAATTTTCCTCAGGAAAACCTTCTTTTTGGTGAAATGTCTCGGGGTAAAACGTCCTGGCACCGTACACCACTGTTTGCAGCAAGGAAAAGTATAAATAAAAACCATGAGTATCTAGGTCAACCAAGCTTTGTCATGACTCCAGAAACGAAGACATTAATATTTAATACGTATGAATTTAATCATGCGTTGAAAAGAGTAGCAATGGCCGTGAAGAGTAGATGGATATGATGAGGAAATATGTACACGTTTATTGATGTTCCTTTTCGAGACGAGGCAAGAGTGCATAGGGTCTGAAAGGAGGCTAGGAAAGAAACTGTTTCCGGTAATATTTTCTCTCAAATAATTAGTCCGTACACTTTTCGTAAAAGCTTTGGCAATCCAAATCAACGGACAGCTATTGATTTGCTGTTAACTCAGGTCAAGTTCCAGGGCTCCACTTTTAGGAATGAGTGGCCGCCCGGCAGATACAGCAACACAAGTAAAAGCTGTTTCTTCTTTCCACTCGACGAAGAGAAGAATCCCACTCGAGCCTTAATTCGCTTCTGCTCTAACTCAAAATCGTTAATCGAATTTGAAACCGGCCACTCTCTTTTCGTCCTCTCCTCTGGCCATTTTCATTCACCTCTTCGAATTCCTACGCTTCTTTACTCCTCTTTCCGTCTCATTTTGAAATAAAAAGGAAGATACTCCCTTACGCACGTACTCCGTCCTCTTAAACATCATTCCCCGTCCCTTGAACCTCACACCGTTTCAATAACGTGATCCCTTCACCAGTTCCATTTGGATTCGTCTTTCCACTTCCTTTAAAATAAAAACTCTACCTTTTCCCTCTTTTTGCACGCAACTCTCTCATTGGCCAGTTCCTCCTCCTTCATTTCTGTTTCGATTTCATTATAGTCCAACGCACTTTCACTTTATCTCTTACACTGGTATTTTTATCCCATGAATGCCTCATTTCTTCCTCATTGTGAATATTTAGTTTACCTGAGACTCAGAGCTACTACGAGTATGTGTAACAACAACAAGTATTCATTCAACGGTGTATTGTAATAGTGCTCTTGGTGTACTTTATATGTAGGATAACGAACCGTAACAGAAAAATTCCGGAATTTGGAGGAGTGAAAATCATACGAAAACCGAAAATTTCGAAACATTTTAACACATACATAAACCAAAATTTTGGGTTCTGCAGGAATTTTTGCTGATTTAAAGACACTTCCATGCTTCTCAATTAATCCATCTGACCCCGAATCCGAAACCTAAACCAATATAAACTGTTACTTTGCAGCAGTGAAAACATTTTACTCTCGAATGTTTTATACTAAAATTTAGTTTAATGTAATTTATATGACCAAAGGCGGAAATGACGTACAATGAGAAATTTCGGATGAATAAAATATAAAATGTTCTAAGCGAAAAAATAATACAGGTTCAATGTTGGAATAAGGAGTGAAACTGGAAAAGATCCGATAATAGTTTTTCTCGCTGAACCGAGGTTCAATTCGAATTCGGGCTGTTACAGACCAATTTGTATTTTGCTGCAGAATCATACTTAGGTTTCTCGTGCTTCTAAAAGATTCACATCTACGCGTCTTTCCTTAGTAAATTTATTTTAGTTGGTAATATATGAAGATGAAAAAATGTTGGTATGATTAACGTATATATAAATATGATTAACGTAAAAATATATTCAACAGGCAAAATATGTAGTATCACATGATCTTTTCATATTCTTATGCACTAAATCTGTTTATTAGTGACATATTATTCAGAATAATGATATAAGGCTGTTATTTTTAGACGTAATGTTGGGATTTTTCCATGTCATTTTTAATGTAATGTAATTGTTGTTGTTATTTTGGACGAAATTTAAGCATTGTTGGATGCTGTTAATAATGTGATGATTGTTGATAATTATTGTTGACGAAGTGCAATGATTGCTGGATGTAGTTTGTAATGTAGTGATTGTTGATTGTTGTGGGATGGGCTGCAGCGACTGATGCATTTATGTGTATATATCTATATGATTTTGTATTATCGTTGCCACCGGACCGATGTCCAATTGTAACGCGTGTATATAATAATATTTCGGTACCTTAGTCAATTGACTCTGCAATATGTGATATTAGATGACGAAATATAACAGACAAGGAAATGGGTTAGATGACTTGGCACGATAAAGTCGTGCATCTCGGAAAATTCCCAAGGAGAAACGGACATGAAAAAAGTCTGACGGAACCGGGACATTTCCCAAACGGCATGGAGAAATGTTCTGGCGGGATAGCTCAATGGATAGAGCAACCGACCGGCAATTGGGAGACCCGGGTTCGAGTCCCGGTTCCGTCAGACTTTTTTCATGTCCGTTTCTCCTTGGAAATATAACAGTTCCCGGTAGCATAACTGCTGATTGGACGCGTTAACAATAAAGATAACAACTAAAACGATTTTTCAAATATTTTGTTATAAATATTACCTCATATTTGACTCACGCTTAAGCTGCATCGGACTTAGCGTACATTTTTGTCACCACGAACCACTACCACGGCCACTTCTTTATTATTTAGAATATTTTAATTGTTTAAAATTTAATTTTTGATATATTACGTCGGCGTAAGAAGCGAGGTTAAACCCCTAACTCATCTCTCTCGGGATCCAATGAATGAATCAATTAAATGAAGAAATGAAAGAGAAAAAGTCTGCAGCAGCAGGGAATCGAACCCGGGTTTTCCACTTTTCGGCCGGGTACTCTGCCCTACAAGCTACCACGACAAAACAATCTCTCCTTCAATTTCTTAGGCTATGATGTGAATCGGTGTTTTCAATTTAACTTTATCTATCTTCACCCTTATGTCCTGCTTCCTCGTCCTACCCACCCGGCTTCCTAGGGTCTTACTCGCCAACCTTTTATTTTAATCTCCTTTCTTCTATGTTTTTATTTCTTCACCTCCTTTCACGTACATACTCGGGTTTTCAACCTCTCGGTAGGTTCACATAACTTTGTTATAAGCTCCATCCTCTTCATGAAGGCTTCCTTACCCACAACCGCTCTCTCCTACCTCTTTTGTTCACCTCCTGCTTTCTCTTACTAACTCTTAATCTTCCCATTATCCTCCCTTCCTTACTCCTCCATCTTTAGCACATCCTACCCTTGCTCAGTCTTCCCATCTCTCTTGAGTCTATCCAGCCTCCCATTTTTCTTACCTTCCTATACACCTCTCAACCTTCCCTTACGAGCTCCTCTCTTCCACGTAATTGGAAGAGACCTGGAGATGGATGAGTGGAGGAGTACAATAGCGAAAGAGAATTTAAGGGTCGCGCAGTGGATGTCGGTCGCGCGCGAGGTTCCCGAATGGTTTTACAGTTTCCAATGTCCTCGTGCAGATGGGGGAAATTTAGCGTGGAAGGAAACGAAGGGAAGGGATAATAGGGGGGAAGAGAGGCTATATTAATAGGTGAATGAGATGAGAAGGGATACAGAGAGAGAATTGCCTTGTACCTCACTCGAGGAGACTCTCTCTCTCTCTCTAGAGGTGGTTTTATAGAGGAGGGAGACAGATAAGGCGAAGATTGAAATCCGTGGAGATGGATTAATTTGATAAGGAGCAGAGATGAGCGCAGTTTGGAGTAAAGATAAAAGATAAAGTTCTTCTAAGTTTACGACTGAGTCGGTGATTCCTTTTCGCTAGGCCGACAGCTTTCTTTTGGGGCAGGTACTTCAAGTTCTATTTCATCTGAAAGTAGGGTTTCGGGTAGTGATATACTTCCTTCCTGTTTAACCCTGATTCAACGGAAAAACGAGGTATCATTCAGTCTCGGTTTATATCCTTATTCCAAAGTCGAACCGGTTCGTACCGATTTTGTTTTTTCCCTTCGAACATTCCATATTTTATTATTCTGAAAATTTCTTTCATTATTTATTGCTTTCTTCATATACACAACGTTAAACCAAGTTTTATAATAAATATTGATAACAGTTGGTTACAATCTGTAATTACACAAGTTTCTTCATATTTTCGAACTTCTTCCAAGCAGTACGTGCATTATTGGAAACTAAAAATCGGAGTGGATTCCGCTTCGTGTTTAAAACTTTTTTTTTTTTCGGTTTGAGTTCTCTTTTTACTACTGCAAAGCAACTGTTTTTATCGGTTGCGGTTTTCGGTTCGATACCGAATGGATGAACTGTCTTATACAGTTTGAAAATCATAGGTGTACTGAGAATACTCACATTCAGTAACTATTAGCTGATGAGTAAGTATTAATTAAAATCTTATGGAGATGCAACGCTGATTTCAACCTAAGGTATGTCTATAAAGAGGTATCATCATTTATGAATTGCTTGAGTAACCAAATATTTGAATCTCTATACATATTTACTGTGTTTTCGCGTTTTTCTTCACCTCCCTTAACTGTGGGTGTTTTCCACAACGTGGGTTTTTTCTTCGTCAACCTTCAGTTGCAAAGACTTTTCCTCTACACTGTTTCTTTTAGTTTATAATTGTATTTGAACATATTATAATGACACACGAGGTAAGGAGGAAGATATGTTTACATGGGCTAAACCTCGACAAAGTCTGTCTGTCCACGTACTTAAATAACCGTCGCAGAAATATTTCTTTTTTATTAGGGCAAAGTATCTTTTATTCTTCTCGTATCACGTAAATTTAATCACTTAAAATGTACGGGTGCGGTTATGCAAATAGACTTTTCATCTGTAGGTAGCTTGGACCGCTATGGAAATCTTATATAAGTTTTAATATGTTACGCATTGTATTTAATGTTACGAAATATTTACTTGCATATTTTCGGCCCTTCATGCATAAAAAAGGATGGAAATAATCTGTCATAGCAGGTCATCAGTAATCACAACAAATGATTACCCAGAATTACTATCGCCATGAAATCCCAGTATGAGTTCGATACAGGCGTATTCATTAAACTGGACTATTGCTCAGTTTAATGGTTAATGGATACTCATTAACTATTAATTACTCCTCATTTTGCCTTGCAAGCTTCACTCCTAATCGAATGTTACCAAAAGTATTACTCGTAGAGACATTGTGCATCTTTACGTAGACTTGTTCCGCTTATAGCATCCTGTCTCACTGAGGAAAGCAAGGGTAAACTACCTCACTCCTCATTTTGCCTAGTAAGCCTCACTCCTAATCGAATGTTACCAAAATTATTACTCGTAGAGTCATTGTGCTTCACTCACGTTGAGTTGTTCTTTTTATAGTATTCTGGCTCAGTGAGGAAAGCAAGGGCAAACTACCTCACTCCTCATCATGGCTAGTAAACCTCATTTCCCCTCTACAAAACTTTTCGTAGCTGACGTTTGAGGGGATGACCAGCCTCTGGGCTGAAGACTTTACAGACTTCTAATAAGCGACTACTGTCAAGCCCTCACCTCATATTTCCCCTACCTTCATTCTTTTTATAATTCTTTCTACGTGAATTCCCACATTTTTGAATAATGTTTTTCCTTTTCAAGGATTCCACTTCCCTGAAATCATCATAGCATCAATTTATCACCATCGCTGTATTCATTGCTCGGACATCCTGAAAATTAGGGGAAGTTTAACAATACACCATGGGGATGGTGCGGTCCATTCGTTTATGTTTAGTTTTCTCTTCAGACGTCGTCGTAAAAGTGGCGCTGGTGCACCGCTTGTGTTTATCGCACAGGATACGTGAGATGGAGGGTTTTGACCCGAGTTGCCCTCCCCGTCTTCTTGGGTAGCAGGTGACAGTGCCGTGCTTTATGGTTTCCTAGCTATTTCACACATCTCACGTCTCTCTCTCTCGCTTTCCCTCGCCTGTCCTTTCGCTGAAAATGCCTCCGCCCTGAATAAAGTCCTTTATTATCATTATTATTATTATTATTATTATTGTTCTACAATCTGCCCTTCCTTCACTAGGGCCTTGTCACGATCATAATCCACGAAAAGACGCAATTCATATCCTATATTTTTTGCTTTCTTTCTGTCTCTTTTCCGAGCCTAAAAAGAAGTATGGCCCTTCAGATCTCGGTAAAATCTCCGAGAATACGTGTAGTAAAGCGAGCTGCGAGATACGTGTAAAACGATAGCAAATGCTTTATGTGTAATGAATTTTGTAATGCCTTTTTTCAACGTTGTAAGAGGAGAGTTTACTGTATTTGCAGCACATGATTGTTTTTATCAACACCAGTTATGTTGACAAATTAAGAGGAGAAAGTTCGAACATAACATCAAAGAACCTATGATAGAAATAATCTAATGCAAAACTCAAAATACTTGTAGAGAAGATACTTCGTATGTTGTATGTAACGAAATTTGAGGTATAAATCATCGATATATATTTATACATTCGCACACATGTCCAATTAAGGTATATGGGCTGAAAACTCTATTGCTAGAATCATCTTAATATTTTAGATTCCAAATTCTATCTTACAGTGGTTTAAATCATTACGCACCAAAGAATAAGTATAAGTGAATTTATCTAGCACAGTCTAACACTTAAAAGAATATTGGGCACCCTGACTAATATTGGAGATTATTCTCTAAATTTCGAATTCACAGCCTAAGCACGTTCGGTAGATAATTATAAGTTAAGAAAGTATTTAATAAGATAGAAATATTTTGCAGCATATTCGTATTAAGAGGAATTTAAAAATGTATCAAATTCGGATGACGCAAATAAAGATTTTTTATGTTGCGTATGCGTTAATTTCCTGTAAGAAAAGCTATCTAGAGCTTTATAATTAGTGATTAAAAATGAGGAATTAATATCCAATATTCACCATTGAGATAATCCTTATATTTCAATAAAATATGAAACGTCTTCTTTCTTGAATGCGAGCGTAAGCTCAGTTTTATGCCAATGCAAAGATATCCGCTTTAAGAAACGATAGATCTTCCAGCAACTTTCCTCTTATTCACGGAAGCTTCATTGTAATATAACTTTAAGAAAACTACAAATCAAGACTCACGTAATATTCTAAGGTATATTAATTTTGATATTCAAAACGTGGATTAAATTTTTAAAGTTTTGACCATGCAAAATTTGCGCAACTGCAAAGGAATGGATCGCCAGCATTACCTTCTGGCGTCTGTGAGGAAGTCAATACTCTTTCCAATACCGGGAAACTTGGTGCGTTCGGAAGACTGCGAAGTGTAATGAAAACTTCATGGTTGAATGATTATCGCAGAAGGAGAGAGTGAAGTAGGAGAGGATGGTTGGGAGCTTTTATTGACAGATTGCTATTCGCCTTGCGTCTCACAGCAAACCTTTCTTGGAATAGGAATCACTACGGCCTCTCATCTCTTTCGCAGCGCTTTCTACTTAGGAATTCATCGATCACTCCTTTGTCTACTCCAGGCTACTGATAATTTATAAAAGAGAGTGGTTCACTGAGAAATTCGTACCGTAATGTCAACCTCGCTGCGATATTTGGTACACGATTAACTTACGTAAACTTTAACTATATATGCATATCATCCTCACATTTGTTATTTTAAAGATTTAGACATTTATCGATTCAAGAAGTATGTGATTATCTCACAAAAATATAATATGATAAATGAATCAATCTTCTGTCCGGATTAAACGGGAAATTGCACTACAGTAGACTACGTTTTAGTACTCAGTACTCGTTCCTAATTCCTATTAGCTAGCATCTTCGGGGCACGGGTACGGGGACACTATTTCTCGTCTACTTCTAGTAATTTGAGTCCTATCCGTGCCCTGAAGCTGCTAGATTGGCTAGCGAAATGGGCATTGGTTGTGAAGATCTGCTTGCTTTTTTGTGGTAGTGGAGTACTCCTCTATTTAACGTTAATGTTACCATTAGTGTCCGCCTACTTCAAAGAATACAAAGACGAATCAATGACCGTTAGTCGGATGTCTTAGGACACATTACTGGAATCTCCAAAAGATGGAAGATTTAAGCAAGGGCATAATTTATTTAGCTTTTAAGAAAAATTAAATTCTTTGTAGATGTAGCCGATATTATGCGTCTTCCTTGTTACGTTCCGCCGATCTGATACTGCGAGGAAACTTAGAGAAACAGATGATAGATCTAGTTTTCAAGAATTAATTTTTCCGTGAAAGATACGCGGACGTAATCGATTATGAAAGTAAAGCCATGGTGCATGTACATACCCCATGATGTACGCCGAAAGAGGGAATGGCTAGGTACATAGTCTACTGTAGATGAATTTGTTTACTGGGCCGTAGGCTATGGATCGTTTTGTTCTATAGACAGATCTACATATTTTGTCCAATCTCCGTACTAACGTGTATTCAAAATAATTATCACTGGCAGCTAAGGATATTTTAACCCTTAATTCCTGAATTTAAATATTTAAATATATACTGCACAGTCGTGTTTTATTTGAGTCCTACTTATTTTTCTACTGCGTTACCTAATTTTGGATTTTCCCTTTGAAGCGTACTCTCCAATGTTTCGTTTTGTGACAAGAAGCGTTTAATGTTACTATAATTTTTAATAAACTAAAGTCTTACATATTTCAAACATTTTAGTTCAGGATTTCTCTGTAAGACTGTAAAATTTACTGCTGTAGCATTTTCCGTTTCTCAAATGAAATCTCTCTTCCCAACTTCGAAGATGTCTTACTTCCATTATCTCACATTTCGCGAATCTAAGGTTAATTTCTTTCGGTTCCGAGAAAAATCTCACATTTTAAGCTCATGTCTGAACTCTTTAAAGAAAATATTCGTCCTGTTTCGACTTTTTGCAAACTTTGAGAGTCGATTGTTTACAAATGTTTAGTTTCCTTAACATTAGCAATTTGTTGCCGCTTCCATAACTTGATGAATTGAATGGTTTTATCATTCTTCAACGATGCAAAGTAGAGGAAGTTGCACTTTCACTTCCTTTTGCCTGAGTTACGAACACGGGTGTAACAGTGACGTTATTTAGTAATACGTGATTACAGCTTTTACTTTGGTTGCTCTTTTTTGAATGCTATAGAAAGTGTTATTCATAGGATTATTTGGCTGGGCTACCGTAGAATCACTTCACATAGTATTTTTGGTCAGTGAGGGAAACAAAGTCAAATTACCTCACTCATCACCTTTCCTAGTAAGTCTAACTCCCTCTACACGACTCTTGTTACATTACTATTTACTCTATTTAAATATGAATTTATTTAGTTTAAAGATGTGACGTTAATATCCACTTAACTGAACCTAGGAAACCTCTCAACGCAATTAACACACGTATAGCCGTCTCATATGTCCCATCCCTTAGCATTAATTGCATTCCATCAGCAGTGAAGCCTTGAATGGATGGATTACCTGAGTGTGAGGCAACATCAGTTAATATGTCATCCCACAGCAGTAAGTTTGTACTCGCGATCTTAGACCCTCTCCTACCTCCCTCCTTTTTATCTCCACTTTCCTTAAACTTTTGTTAATAAATTTCCTATCCACTATCTGCCTTATCGTCTTCATCTCTTCCCTCATACATTTTCCAACCATACTCTCACCCTATCTCCATATCCGTTTACCCCTTTTTTGGGCCCTATCTAACTCTTTTACTGCCACGGGGTCCACTCCCTATCTCCTCTTCCTCATCAGCTTCCCATACAACTCTTTCCCCACTCTTTATCCCAGAATCCCTCCACCCCATCTCTCATCTCCCTTACCTCTGCCTAGCTCCCCTATCTCTTTTCTCCGTCCCCCAGCTCTCCATCTTTCACCCACCCCCACCCGCGGAGACGGAGCGTATTCTTCTCGCCACGGAGTGATTGTAATTAGATGGGAAATTAATTCAGCAAAAGGGGAAAAATGTCTTCGACCTCGAAAAGACTTCGCAGTTCCACGGCGCCCTCTCCTCTTCCCGTCCCCGCTTTTCCGCTCCTTTTAGCCCCAATCCAACACCCCACAGATCCCCAACACGAAGTTTATTCCCACCTCTCCCGAGAATTAAACTCCATTTCCTTCCCCTCTTTTCTTTGCCACAATCGGGTTTAATATTTTTATTCCCCATTCTCTTTCCATTCGCTCTCCACTAACCTATTTTCTTCCGTAGAATTTTTTGGGGATAAAGAGTATATTTTCGGTGTTAATCGCCCGTCGCTTAGCTCGCGTATCACACGCTCGGACGCTCTTTCCTATTCTTCTTGGCGGAATGGAATTCGCGATCGTTTGGGAGCTATTCACCGCTTAATTCTTTTGTGAAAATCCCGGGTGGGACGGGTTGAATCCTTCCCGATCGGATGTAAATTTTCACGGTAATGAGTAGCAGTTCCCTGTATAATTTCATTTTCCCTCTTTGGAGGCACAAAGTATTTCATTTTATCTACCTTCCAGGGTCATTCCTAGGATATCCTAATTTCCGACGCGTTAAAACGTTTGGGATTTGAATAGGTGCTACGGTAACCTTATCAGGTCCAGTGAGGATGATATAAGCCCGTGACTAGGTATATATTTTTTAATGCTACAGTACATTACGTATTGTTACAATGTGCCAACGATTAGTAATCAATTGTTGGCGATTGATGTTTAATGAGCCATGCATACTGTACATGGCTGGTTATAGGATAATAAGTGTGTATGGGATTTTATCACATCAAAACATTCTTGTCTTTTTAAACACGCTAATACTAGATAGAAAGGATGAGTAATTTTCCGCACGAAATGTTTTTCTTTGGCAACCAAACTTGATGTTACATTCCTATCGTCAGATCACACAGTAAATTTCCAACCAGGTTGATATTTAGATTTACTGTTTCAATGGCAATATAACGCTGAAACCGTTTAAAAAAATTGCGAGGAGAAGTATATATCCTTTCTCTCTCGTGGATTTCCATAACAACTCGGCCGACTCTGTAGATTTTATAATTTTATGATTTAAATTTAAAATTTATTGATTCGTTATGGAATGTTTCAACGCAAAATGTAAGGATGAAAAAAATCAAAAATTCCGACATGACTTCACATTAGTGGATGTGAGTGGACATACAATCTATGGACGGAGTTTTCTCGCGTGCTAGTTTAGCGGATAGAACATCATCCCGAGAAGTAGAGGACCTTAGATTGAGTAGTAGCCTTGATAATATTTAACTTCTACACTTTCTTGTGTAATGAGGACACCTACGGGACGGACACACAGGAGCACAACTACAGGAGCTAAATTATCTTTCCCCAATCCTCGAATGAAAGAATAACCTATGTTAAAACCTGGTGGCGTACTAATGAATTGATTATTGTATATGTTATCTGTATTCTACTGGAAATAAGATTTTACATTAAATACAGAAGATGGATTATAATTAAAATTATTAAGATTTTTTTCATGAAAACATTCTAGTATATTTGTTTTTCCTTCTTCCTATCTTTAATTTTCTCTTTATGCTCGATCGATATCCAATTATTAAAAAATGATTATTAATTAATTATTAAACCATAATGAAGCGGGTTGATACATAATTCATACTATATACTAATACCATTCGCGCGCGGAAATCTTGTTCTATCATTGATTGATAACTATCTGGTTGCGAGCGTCAAGTCATAATTATCCAGGAGCAAAGAAGAAGAATCAAAGCTATAGGGGAGTGGATATTGACAAATTTTCCCACAACGCAAAGAAGAGGAGCAAAGTGCAAGGCGACAAAAAATGTTTGGGGAAGCCATCTGTCAATGGGTAGTAAAAGACGAAGTAAAATGACGAAGACATCATAAATTGATGTTCTACGAATTTCGGAGTTTAAATTTAATATATGGGTAAATCGTTTCATCTCCATGAAGGGAATAAAGCAAAAAGGTTAACGTGAAACACATTCAGTCAACATTCTATAATGTTAAGGATTTTAGGAACTGATTGATTGCATCCTTCACCACGTTCTTGAGTCCTGAGGAAACGAGTGTCTTCTCAACGATATTAAGCGCCTTTTACGACACGTCTCGTTAACTGGAGCGCACTCGAAAAAGTGCTCCGCGGCGAAGGAAAAATCGTGAAAAACAAACACGAAGAGAATCGCTTCTTCGCGGCTCTCTTTATCTGTGTTTATACCCACGTCGCATCCCTTCAAGAAGCGGCGAGTGAAATATCGTCGGGGGATAGAAATTAATTCCATCACATCAATTCGACTCTCTTTACAGCGTTCGAGAAGAATAAGAAGGGAAAAGAACGGGGAAGCCGTTATTAAGACCACAGCCATCCATCAGGTGAGCAAAAAATTTCATCCGGAAATCATCTCGAAAATAAATCTCCCACGTTCTTTTCTTTTTCCACCGGACCGGCTCTTTCGCTACATCCCTTCAGCCATCACTTCCGGTGGCGAAAATGGAGGATAAGAAACCTGGGCCTCGACGTAATGGCACGTTACTGAGACGCGTACTCTCTTCGAAAACTTCTCGTCCGAAAGATCCACTTCCAGGGCTCTTTTTTATTTCGCCAAATCCCGCGAAAGGGACCGTGGCGTAAGAGTTCCGCAGTTAAAATCCCATCCTCGTCCCGGAGCTTAACGGTCGGCGGTGGGGAAACAGAAACAAAAGAAGTCCGCGGAGCGCGCGAGTCTCGGCGTAAAATGTGCGGACATTAGGTTGACTGCGGGAGATTGATCCGGGACCATTTCGGCTGTAGGCGCTTCGTAGGATGAAAGCGAATGCATCGGTCTTCTTCGTCGTTACATCTCACTCCAAGATTAAGGGCAGTGCAGATTTAACAAAACTTCTCTCGAATCTCGATGCTGACAATTAAACGAGAAGTACTAGACAGATTCTCACACGATTTATGTTCATAGGGAGCTAATTTAATTTACTGGTTTTAGAACTGGGGTCTCCAAATTCAGGTTCGTCCATCCATTCTTTGCGGAACTGTACGGCGGTATTGAATCTCTTTATCCTATCTCTACTTCAACTTTTATATAGATTTTACAATCTGAAATTGATGGCAAGGGAGGAGAAAGAGTGCCTTAAAGCATAAATCAAGCATGCTCTTCATGTATTTCAAGTGGCTTTACTTGAAGAAGCAACATAATAATGCAACATCATATGCTGTCTTATCAAATCATGATTGTTAAAAGAAAAGTGAATGAATTTAATGGACTATCAGCGGTTTTCACACTAAGGTAAGTAAACTTGTGGGTAATGATATATTTTGTAGCGGTATGTGTATGTTAATATTAAGGATTTGAAAGTCCATATATCCCGGTTTTCATTTATCAACGGGCATTTTTTCTAACATTTTTCTGCCGTATGGAGTACATTTTACAAACTCTCCAATATTCGTTGTAAATGAAGTACCCTAAATGAGTGATACTTTTTCTGTAGTAAGGCCGCAATTTTGTACCATTCGGCCGCATAGGAAATCTCTAAACAGTATGTATGAACATTAGGCCGCCCTTGAGTGGCAAAGCATCTATATTCTAATAGTTTTAATGTGGTTATAATCCGAAAATAAATAATCGTATCAAAGAAATCCACGGTATAATATTTTCCAAATGGATTTCAGGCTTTCCCAATGAATATATTGCTGCAAAAAAACTCACCTGATATCCCACAGGGTCAATTGACAGTTTTATATAATATAATGTAATATAATATAATATAATATGTAAAAATGTAAACTGTAAATCTCAACGGATGACATGTATAATTCTGGTATGTAACTGTTAAAAAATTGAAATTTTCCAGTAAGCAAAAGTATCCGAGTATTTTCCGAGAAATTATTTGGAGCAAACTCAAAAGAGTTTACTTTTGCCACTCTTTCGGAAGGTCTCTATTGATCAGAGAAGGGAGTGCATGCTCTTATTTCAATTTCCATAACTCACGGCGAACGAACGTCGGAGGCGAGTTGCAGCTGTGTGCTCGAGAAATGTAATTTATTGACATTCATCGAGGCAGATAAGTGTCAGACGCACAAAAAGTGTAACGGAAGCTCAATTCGCGTCGGAAGGAAACGTGNAATATAATCATTATAACTGTCAGGTACTGATCGTGATGGGATATTCTATAGTGAATGTGCAGGCAAAGGATTAAAAATACCATTATCTTGAAGTCCTTTTAGCTCGTGTTAGGGCAGTTCGCGAACTTTGAGTACATATTTCTTGGAAGAACTTCCAATGAACTTAGAACTTAAAGACCCCTTTGGATCACTATATAGAAAATTCCTTGAAAGGATCTGTTCTTAGAGCAGGCTGTTACTTATTAATAATTTTTAATTTTCTCACTGAATATAATCCATCATATCCTATGAAATAATATCACGTCCATACTACGTATTATAAACTATCCAAGACAGTGAACAATAAAAGTTGATAAACTCTTAAGATGATTTTCCATTGATTCATGGGGAAATTTTAGAATTAAAACATTACACTCTTTGTACGGCATCTAAAACGTCCAAAGTTTTGTAATCTCTTTTTTTCGAATTTGACGATTAATTCAAATGTGCATGCTTGAAAATTGACACTACATCTTTATTTCTGATTTGGCAATGTTTAAGTTATCGCAGGACATAGGAAAACAGTATATAATTTCATTAGCAAATAATATTTATTTTCTGTCTCCTCTGAATCATGAGCATATTTAATTAAACAATATTTTTATTAGAGCAACTCAATAACCTTGAAGAAATTCTAGCCTTAACTGTCGTTAACTAGTACTTTACCCATTCATAAAATGTAATTTGCTTAGTAGTTGATGAGATTACTATCGAATGCGAGCAAACCGATTGAATATTTCACCTTATGGCTTTCCTTTAGCATTTATTTTCTTATGATTTAAAAGTTCACGTTTGTTAGAAGCCAGCCTTGTATGAGAAATAATAACTCCGCTTGATTGCATGTATACCTACTTTAAATGTTAAATAGAGCAGAGTTAAAGATTAATTACTGAAAACTGCTGGGCTATGTTGATATTGCTCGCTTATGCTTACAGGGGTTAATATTCTGCACAAAGAATAGCTCTACAGAAACTGAAAGTACTCAAAAGAAAACTTGACGTAAGAGTTTTTGTATCATGTATGGATTTTTTTTTTCGCATTAAATGAAATCTCTAGCGTAGGAAGATAGCTATGTCAACCCTGACGTAACTGGGCCACTCATTCATTTAAAGAAATCATAAAGTTGCAATGTTTGTCGATAAAATTACCAGGATCATTTGATTGTGCCGCTTATATTTCAAGTAACGGGATAACTTTTCAAGAAAAAATAGGAAGAGTCATTTTCCCTTGGTCACCATTTTCGTTCCTGGTGCTTCTTTTGTTATTTTTCATTTTTTATCTCCAATTCTCCTCGTTTTCCGCATATCCACGCGCTTCTGGATGCGTGCGTCTCGCATTTTAGTGCCGCATGGCTAGTCACACGGTTTGGGACGGAAGACGACGCTGGACGGGAGTAATTTTTACAGCTCCTCTTTTTATCACCAATGGATTCCGGAGCGTTTTTTTGCGCCGCTGCGAAATCGACGCTTTTATTCTTCTCTTCCGAGTTGAGAGAAAAAAGTCGGATTAAGCGCGCACACAGTTATGCCCAATAGTCAACCCATATTGATATTAGAGTGCTTATGTTACCCGAACGTCGTTGGAATTGCTCCTCCTTTACGCGGAGGGGTTCGCGTATGGTAAATAATCATCAGTAGAATTGTAGGCCTTAGTTATTTGAGCATCGCGTTGAATTTTTTGTGGCCCAAAAAAGAGGCTAACTTTGGAGAGGTGTGTTTTTTGCTGGAGGATTGAATTCATTTGAGTTTTCACTTACTCGAAATTTATATAGATCCATTGTTTCATACGGCTCCAAAATTCTACGATAAGTTATCTTGAATTCAGTACGCAATAAAAATATAAATTTTCATCATAAATAAGTAACAATTTATATTGTCGACAGTTGATTTTTATTATCTTTGTATGATATACTCTTTGTATGAATTACTCGAGGAATATTTTTCACAAAATTTCATAAACTGGCCAGTAAGCAAAATATTTTAGTAATTTATTAATGTGACATATATAACATGTTATAATTTGGAAATGTAACATGAATAATGGCAGGATTAGTCAATAAATAATAATATTTTATACGTTTATGTCTTATAGCTATTTGTAATGTCATCTATGAATATGACAATGATTGTTACGGTCGGTCATTCCTATGTAGTGAATACGTTTTTCCTCTTGGAACGAGAATGACACTTAATGATGTTTAACAAAGAAACCACATGAGCTGCTAATGATAGGTTCCTTGGGACCTTATAATGTAAAAAACGGTTTCTCTTCTTAATAGTTAGTTGGTAATGATAAACGATTGAATTAAATAAAAATCTGTAATAATAAAACTATTACATAGAAAAACTGCAAAGTATTTGTATACTCTTGTTACCTTAGATGTTATTATATTACAGCGTACATTCTCAATTGACTTTTTGTGACTAAAATTCAAACAGTAAAGGCTTGCAATTGGCAATTTTAAATAAGTTGAAAGTGATATTGTAGAAATTATTAAATAAATTCAACATTTTGCTCATGCACATTCGTGTATAGTGTATTTATCGTAAATGATATCCAGCTGTAACATTTGCGGACGATATTAAGGATCTATTCGAATTCAAAGTTCCACATATTCTAGCAATAATAATAGGTAGGAATCATTTTAAAACAGTTCTAATAACTTTTTCAAAATTTTCTGATGACTCTTAGTTTTAGAAATAAGTTCATAAAGAAAGTGCACGATGATTTTGGCCTCTAAAAGGCTAAAGAATTTGATGAAATCACAAAATATATTGAACATGCCAAGATAAAATATTTACGAAGGGTATTTCAGAAACATAACGACATCAAAGAAAATCTTCATAAATAAATTTTATTGAAATGGCCAGAGATAGGCGGAATTCCTCTGACATTCCTTTCTGAGAGATTTTATTCAAATATTGTGTGGGATTGCCGTATCTTTTTGAAACTACATAATATAGCCATCAAATTTCCTTCCCTTTGAGAAGTTCAGCAACAAAAGAGACGATAGAATGGAAGTTAAAAAAGAAAATTACGTATTTTATGAAGAAAATATTTGGAAAAAGTTATTCCAGCAATTCTTTCGGCCTTCCTCTAACGTCTGCTTACCCCTCAAGAAAATTGTAGATTCTGTGTACTGGCTATGCCATAAATTCTTAGTACTAGTTTCCTAGTAAACTGAAATAATGAGTACATTTTCCATTTAACCGAACATGCTAGATGGAAGCTTCTGAATCACAAAATGCATCATATTTCGATGGATCATCGCTTATAATTTAGTTTTGTAAAATAAAAGAAGCCTTGAAAGGGTTGAAGCGGTCTTTTCACGTTTATGGACTTCATTCTGAAGGAACGGGAGTCGAGCCAAACACTGTAACAAATGTGAAAGCTGCGCAGCCTTTATTCCGAGTTACAAAGGTCAATAATGCGATAATTGGTTTTAATGAATGGAATAGTCTAGAAGGAATGGTGCATATTCGTAGATGAGCAGGCAGACAGAGCTACAATCAAAAATGTAATGGTATATCATTAGACTCATAGCCGGGAGATGCTAGTAATGGTCATCTTTTCTTCTTAGCTCCCATGTCATTTCATAATGATCGATAACCATAATAAAATGATCGATTAAGAAAGGAAATAGTTTGTAGTGGAAACCTCCTAGAATTAATGTTTATGTAAAAATACCATATTATGGGGGAAGCCTGCAGATGAAGGGGTAGATGAATCAAGAAAACGTACGATAAGAATAATTTTTGAACAACTATATTATGGTAAAAAATAACATTTACATTCCTTATCAATACATTTTAATAGCAGTCCCACGCAAATATCAGAGACTTTGTCTTTACGTTGATATTTGAATTGGAGCTCATGAAGGTCCAAACAGTCCTCCCTGATTCCAAGATGGGCTTTATTGCGGGGATAAAAGAATGGAAACTTGGGAAAAACATAGTAAATTATGGATCAGTATGTAGATGGTAGATAAGGAGGGATTATAGTGGGGAAATAAGGAGAAGGAAAGGGATGAAATATTCTGTTTGGGAAAGGGAAAGGAAGTGGGATTGCGGAAAAGGAGGAAGTGCCCATCGCAAGGGTCTACACTTTTCATTACGCCTTCTTTATATCCCTCGCCCCTCGTTTTTATTCCTTCCAAATTCATCCCACTGACCCCTAACGAAATACCCATCTTTTTTATGGTCATCCACATGCTTTTCTTCCCCATCCCCTGCCCAGGGTTTTTACCCGCCGTTCCTTCGCTTTCCATCGAGTTCCTAGGCGTTTCATACTCGTCATTTCGGCGGAACTGCTCCGACAGGCGGACTCCTTCACCTTCGCATCGGGAAACGGCGTCCTCCGAGTTACAGCCGGAACTAACAGGATTTGAGTTTCCAGAAGAATTTTTTCCTCTCACTTTAATTTTCTCAATTCGTCATTGTCGCGCAGTTGCTAAGGTGTCGCTCGGAGATTCTCTTTCTACTTCTCGCACAGTGCCACCAACATATGCTTCCACGATCAGGCCGGTGTACCGATGCGGTAATTTTTGGGGTTTAAATTCGGCGTCACATATGTACCGTGGAAATAATTGGAAAGCCACGGATTCCTTTCCGGAAAACCTGATTTGTAAAGATGTATGTTATCTGGAGCATTAACGTATATCTCAGCTTTCCAACATTCCCAGGAACGCCTTAAGTGAGGTAGAATGAAGAGATAAAAAGTCAGTCGTAGAAGCGGACTCAAACGTGCATCTTCCTCAGGGAATATAAATCTCTTCCTCTCATTCACAATTAAATAAATTGCTTGTACCATCGAAGAGTTGCCGTATCCTATACATACCTATGTAACTACGAAGATATTTAGAATCGTTTTTCTCTCCCATTATGACTGCTTCAACTACCTATGCCGAAGTGTATCGTAGGGAGAATTTATAGATTTTTATAGATTTTGGAACGTTTCGTATTGGTTATCCGGTTAAAAAATTCTTGCTTTCTTTCTTGTAGTTGTTCATTATTTTGGTTTAGCCGGGGTGCGTAGCGGTTCCGACCAGCTAGAGGTTTTTTGAGGAGTTCTTCTCACAATGTTCGCCGAATGCAGAGTAGAGTTCCCAAGGAGACACGGACATGAAAAAAAGTCTGACGGAACCAGGACTCAAATCCGGGTCTTCCAATCACCAGTTTGTTGCTCTATCCATTGAGCTATCCCCAGTGGCAATCAAAGATCAACCAACCGGCGATTTGGAGCCCCAGGTTCGAGTACTGGTTCCGTCAGACTTTTTTCATGTTCATTTCTCCTTGAAAATTTTCCCGAACGCCTTATCGTGCCGAATTACCCTGACCCTTTTCCTCGCAGAGTAGAGCATCTAGGATATACTAAAAGCATATTTTCGTGTATCCATCCCAATGCAATAATTTTTGTTATTACAGGGGTGAATCTATATATGCGTATGTGTATGCGAAAAGATGACTTGAGAGCTAGAGGGAGGTAAATTAGGGGCATAAGGATATGAATAGATATTTCGGTGTTAGGGTTTCGTATTGGCTGGTTTGTAGTGTAGGGCCTTTGTTCGGTAATCATCTTTGCCATTATGCTATTTTACGGCAGTTGTAATATCTGGCGCTATTCGAGAATCTGATTTTAAATGATGTAATCCAGCCAGCTCAAAAACTTAGATGATGACCCAAGAGAATTTTGAATAACTATCGTAGTGATTTAGTAGTGTAAAAATGATCGAGAAAATTATGTCACAAATATTATAAATGTGGGATTTGTGCAGATTAGCAAATATGTAAGTAAGTTTTGTCGCTTTTAATACACTGTGGTATACGATAAAGATATTAATCAAATTTCCGAATCAGCAATGACTAATGGTTTTCACGTACAGATTCCCAATCCACTTTCTGTCAGATAAATCACACAGTCTCTTGTTTTCTTCGTGTATATTATAAAGGTTAACACCTAAATGGAGACTACTCTCATTGACCTCTAAAATAGTCATCCTGTTAAATATTTCTGAGAATTAAAAATATACTCTGAAATAACGGTCGCTATGAAATTAATATAACACGGATTCATCTGAAATGCTATTTATTTGAATAAATTATCTTAAAGAATCTAATCCTAAATTTATCTCACATTTTAGGATGAAGAGAATAGACATACATTAGTGTAAGAATTAATGTTTCTTCCCACTATTTAGAAATTCACAATGCATCGAAGATCTGAATAGAAATGCTCGAGGCAATCTCCTTTGGGAGGGTGAATATAAGCCCACTTTTCACCCCGAAAGTTCTTTATCCTCGCAGTGCGAGAGAAGAACTAGATTCTCCATTTACGGCAGCATTTAATAAGAATTAGCATTTTCCGACGAACGAAAAAGTCTAATGGCACGCTCTCCCAATTCAATAAGGCTAACGAGGTGGTGACTTTTTCGCCGATTTCGTCCCGCACAGAATAGTAAAAGACGTATAGGGCGGTCGTAGTCGTTAAATCGAATCCTCCGACGCTAAATTATCGACCGATTCTATTTCGTAGGGGCGCAGTAAACTTTGAAGGAGCCCACTTGTCGCGGCGACGTTTTCTTCGCCTTTTTTCGCGAAAAAAGCGCTGCCTAAATTCATTCCCGCCGCCCTATTCACGTCATTTCCGAGTTCTTTTCACGTCTTTACCGCGAATAAGGGAGTTGGAACCTTTTCGCGGAATTCCAAATTAGCGGATGTCCCTCTTGCAATCCGCGGTGATTGAATGGCTGCGTGGGGAAGGGGTATGAGGCACTCGAAGAAGGAAAACGAGTTCTTCCCTTTCCCGTATTTTCCTTCCTCTCTTCCTCTACACTCCTCACCCTGAGTCAGTTACTTTTTCGGCTCTGTCGCCCTTCAGTTTCTCCCTTCCGCTCGTTCCTTTTCGCAGTAATTTCGTTTCAGCCCGTTCCCGCGATTTAATCTTCATGAATTGAATATTTCCTATTTGCTTTTGATGTAGGATAGGTAAAAATGTGCCCTTTCTTACCTTTGTCAGACTGACTAATTACTGTGATAATACGAAATCTGATGTGGTATGGGTGGTGCTGAACGAAAAATGGCATTGGCATTTAGACGTCTCCTTATCAAATGCCACGAAAATGGTTATTCATACTGCTGTAATTACCAGGAAATTTACCACTCGTAGCATCCTGGATCTGTGAGAAAAGCAAAGGCGAACTACCTAACTCCTTACATAACTTATAAACCACATTCCGTCTTTAGAACTTTCGCTAGCTTATCGAAGGGGATGCGCTTCAGACATACCCCTTGGCTGCACGTACGCTTTCAGCCCTCAAATATTTCTATATTGCATGTGTCTTGCAGTCTAGCATTACGTCCAGATTTTTCTCTTTCCCAACCGACGCTACCTACCTTAGCTAAAGATATGTTTACAAGCTCGCATATGCTGATAACATTGCACTTTGCAAATAATTACTGAAAGTTACAGATGTTCTATTGTAATCATATTACACGGAGAAAAATACTCATACTCTGTTTGCTGCATAGCTTTGAATTTTAAACAATTTCCAGGTTGCACATATCTGATAAGCCATGTATCATGTGTCATTCATGAAATACCTCACATTTATTAAATCAAATGGAATACGAATACTATTTCACATCGGTGAGTGGGACATTATCCCCTTTTTAGTTTTCTATTCTACATGAATACATAACGAAAACTATCATTGATATGAATGCCACGTAGCAAAGAAAATGTAAACGCAAAAAATACCAGACTCAGGTAGTAATGTTAAAAGTAAATTTGCTGGAAATCGAAAAACAGCTTAATTGTATTGGCAATCCAAAATTTTCCACAGGCCTCCCTACTAATGAAAAATAGTCCTTTAATACTGGGGTTTAAAACTTGACCGTTGAAGTTGGATTAGTTTATCATTTTGGAAAATCAGCTAAACAAAGACAGGATTGCTTACCTCTGAACCCAATAAGACAAGAATTATTTAATATTCAAAAGAGGAAACATGTTATTCATTTTCCTCTGGCCAAGTTGATAAACAATTTGCAAAACAAAATCACTAAACATTTGCAGGAAGTATCAATTAAAAGTTTATCGTCAGTCCTATCATCTAACACGTACGTCTTTGAAGATAAAAAACTATCCTCCTTCTACTAGTATCCTTCCATTATTTTTGCAACACTTATGACGCAGTTAACAGTTTTGATTGTGTAAAAGTTTTAACATGTGAGATGCCCACACATTTCCGATTTGAATATTTATTTTCACAACTCCTCTCACAATATACGACTGATACAGCTATATTTTTTATCTTTTAATTCTAATATCTCAATAGCTGCTTTTCAGTGGCATGCTGTTCTATATCTATGAATTGCGTTATTTTCTCTTAATGCCATTTATTACGCCGAAGTTAAATTATACACTTCTTAACATTAATCATTCCTTATAAGTATACTTTAACTCAGTAACAATATCGCATCTAATCTTCCCCTTAATCAAAGTTCCTTCTTTTTTTCCTCCCAAAATAATTCTAATCATCATTCCATGCAAATATATGTCTCATTTTTGACCTTTGAATAAATCTAATGTTCACAGCATTCCGTGTTTACTTCTATCGGTGTTCATGCAAAATTTCCTAACAATTTGAGATTAAATATGTAGTTCATAATAGGAGATATGGCTGGATTTTTCCATTTGATCCCGCATACATTCGCAGATCATGGCAATAAGAGTTAGGTTTTATCTAACATAACAGTACAGAGAAGAACCGAACCATCCATTACCGTAATTGACCAAAATATTAGGAAATGTCAACATATATTTTCATATCTCATTTATTTAACACCTTTTTGTCTAAGTACGCAGTAATTCTTCTATTTATTCTCTTTTTTGCCTATTAAGCCATACTTCCTTTCCTCCTGCTCTATTTCTTCTATTCCTTCTCCCATTCCCCTTCCTTCATCTTTTCTCACCCCTCCCATTGCGCAATGGCTCTTCTTTTGTTCGGAAAATGCTCCAGCGGCCGTTAGATGGCTCCAGAGGTTGAAGTGGCGTCCATTTTTCTCCCGTCACTCCGTAACCTCCTCCTCTTTTTTATTTCTCTCTCTTTCAACTCAGTCTCCATTCCAGAGACGGCTTCCTATATTTCCTCAAAGCATCCCTATCTACTTCCATCACCTCTTCCGTTCGATCTGGATCTAATTCCGCACGATTTTCTTTCTCTATATCTCTTTCTTCTCCTGCCCGCCACTATTTTTTGTTTCTCTTTTTTATACATCTCTCCCTTTTCTTCGGCTCCGAGTTGCTGGAGCTGTAGGGACTCTTCCGTTAGGAGAGAAATAGTCTTCCGGAAGGTGTTTCCATCCTTTTTAAGTGTCGGGAACACTACCGTGGCCTGATTGGTTCGAAGACGTACGGGTTTGGTGTATGGTCTCATTGCGTTCTCCTACTGCCGGAGCGGAAAAATAGAATTTTTTAATGGGCGCATTCTTTCTATTATTCCGAAACTTATTACGAAGTAAAGGAGGGAGTTTATTGCAGTTGGAAAGGGGAGAAAATGCGGATGTCGCTCTAGTGTCAGCTATGGTACATGAAGCGCCAAGTTATGGTGTATATCAATTTTTATGTCCACGTGAAAATACTCTGTAACCTTACTGATGTATTTCGTTGCCATGAGATAGTCCATTATGTACTAATTTAAACTCTCACAAATTTAACAAGTTAATATTTGGGTAACACCTTTGATACTTAATAATAATAATGAAGAAGCTTGCTATACATTGGTATTTCAAATGTGAAAATGAAACTTAAAATATATTAAATTCTTTTACTGATTCTACAATGCTTGTAAATACAACATTTTAGTCACATAGCAATTAATTACGTATACTGGTAATAATGAATTCCTGTATTTGAGTGCTAAGTTCTCAATCATAAGATAGGTTATTTCTCTTACAGGAATTATAACTAAATAGATTTCGTAACAAGCGTCCTAAACTAACCTTACAGTCACAATCTGATATGACCAGTTATTTTGCTATTTTTTCTATTCTACTATTTATTCCGTTTTTCTAAAGAAATTGTTCAAGGCTGTGGGGATATGAAAACTACTGAGATATGTTTGATGCAGAATAATAGCAATTATCTTGGTTACTCTTCATTGAATGTCTTGAAAATTATCATTAATCAGAAAAAAATTATGTGACTAAAAATTAATATGTATCTTCTATAACGGAAGATGACCGTCTAATATCGAAAGAGGTTGAAGTAATAAGTGCTACTGTGTAACATACAACGTCTTATTTTTTCACCAACTTATCATTAAATAGGTTATTCTAGCGCACTTACATGGGCATTATTTATAAAACGTGAAAATGAGAATAGTAAAGGGTACCTCAAGGCTTGGTTTAGTTTACAAGGGCTCCTAAGATGATTTATTAACATTCATTATTGATGAATAAGTTAGCTTACGAAGGAATAAACAAGAAACTTATAACTTTGATGACGACGGTTTAATTCAGTCTCTTCTCCACAGTTTCCAGAAAAATCATCTTTCTTCCTTTAACATTCCGCATCCCTGCGGAGAAGATTGTAATTAAGTACAAATTAAGCTCTCAAATATTTCTGCTCTATTTTTGGTCCCTTTTTTCAGATAGTTTGGAGTAAAAATGGGGTTTAACCTCCCAACCCCAAACCCTCACAAGCCATACAAATCAATCATTTTTACACTTTCCCTCAAATCTGAATGAGTACCACTTACTAAATAATATTAAATATAACTCAAGGAAGATAATAAGAGAGAATTAGGAGAGCCAGTATTCATTTCTTGTAACGCACAGTAATACACTTTCTGAAGGAGTAAAAGGATGAGTACTTGCAGGACAACCAATCTCTCTTGTATTGAAGCCACTGCGAAAAGCATGAAAGGAGTACCCTTCCTCAGGCCATTAAAAAATACAAAAAGGCGGTTCTGGCACGTCTTCCACGAACTGAGGCTCAAATTATGGGAGACCCTTCAATCCTTAATGGGGCATGTCTTATAATCCACTCCGCTTCCTATACCAGCAACAATATACCACCGCTGCTTCGACCACTCCGTTCTTTCTGCTTCCCACACGATTCAATCTTCCGTCTCCTTCATTTTTCCGATATTTCTTTCACATCCCTTGACTCTCTCTCTCTCTCTATTCGCATGATGCAAGTACGGAGTCACTCAATATTCATAAGAAATAGATCGATTGTTCTGTGGAGTCCAATGATTTTCATGGATTGAAAGATCGCTTGAAGAGTTGTCGCCCTTAGCGCTTTAAATTTTAAGGGTATTTCAAGACGTCAGTTTCTCAATAGTTCAGCTTAATATATTAACTCATTCGATGTACTCAAACTTTAAGTTAAGTTATGCAATGCCCCCCAAGGAGAAACATACATGGCAAAATCTGACAGGACGACCGGGGCTCGAATCTTCTCTCCCGGGCAAATGCTCTGACCCTTGACCTATCTTGCCAGAACGTTTCTTTATGCCGTTTGGGAGACTTTTTGGGCGAGTAGCTTACACAACTGAGCTGAACCCTGAACCTTCCTAGGGACAACGTTAAAACAAAAACTTTTATATTCTCTATTTCTCTAAAAAATAGTTTCCGAAATGTTGTATATCACTTGAAGTTTAAAAGTAAAAATGTATGAAAGAGCATTTCATACATTTCGAACATAATTCTGTACTCAATTTGTACAAAACTGCAAAGATTAAATAAAATAATATTAAACGGATTTATATAAAAACGTATAAAAAGAAAATCTCTCTCCATTGGAAAGCTGATATAACTGGTGGTCTTTTTAATGGTATGCCAATTTTAAATTCCTTTCTCTATTGTGTTGCTTTTATATTCTAAGTCAAATAAAATACTTTTGCAAACTAATCAATTTTAGAGGATTTATAATTTTTTAAAGATGGAAAACTCTTGTAACTTAATCATTCTATAGGGAACACCTGTCTACCGTGACCACTTTTGAATGGTCCCTTGAGTGGTAACTGACGACAGGTTTAACTCTATGTTTAAATAAATACTCATTTTAAATTCTAAAATGAATCGTTTACCTAAAACCCTTAATTTTTTCCATATATATTCGGCCATCCTCTTCTTGTACATAGCGCAGGTCTGCTTTAGAGGTTCTTAAAATTTAGTTTTATGCATTGATATAGATTCATGCTTTAAGTATCATGACAAAGCGGGAACTATCTCCCTATTTCAATATACCATCTCCTGTGACTTTCATGACTTCCGTCCAGTTCTTCCTGTTATCAATAACCTTTAAGGAATTTTCTCCCCCTATTCATTCCCTTATTTCGATACGCTTTCCTTCCCACAAATCACCGCTTTTATCTTATCGCTCGTTCGTCCTTTTTATGTATCACCATTGGCGAAGTTCATGTACGGCATTTTCTCAAAGTTATTCCATATTGCCCTTATCATCTTCCTCCTCCATCTCCGATTCTTCCGTACCATTCCGCAGCGATCGAGGGATGCAAGGCTTTCGACAATCATGAATGGGGAAGAGCGATTTAGCAACAAAGGATACTCCGGAAAACGGGTTTCCACCAGAGGATGGCGTTCGAACGATATACAGGGATGCGGGATGACGAAGTCTTTCTAAAGATTTGAGTTAGGAATACGGCGTAACGGTTGAGATCCTCTCGCACGTGCAGCCTTCGGTATTTTTTACGTAAGGTTGCTTTGGTTCATTTGGTTGCGGTTTGCGGGGGTGCGCGGAAGGGGGGCATGTGAAGACGGGAGCAGATCTCGGCGTAATGGATGGGAAGGAAGCTCTTCGGCACCAACTAAGCAATAGATGAGCACAAAACTGGAAGTAATTGGTGATTGAAAGTAACGCCGGTAGCATGCGTTCTAGAGATTCTACATTTAGAAAAAAGTTTGGGGTTCGGAAAATAATTTTTCCATCGCCGTTAGGAAATGATAAAAAGGATAGCAATGTTTTCTGCGAAGTAACTACATAACAAGAAATACAGCTAATGTAATGTAAACTATTAAAAAAATATTTAAAAAGTTTGGGACGAAAATTTTATTCCGACATATCTATAGGGCTTGCTGCTTTTTTCATGGTAACATTTGAAAAATATTTAAAGAATTGTGATGAGAACTCTTTTAGCTACTGTGTGTGACGAATAAAATATTTTCCTATTAGTCTTTGGTAAAGATGAGATAAAAATGTATATTTCATTAACCTTTGTTTCGGTCTTGTTCACGATAGTGATATTATGAAAATTCTTGAGATATAAATCATGCTGAACACTGGGAGACCCATAAAATGCAGATAGAAAGAGATATTCGAAGACAGAAACATTACATCTGCACTATACTCAGCCCCAAGATGGTTTGGACCTCATAGCTACTAGCATTAAATGCCAAAATCTCTGGAGAAGGAATTATAATTACTAGATGAAGAGTGAGATGGTTGAGCACCCCTTTCGTATCTAACGAATTTGATGCTAAATATTAAGATATATAACTTTTTTATCATTTGTTTGTACGTTTTCAAAGCTTTCAATGCGTTCATCAATAAAAATTTAATTCCTTAAAATAACGTCCGCTTTACCTCTAATATCATTGCTAATCTTATGCAAGTAAAATATATCAAGCGTCGTTTGAGGGGGCGCCAAAATATATACTAAAGAATTAATTTTGAAAGTATTTGATGCTTCCATTCTCGAAAGCGGTGAATCTAAGTAAGAGATTGGGTAGGGATTACCTTGGAAAATAAAAGGCGTCATATTTAGCATAATCTCGGTCGGAAAAATGGCACAGCGCTGTTTATATACGTTGATAAAAACAGGTTGTAAATATATAAGAATATATAAAAAGTAGTAAACGTTGTGAAGGACAAAACATAATAGAAAGAGGGATAATAGAAAAGGGAAGGAAGATAAAAGGGAACGACAAAGACTATTCCATGGGTCGAGGGATGCGGAAATATTTGAAGATAAAAATGCCTCGTTACAGCACTTTTGCGGCAAGGAAATGTTATGTATCGGAGATGATATTTTCTTGTGGGTTTGTGGGAGGCGCGCGGGGTGAGAGAAGGAAGGTTTTGCAGTGTTTTTTTTGCCTTCCTTTTTCAGAAGAAGGTAAAACGACTCGGATGGGTTATGTTCGTTTTGAAAAATTGAATGTTTTCCTTCTTCCTGAGGGAGGATGGAGAAAAGCTTGGTTTCAAGATACGGAACGGCCCTCTCAAATGCTTGGGAAGGCAGAGAGAGAGGATGCTGCGGAATAGGATGGGGCAGAAGATTATATCACGAGATGCGTGGCCTTTTTCTATACTTCTTTTTAAGAGTTTCAGACTTTGGTTCGTTCTGGTTTTTTCCAATGAGTGTCATTCTTCAAACTGCATGAATGGAGTTTTGTTATCTATATTCAACTTTTGGTGGGATTGATATGTTTTGGGCAATTCGTTCCTCTGTTGTGATCGTCGTAAATACTTTTCGTTTCGGTTACATGGAGGGGAAAACGGGAGATCCATTCGTAACTGCGTTGACATATTTAATTTTCAGGAGCGCGATGAAAACGTAAGCACTCACAAAAGTCAAATCTTTAGAGAGTCTAATATAGGCCATAATTGAAAAATATTTCCTTTGAAACAAATTTTCCCCACGCCACTCAAATTGGGAAATTCTTATAAAAATTATATTTATTTTATATCGCAATTCTCCTACAAACACCAATTTACTGGACCATTACAGAGGTGGAATTCAAACAATAACAAAGGACGAACACAGACGACCATTCTCTAACCGGAAAAATCCTACTAGCTGGGATTCAAACCCGTAACCTTGCGGTTGGAGCGCTAACACGTTAACCGTCCGTTACTCCACCCCGCGGATTGTAAAAAAATGTAACATATATGTAACAAAACTAACGAGCAAAAGATAAAATTTGATATACTTCTGTATGCTTCACCCTAAAAATCCTAAATAGTAAACGTCCCGGTTTAAGTAATGTAATATATTGATGTTATTTTGAGTTTGCGTTCTGTATGTTGGCGCTGGCTATGGCGGGTAGTCATATTCTAAATTTTCCCAATCCAGAAATACGGAAAAGGAACCATTCCAACCGTATAATTTAGTCTTTCCTTTGAGATGATGACACCGAGTTTTATCACGTTATTTACTGTGACATCGCGGAGAGAATAACTGAGAAATACTATTTCGAAAAACTCTCTCTTGAATCGGGAACATTTTAATCCATCATGTTTCCTCTACATTAACGAATAACTGCCTGAGATGCCTGGAGCTTTCTAGACTTTTCTCAATAGCATTTTCTGGCCCTTAGCTTTGACAGAGCGCTTCAAAAGGAAAACCAAATGTACACGTTCTCTCGCAGACTAGGGTGGGATATCATTACATTAATGCATTCACTCGACTAAGAGGAGGAATCAAATTTTGTAGCATTCTTAAATCCACTCCCCCAAAGACATTTGTGTGTTAGCACAATGATCCTCTTCCATGCTATTGAAAATATTGTTTCACGCACGGATGAACATTGTTGACAACAAGGAGTTTTTTATTCAAAAAAGACATTTTCATATGATAAAATATCTGCAACTCTATCCTCTGTGTATCCGAACTATTTCACTTACTTTTGTATTCAATAAAACAAATTATTATCCTGTGCCATATACTTTTCTTCAACTGATACTAGAGGTATTTTGAATCACACTAGAACTGAGTGTGGTTAAGAAGTTAAAGTTTATATTTGTAATTGATGAACCGCAAGCAATTGACTGAGCATTTAAAGGGGGCAAGTTTAGCATTCTCACTTGAGGTGAGCATTTTTTCAACAAGTTGATGTTAATACTCAGTTTTTTTTAATATGGTTACATTACCGGTTGTTACTTCAATATCTCTATGAACTATGCCATAGTTGATTTGTGTAGGCTGTAAAATCACTCACCCGAAAATATATTTTCGAAGCTAATGTGAATATTCTCCTTTTTAGCGGTTCAAAAATGATAGATTGAAAGGTCATTAAACGAGAAGATATTCTTTAATTAGCTCTAACTCATTAAGAAATGAATGATCGATTTTTACTTCCTTATACGCTTCGAACAGAAGTGGTAAATTGTTTGAATGAAGACGGCAAGATTTTTAAGAGGCATTTTCTTTGGTAAATTGTTTACTTGCAAACAATTGTAATTGTAATTTTTATTTATAATTCTCTTATGTATCTACGTTTATTATATTATTTATGTGTCTCTGCTATTTTGATTTGAAGTATTTATAATGGACTTTTTGTTAATCTTAGTAATTATGAAAAACGTTATTACTAATTATTCCATAGCATAAGTTTTATTCTGCTTTTTTAAAATTTTCTTTGCATTCACCCGACAGTTCATAGAATTCGTTTATCAACATCAATTATGGTTTATTTTGTTTGTTGTGTATTTTATTGATAGTGTATACTGTTATTAGTGTGTATCATGTAGACGTTTTCTTTTAATGTATCATCTTTTCATTTCTAGGACATGATAAGGACATTTGACTTACTATTTCTTAGTTATCACTCTCGGTAGGTTTTTCACACCCCCTCCCTTCTAGGTATTTTTCTGCTATGAATACTGAATATATGAATATTCCTAAGCTTCACTTTGATTATTTAACTTACAATTGGATTCTTTCTATTCCATAATAATTTAAATTATCGTTTAGCATCATTTAGCTCTAGGATCTAATTTAAATTGACGGTGGGTTTAATGGAAGAAGAGACTTCAAAATCTCAATTTCGCTTAAAATAAAGACGTTAATAATTTATTTAATAACCATATCCGCAAGTTAAAGAGGCAGAATTGGCCGTAAAGAAACTGATCGCATTATTATATTTATTATTATATTTCCTTAACGAACGATCTGGTTGGATTTGCAATAGACTTGGCTAGTCTTAGCATCCATAATATTCTACTCGTGATTTAATAAGATGAAAGCGGATAAGGGAAACCTGATCCTCAATTTTACTTTATTTCGGCCAATTGGGCTGTTTTTTTATGCAGGTATGAAGATGGACGGTAATGGAATGTTCGCTAGACTCTTAATTTAAGTATCTACGGTGAAGTGACAGAAGAAAAGGGGACAGAAAGGGAAGTAGGGATCCCTCTTAATGCCCTCTATCACAGCCGTTGGTTATCTTGTTCATTTCCGTACCACGCTAACTATCAGAAAAGGATTGTCATAATCCCATTCTCTTATTATTCTTTACCAAACTGGGCTTTTCTAAATCACATTTAGTCCTCGAAGCCCGATCACTTCCTTGTTTAAAGAGTTAAAATCACCAAGGCGTCAATATTATTAGAAGGTCTTAATGGCGGTGCCAAATAATATAGAATATCATTTGGCTCCGTGAAAGTCAATGCTTCAGCTTTCTGTAATGCTATTCTCACATAATAGTTGAGTATTCCATCGGCATGCATTGAATACGGAAAATGTCGACATCAAAACAAGTTTGGAGATTGAATGAAATGAATAATTCCATCTATATTTTTTATATAAAAATATTTTCAGCATTTCAAAATAACACAAACTTATGTTAATTTTATGAACGATTGTCATTTTAGTTTAATGTATTTTAAGTTATATGAAACGAAACTCAACAAAACATTTGTTGCATTTTTCATATAAATAGTAAGGTTTATGAAAAACTCGCACTTCTTAGCATCCCAACAACATATACATTTCTCAACTTACGAAGTTTCGGAGAAGGAACAATAATGATGTTTCGTAAAGTTCTGATCAAAGAAGGAATAGAATGTTTATTTCGAAAGGGTATTTCGACTTGCATCAGAGACAGAACGTGTTTTCAAATTTACTTTCAACTTAAGTCTTCTCTATGATTCAAATATATAATAGAAATATTGCAAAATATGGTTAATTATAGACTGCCACCAGTAAAACATTGCTAATGAAGGAGTTTTAAGAACTTACCACTGAAGTTTTGGTGATAATCAGTACCCGAAACAAAATAATTTTCATACTACTACCTTGAACTCTCCATTAGTTTCTTATTTCGTAATTACTAATAATTCTAATTCTTTTCCCAAAAATATTAGCATTGGAAAAAGAACTGGATGTGTGACAATCTGGTAAATACATTATGGAAAGAGGGAAGAAGAGATTTGAATGCCCGAGAACTCTGTGCCCTTGTGGCTAACGTCTATAGTTCTGTCCCATCCAATTTCCGAAACATTCCCCCATCTGTAGAGTACCGCCAACTGAGTGGACGAATTCTCCTACTATTTCACCCTGCCTAAATCCGCTCCATTTGTTCCTTCATTCTTCAGCGGTCCCATCTTATATTAGCAGTTTCCTCTCCTCCATAGTCTATCTCTCTGACAATCTACATCCCTGACTTACACGCAAATTCAATTCCCTCTTCGGTCTCGAATTGGTTACCGTACATATATTCACTTCGTAAATATTTCACAGTTGTTCAGTTTGAGTAGTCTCATAACAAATAACCGTTTCAAAGACTACCAATCTTTTGAAATGTAAGGATATTTTCTCAAAACGTAACACGATATTTTCCTCTATGTTTATGAAAGATAGTATTAATCAGAATATCATTAACGAAATTATCTCTTGAATTTAAAAGTTCCATTTTACTATGTTTAACTCTGAATGAAATATCAGTAAATATTGAACTCGAATGTAATTGGAGTATAAACTTCCAGTGATGACTGTTATGTTTCCGAAAAGAAAAATTATTGAAAAAACAAGAATCGACCCAAAATTCCACATTTAGAGATGTTTAGTAAACAATGGTTTAACGGTACTTAACTCAATTTTTCATTTAATTAAATACAATCAAAGGCTTACAACCTCTCGATAAAACTCGAAGTAGAGATTTAACATTAACATTTTTTAGTGATACTCACAAGTAGTGATGCTTAGATTTTGAGATATTTACACACGAAGAAAACTGTCGCATACATATTGGAAACTTATTTATTCAGCAAACAATATTGCGTAGATCAATGTCTAAAAAAAAATTAATTATGCATATAGGATTTTGAATGTGATTTAAAGTTAGCAGTAATGTATGACCCTATACTATAACTGAGAAGTAACTTATTAACATAAGTAATAAAATTTAAAATTAACCCTATTTATAACTTGTTTTTTGAAAGTTTGAAATAGTTATTCGAATTTATAATATATCTCAAAAACAAGAGAAAAAATTCGAAATTTCTCAGCGCCAGAAAGAAAAATCGAGAAAACTGTTAAGAAGATGTAAGCAGAGACGAAATGTCAGTGTAATCAATCTGTATAAAATCTTCATTTTAAATATGAAATGAAATCAATTTCTTACGATGCTCACGCATGATCAGAGAATGAAATCGGCGAACGTACTTTTTCGTAGTATGGAATCCTAGCTACATCCAAATCGAGAAGCCTCATTGATACCACGGCGAATCAGAAAAGCACAAGAGAAATAAACCTTTTACAACCAAGAGAGATAAACAAACCGTGAATCAAAGGCACGTAGAATTCGTGCACAAAGGCACACTCCCCGCAAGGACTCGTGGACTTGATTAAACAGATCGGAGGATCTCAACCCACGAGAACCAAACGGGGTGAACTGCGTAGGCGGAGGCATTGTGCAACACATGCGTTGACGAAAGGGAAACCGTGATATTAGGTAAAGGGGTTTCCGAAAGCTCTTGGACTGGATAAGAGGGTTTCTGGGACGAAGAGGGATGTGTTTGCCCTGGTAAAAGTCCCATTCGTCCGTCCCACTCCAACCCGCCACCCATTCCGTAGCACGTATTTCCGCCTGATTTGGGTTCGAGAAGATCCTCCTTGGAGTACGCTCCCACATACAAACGCAGATGTATATAAGGTCTCCGCCCACACGCGCTCTATGGGGCTCTCCGCCTGCCTATGTATATAGGGCGCCGAGTGTTTTGAGTGGGGATCCGTCTTCAGTTCCCCTTTCCCGCCGTTGAATTTGGACCGAATGGAATGACAAGAAGACGCTTTCAAGGGATGCGAGGGCAGGAGAAGATGTCAAGGGGTGCGTGAATGGAGAAATTCCTCGCTCGCGCAAGGGGGCGGGGGAGAGGTTTATTGGTGGGAACAATGGAGATGAGAATTGAATGGAGTTGATGAATTTGGAGTGGATTACGATATCGCGTTACTTTCTTTAGCGGGAGGAATTTTGACGATCCAATTGGTTTTGTGTCGGAGTTGAGTGAGTTGCCTGCCGAAATATAATGTTGTATGGGAGATGTGAAAATCAGGCGCGTCGACTCCGGTGTTGACACCGAAAGGAGGAGAGGAAATCTGATAGGTGCCGCTTCGAATGAGAGCATCATCTACGATTTCCTTAAGGGCTTGAGGAGTCTGTGCCGAGGGAAGTTTTAGGGGAACCACAAAGAGGATTTGTATATAAATGTAGCTGAGGAAACACATGAACTTCATGGAAATTTAACAACTGAACGCTAAAAATTGACAGATATAGAAAACTATTGACGGATCAACAAAAATCTAAGACAATGGATTGATTGTAAAGAAATAAACTATTACGAGAAAAGTGTCATTCAGATTACACATATGGATCAGAAATAAATATGGTTGGTGATATGTGCAAGAAGCCTAAGGTTAGCCATGTGGGTAAAACGTTGTCCTTCAGTGAAAGCGGTCACAGGTTCAATTACTCGTGGGTGCCAACACTTATCGGAGTCCATTTAGCACCACAATGAATACGGGTAGCTATGTAAATTAAGAGGAAGGGGGTATGGCCCCTAAGAGCCAAATACTGCGGCGTGGGAGACGACGCGCTGACCACGTGTGAACGCCGCTGGGATAGGTGATATCCTTAAAAGGGGTGCTGTGCTAAGACTTTCCTTCTAAATACGACAAAGATAATTTAGAAATAGAAACACGCTATGCAGGGCAATGGAAATATACATTTGAACGTCATCTCCGAAAATTCCATACAGAGGGTATAATGGGAAAGAGAAACTAAATCTTTGATCGTAATATTAGACTTGACCGATAAAATTTAGATACAAAATAAGCTCATGTTATTGGTTATTTGTAAACAAATGTATTCCTTGCAAGACTTGCTGTAGTGTTTGTTGTTAGTGAATATAGAGAAAGATTATTGTTATCGTAAATATACGTCAAAAATTGGCAGTTTTCTATTGGCAATGTAACAAAGGCAAAAAAATCATCCGCAAAAAATGTCAATTTGCAAAAATTCTAAAATCCTATCCTGATCAACAGAACTACAATTATACAATGTAAATATATCAACAGTCACACTTCATCCCTAATTCATAAGCTAAGCAAGGTAAATACACACCATTTTGAAAGCTAAATACTCGTGTATGCTATAATGCAGAAAATATTCTGAGGTATCATTTTTAACTGTCATCGAAGGTATTTCAAATCTTTAACAGGGCTGTTGGTTTAAGAAATTAAAACTTAATTAACTCTCATCAGTCGTATGGACTCACACTGAAAACAATTTGGGATTGCATTGTTTCGTGTTTCCCTCTCAGAAAAATATGAAAACATTATTTTGGTACTTTATTAAAATAACATTAAATAAAATAACAGATTTTCTACGGTATTATCTTTCTTATTTGAAGTTGATTTTGGAATTTGGTTAAGAAAATATTTCCCTCAAAGAATCCCAAAATTGGCATTTAGTCAGTTAGTTAGAATGAAAACTATATTGCCCATACTAAGGACCGTCCGGGCGAATATTGTAACAACGTCGCCAAGGCATCCTTGCTTCGTTTTCGTGATACTGTGTAGAATAAAATTCAGGTCGACATTTTTAACTTCCGTCGATCATCGTTTCATATTTCATTTCCGACGTTTTCCCTGTGACAAATTTATCAATTTTTTGGATAAATTTTTCACACGGAAAACAGTTTTATTTTAAAGCGACATCTAACACTTCTCCAGTGTAGATTGGATCATTCAGTCCATTTTAGATCTCCTTTTTCTGTTTGTTGAGTTTTAAAAATCATTATTCAGACCTTTTCTATTTTGAACCTCAGAAATTAACAAAAGTTAGAATCAGAATCTTTCGTGTGACTGCTCCTGCACCTATTTCCTTCTCAAATACCACTCGTTTCCAAAATAGTAAATAATACGAGACAACCCCTATCACAAGTTAAAAAAGCACCACTTCGACAAAAATAGAAAAAAAAGACGAAAGGTGAGTGAATAAGGGAATTGTAATTTGCTCCAGATATTAATTCAGGGAGGAAATGATGAAAAAGTATAAATACAGCTCGCGGAAAACTTTTGGTCCGAAGCGTAAATCGATCAAACACGAAACTTTTACTCTTTTCGGTAATTTGCAAATGACACTCAAAACAACTCCATCGCGACGGAGCCCCCCGGGGAAAATGGGAAAAAATAAGTTAGGAGAGCCGATAAAAACTTCTCTCGATCAATTATTTCCCTGTGATGAGATGGAAAGCGTTGGGAGTGGCACGTAGGAAATTAATAGGGAGGGAGTGCAAAAGAGACAAAGCGAACGGGAGGTGGCGAAATAGAGAGAAAGACGGAGAAAGTAAACGCCAGCAGGGATAGATATTTAAAAGAGTTGAAAGTGAAAGTTTTCTGTTCCTAATAAAAGGAAACGCGATCCACACAAGCAGGGAAACGATCAGCCGATCCAAAGCGCATGCGCTCTAATTATTATCTCTCGACTGCCACTTGTTAATTAGTGGTTCCGGGGGTAAAAAATTGCCGTCAATCTTTCGCAGTTTGGACAAACAGAGTCGGAATTTTATCATTTCCTTTTTCGGAGATTTGTTCGCGGAGATGGACGTCAATAAAATATCCCGTTTCGCTCGAAAGATCCTTTTATTACTCAGAAACTCAAATTCGATCCCCAAATTTAAAGCTGAAGGGAATATCACGCATGAAAAATGTGACGTGGATTGGATTCAGTTTTGGCAAGTCCATTACTGGCTCATCTTTCTGAATTATGATAGGAGTTTCATTATTTTTGTTTGTGAAATATTTCGGTCGTATTAAGCACGTGTTTTTTCGTGAATGTTGTTTATTTATTAAAACCCGAATGAACCGTAACATTTAATGCAAAGTCGAAAGAATTAAATGAGATACTTTCAGCATAATACGATATAACTTTGTTGCTCATTGGAATATATTATCTTTAAGCTTATTAGCAATCATACCTTCTTCATATATCATTCCAACTTATCACTTTCGTACATGCCTTTCACATTTAGCCACTTTAGTACGTCTATTAAATTTAATCATATAAGGCATAACTTTTAGTATAGAATCTTTATATTCAGTATTGTTGACCGCAGCGAATACATTTGAAAAATAGAAGCAGATGATTAAATGAAACAAAAACATGAGTTGAGGCAATGAAAACGTTAACTTAAATATGTTTATGGTAAAGCAATGTAGTGTACTAATGAAGTGGTCGCCAAAATTGACTCCACCACCCACTAGTGGATGATATACATTTTCAGGTGGGTGGTGGGTATTTCCTAGGATCTACTGTGGGGAACCTCCGGCTTTCATGCCACATGTGGTCTTTTTGGTCGTGTATTACGGTCCTTCAGTCATTTCCTGAAGCAAGTACTCCTAGTAAAATATTTTTATTTAATCCTGCTAATGACCCTACGCGAAAAAATAAATGGAAAATGTACTCTTTCGGTTTATTCAGCGTATGAATATGACACAACAGATCAAATTTAATGCTTAGCTATTTCAATGTAGACAACACGCGAATGGCTTATTTGTTTAACATGTATCCTTTCTCAGGAGACCGAATGCAAAATATAGCCTTCCAATGGAAACATATTTACTGGGTGATCAAATCGATAGCTAAGGCCGAAAGTGAGTTTACATTAATAATTCATTATAAGGAATTTCAAATGCATCTTGAAAGAACGACGACGAAATGTTTCACGTCGAAAAGTGCTATATTAAGATTGAATGAAGATACATAAAGATATTAGTATCAAAGATAGGATCCTTAAAATAATGCATGAAATTCTCGAATATGTTTTCTTTATCATATTTTGCTTACTTTTGGATTTAAATTCTGAAGGGAGCATTTTTCAAACAAAATATATCTGGAAATTTAATTTGTTTTATATAGTACTTGATGAGGAATCCAGTTTATACGACCCTACGTGGCTATATTATGTAAATGTATTGTGCCAATGACCATTGCTATCCTTATAAATCCCTTTTGTGTGATTACTTTCATACGCGCTGAATTAATGTACTGGGTAGTTAGCGGGCAATACGAATATCATGCCGAACAATGCAGATAGGTAAAAAGTTGTCGACAACTGTCAATCAGAAAACTGAGTCTATTAACACTCGCAAGTAATCAATTCTGTAACAGAATATGCTACAGTAACATTCAGTAGCTTTTACATGAGCTAGAATTGACACTAAAATAATAAATACTTTAAGCACCGTTTAACATGCTTAAATAGAGGACTACAGTAAAAACTAATCAAATTTAAAATATAAATATTTAAAATGTTAACTGAGGTCTTGTAGTGCGTACAAAAAGGAAAAAGCCTATTCGGATTGGGACGAGAACCAATCAAATGAACATGGCGTGTGCCTCAACAGACCTGCGGACATTACCCCACGCTTGTTTTTTTGGGACTGCCGAAGAGAGAGAATAAAAAAATAGAATGGGACCCTCCAGGTCAGATTCAGTCCACTAAAATCCTACTACAGCTCTCTCCCCTACCTCTGCTAAATCCCACCTCCAACCATCCAATGGGCTCATCAGGGTCCTCGGAATTAATTAACAGAAACAAAAGCGAAGCTCCGGAGCGCCACACCATCATTCTTTCCACTTGCAACAATAGATGCCAGAGAGAACCAATAGGGTTAAGGGGACGAGATTGGTTGGCTAAATGGATGGAGGGGGAGATATGGGAAGGACGAAAGTTCTCGTTCGTAAGAGGAGCGCGCGTGTACGTGAATGCGACCGGGGAGAGAGTTGCACGGTGAAGTGGAAATGCTTTAAATTGGATTATTTCGGATCGAAAAACACTGCGTAGGGGCTAACGGAATGGGAAACGAGGAAGGGATGGGAAAAATGCTGAATGAAAATGAATTCGTGGTACTGAGAGTTGAGTACACATAATGGAACTTTGTTTTATTTTTTTCGAGATGTACTCGCGCTTCTCTACTCCGTCCTAACTTCGACTTTACTTTTGGAAGGCTTGGGCTCTTAAGGAAACTTGGATTGAATATCAATCTACAGGTTGTGAAATGTAAAGAAGAGTAAAAGAAGGATGGGATTTATTGGTTTATTATTCCATCGTACTGACTTTGTGAATTATGTGGAAATTGCATTTGAGTATTTCTATATTTAACATTACATCTAATAGCCTGGTACATCACGAAGACCAGAATTTGCCCTAGATTTTGAAATTAGGGGAAAATACATGAAGATTATGTTAAAACTTGACCAATTTGAATACATCTTTCCCATCATTCACAATAACTTTCGTTTTTCGTAAATTGGGAAAGCATATGTCTGGATGTGGAATCGAAATTACTCAAAATCTTTAAAATGTATTAAATGAATGAATAAACGAGTATAATAATAGTCTACTCCACAATATTTATTTATTTATTACGGGCAGTGCCCATTTATCAAAATCACAATCCATGATAAAAATTTATCAAAGAATATATACGAAAGAGAAAAACAAAATCATGTACATTGCATAGAAATCAAATCCAATAAATAAAATCAGATCTTCAACTTACAGTAAAAATTGGTACAATAAAAATATATCACATTTAATTTAAGGTATTTAATTTTTTGTTACGAAACTGATCACCCGAAGAAATTAAAAATACTTCATTCCTAGATTCTATTATTATATTATGGCCAAGATAATAGCCAGAGATATATTGTTTTACAACGCGAGAAGCCGGGTTTAGCTGTGAAAGGGATGCACTTTAAAATACACTATCACCGTAATGTTATGCACCATGCAGTACATACATCGTTCTATCTTTATCTAAGACATTATATCGCTGATTTTATAGAGTAAAAATATATCAAATCGCTTCATGACTTCCGATTTACGAATAACAAAGCTTCATCAATAAAATGATCACTGGCCACAGGTGACTAACTCTGAATTTCTTTAGACGAGCTAGATAATAGAATACATTAGAGGAGGTTTTTTCCCCCACACATTTTAAGCTAAGGTTATTCTAGTTTAAACTATTGCAGCAATAAAAACCGGGTTAGGTAAGGGTATTAATTGGCAAGAAGGAAATGCTAGATGTAAGAAGAGATTAATGAGTCTCAATTTCGTCCTTTAATAAAGACATGTTATTATTATTATGGTATGTGTTTCTGATTGTTAAAACGTGTAGATAAAATGGCTGAGTAACGCAGTTAAGAAATTGCATAGATATTAGTTAGA
>KZ308296.1:802309-822600 GCA_000376725.2 Ladona fulva | reverse complement strand
ATAGAAAGAATATTAAAAAACTGTGATAATTTTAATCACAGAAAAAGTGTTCTTATGGCAGAAGAAAAAAACATACAGAGAAGGGGTATGTGAGTGACCTGCGAAAGGTTTAGGAAAGAGTAAAATATTGAGAAATATTACAAAACATAATTTTCATCTATAATTTAAGTGGACAATGCAAATTTTAATGCATAAATTACAACTATATATCATAATTAAAATTTAATGGTAAATTGTGGTAATAAATGAATTTATAATCACATTTAAATTTAGAATTGAAATTCAAGGATTCCTGAAATTTGCTACGTCCAGCATTTTCAGAAATAAGTCCCACTGAAAATAATAATACTATTCTGTTACTTATACTCTACTTGAGAGTTCCTTCCTTATATTTATGTAACTGAAGAAAAAGTCCAGATGTCGACGAAATATGACCCTCTTGGAAATTCTATGAACATTTTCGGAATTTTGCTTCAGTTTTATCCTTGATCTTAGGCAACTAAACGTACTTACGTGCCATGCGGGTTATCTGCTCTCAGCCTTAATTGTTAACTGTTTTAAGATCTGCCTTGCAGTGGGCACCATACTGGTGGTAGTAGTAGTATTTCTAAAAGTTCTTCGACTGCTTTCGGTCATTTCGCATGTAGGCCCCCACCGGGAATCCAACCCGGGACCGCCTTCACCAAATTCGAACGCGTTGCCCACTTGACTATCCGGGAGCCCGGCATCATATTGTAATTTCCTACTTCATACAGGAATGAGTGAGTAAGTAAATAATATGAATAATACAAAGGACTGCTATTTCGTCCTTCACATACTACAAAGTGTGGGTCAAGGATAAGGAAGACGGTCCGAACGTGGGTGTTGCCATGATCTCATTCATTAGTGATTATAATTCTATTAAATATTTTTATGTTTCAACCAGTAGGAGGGCTTATATTTAGGGAGCATGTACATTTATTTAAGCGTAACTTTTAATATTTCTGGAAGGTCTGGAGTTTATTTAATGTTTGTTGTTGCACACCAAAATATTTCTCTAATTAGTAGTATTCCCTACCTTTAAAATTTCATTTAAAAGATTATTGGAAACATGAATATTATTACGTCATTCTCACACTGAATAGCCAATACACATTTAATAAAAATAGTTTTATAATACTTTGCTTATTCTGAGACTTCTTTGCCGATTCTATCACCAGCAAAACGATGGTAATTTTTCTAGTTTCAAACCATTCTGCTCTATTACCTCCTCAGATTTTGCATTTATACGGGCTTTACGTTGAATGCTTGTATTCCAATGATTTCCTTGTGCTATCAACCAGCTATCCATCTGAAACTATACTTAATTTCTCCAAAATTTTTCTGTTCAGCCTGAAAGTATCTCTAAACAAATCTAACCAATAAAGACGCTTCCCCCCATGTACCTTAAAAATTTAAACGCGTAATGACAGTTTACTCCATCAAAGTAGGAAAGTGAAAAATTTATCAGGAGGAAATCCATACCATTTGACCATCATTTCAATTCGATTTGAACATATCCGATTGCTATCCCCTTTTAAATGCTGGAGAGAGCTATCTTCTTTGGCTCTCCTAAAGCTTTCCCTTAGTAGTGTCATAAAAAATAAGGCAAATAGGCTCTTCAACTTATCTATCATAAGTTAGAAAAGTTTCAAGAAGGCTTTGAAGAGTAAATACGGCAACGAACCAATGGGAGGAGTGAGGTAGNTTGTTGAAGGAATTATATTGGCATTGTTCCATGCAATTCTCCCTTTCAACGGATTTTTTCTTCTCTTCTCATTCCTCCAGAATTCTTTCGTGTCGTCAGATCCTGTTTTCATCCTGCGATTGATACTCGTTCGTATTACCGCGGAGAGCATCAGTAAGATTTAAAACTTGAAATGACATATTCTCGGTTACTATTGCTCTAAATAAAGTATTAAATAATCAACTTAGATAATATTATTCTCATTCAAGAGTGATGTATTTTTTCGTTTTGAGATAGATTTCCTTTAGGTTTATAGATAAATTCCTTTTGGTGCTGATTCCATTTAATATGATGACGACGTATAAACCATTTTAAGTGCTGGGAATGCACAAAGTCAAGATCATTTGCGAAGATAAATTTAGAATTAAGAAGCAACGAGGAATGGTGACATACATAATGAAGAAATCATACCTAAAACAATTTTGGACGATGTGGATCGAGCTTTTTCGCTGATTAAGTTTCCTCAACACAGTGTACTAGCTCTACTTTGCAATGCACTTTCAATACTCTCCGAAATATATGCGTTATGTGCTAGGGATATTTTCTATGCAGAAGTTAAATGAAACTAAACTGATTAACCGACGTACATTTCACGGTTATTACCGGGGCGATTCTGCTAAACAAAGCCAACCGGTTACCGTCAATATCGGTTAGACCCGATGAACGGGATTCTACTATAGTTCTACTCCAGCGAAGCCATCTTGCTTTCGCAGCATGTATTGTCTTTTAACTTAGCATTCTCGTCCGTCTGAATGAGGAGAGAAAGAGGTAGGCGTTATTCTCCACCAGCAGTAAGGGGATTTTCCAAAGCTGATTCCTTTTACCGTGGCCTTGGAAAGGAGGAGGAAGGATTCGAGAGGCATCTTTAATAGATTTTCGTTACTCTGTTTTTTGGAGACGCTTCGCTGAGAGTCGCAGATTTAGAAGGGAAAGTAGAAGGAAATTCGCTCTCTAAAATGGCTATTAGGGTGAATCCGATTTCTCTACTAAATCCTTAGCTGTCACACTATGAGGAATTTCCAGAAATCCAAGGTTGATTTCTCATTTATGTTAACATTTCTTCTGCTTATTATATTATGGCCAAGATAATAGCCAGAGATATATTGTTTTACAACGCGAGAAGCCGGGTTTAGCTGTGAAAGGGATGCACTTTAAAATACAGTATCACCGTAATTTTATGCACCATGCAGTACATACATCGTTCTATCTTTATCTAAGACATTATATCGCTGATTTTATAGAGTAAAAATATATCAAATCGCTTCATGACTTCCGATTTACAAATAACAAAGCTTCATCAATAAAATGATCACTGGCCACAGGTGACTAACTCTGAATTTCTTTAGACGAGCTAGATAATAGAATACATTAGAGGAGGTTTTTTCCCCCACACATTTTAAGCTAAGGTTATTCTAGTTTAAACTATTGCAGCAATAAAAACCGGGTTAGGTAAGGGTATTAATTGGCAAGAAGGAAATGCTAGATGTAAGAAGAGATTAATGAGTCTCAATTTCGTCCTTTAATAAAGACATGTTATTATTATTATGGTATGTGTTTCTGATTGTTAAAACGTGTAGATAAAATGGCTGAGTAACGCAGTTAAGAAATTGCATAGATATTAGTTAGAACTCGTAAAAAATATTTTTCTCTCTTTGATGTTGGCAGACAATCTATCTTTTTACCATAATCAATAGGGGAATGGATGGAATTGGCTACGACGTACAGCTCACAAAAAATTGTAGCGGAATAATGAGTGAAAATCGGGATCAAAACAAGAGTACGATGAATGCCTGTGAAAATTAAACTAGACACTGGCGCCGGAATTAATTGGATGAAAGTGAAAGTAAAAGAGGTGTAGCAGCATTTGTTTACAGCCACTGCCTTTCACTGAACGCAGGCTTGGAAATGGAGTGCATAATTCTCGACGGAAATTATGAATATGTCTACTATTTTATGTTGATAGAGCTGCTTTAATCATCTTATTTGTTAGGAAAGATAAAAGCAAAGTAAAGCCGATATTTAAATTTATCTGCATAGGATAAGAATGGGTCAGAGGTTATAAATTAATTTTGTGACTCAAAGATTTTCAGATACCTGAGTGATAGTAACCTATCCCTTTTAGAAATTGTTATTAGTTATTAAATGTTAAGAATAACCGTGTCCACAATTGTTTCTCATTTCCTCTCAGTGTAGCAGCAATCTGCTGAATAATTTTAAAGTCATAGAATAAATAAACATTAATGTGCATTTTCACACATTATCTCTTGAGATACGTACAATGAAGATTGCTTCACCGAAAACCAAAATTTTTCTTATAAGGGAATGATCTTGTTGGTGATTTTACAACTATACATTTTAAAGTTATTTCGAAAACTAGAATTTCGAGAAGAATATCTGGTAGATTAAATGCTCTCCAGAGGATAGGCAACGCGTAAGAATAATGTTAGATGAATGTGTTTGTGAGTTTGGTGTTAAAAGCATGTGATACAGTTTTGAAAGAATAGTTTGTCGGACTACGCTGAATTATACAGGATATAAACTGACCCAAGTCGGCCTTTCATTTATTCTATACTTTAACTCCGCAATTAGTTCTTCACCCTGTACCACCAGAGTTAGGAGATAGTAATAGTAGGAGATATGGAATACCCTGCACCAACATTCACCCCGATTTTTTCTCGAACTCTTTAACATAATCTCTCATAAAATCTCTCATCGTCTTCACGCATTTCCTCCAATTTCAACGCCTCCTCTCCTGTCCCCTCTCCGATGTCTTTAGCCTTCTTTTTAACCTCTTTTGGCTAACCAACCCATTTTTTCCCTGACTTTACGTTACCACTAAATACCACTGTTCTCTCACCCTCTTCTTTACGGACCCCTATGGAAGCTGATTAGGCGCACGTCTTCCAGCTTACAAGACGACTCAATTACCACAACAACGGGAGGGGAGGAAGAAGAGAACTGGACTGAAGTTGGCAGCGCATTGTAGTCCTCGTGTTAGGACGATTAGAAGGATGAATGGAATTTTTTTGGGGGAGAGATTGTGGATGGCAAAGAGTTGAGCAGCTTGTTGAAGGAATTATATTGGCATTGTTCCATGCAATTCTCCCTTTCAACGGATTTTTTCTTCTCTTCTCATTCCTCCAGAATTCTTTCGTGTCGTCAGATCCTGTTTTCATCCTGCGATTGATACTCGTTCGTATTACCGCGGAGAGCATCAGTAAGATTTAAAACTTGAAATAACATATTCTCGGTTACTATTGCTCTAAATAAAGTATTAAATAATCAACTTAGATAATATTATTCTCATTCAAGAGTGATGTATTTTTTCGTTTTGAGATAGATTTCCTTTAGGTTTATAGATAAATTCCTTTTGGTGCTGATTCCATTTAATATGATGACGACGTATAAACCATTTTAAGTGCTGGGAATGCACAAAGTCAAGATCATTTGCGAAGATAAATTTAGAATTAAGAAGCAACGAGGAATGGTGACATACATAATGAAGAAATCATACCTAAAACAATTTTGGACGATGTGGATCGAGCTTTTTCGCTGATTAAGTTTCCTCAACACAGTGTACTAGCTCTACTTTGCAATGCACTTTCATTACTCTCCGAAATATATGCATTATATTATTTATACATTTTTAGGTAAACAGCGTTATGTGCTAGGGATATTTTCTATGCAGAAGTTAAATGAAACTAAACTGATTAACCGACGTACATTTCACGGTTATTACCGGGGCGATTCTGCTAAACAAAGCCAACCGGTTACCGTCAATATCGGTTAGACCCGATGAACGGGATTCTACTATAGTTCTACTCCAGCGAAGCCATCTTGCTTTCACAGCATGTCTTGTCTTTTAACTTAGCATTCTCGTCCGTCTGAATGAGGAGAGAAAGAGGTAGGCGTTATTCTCCACCAGCAGTAAGGGGATTTTCCGAAAGCTTATTCCTTTTACCGTGGCCTTGGAAAGGAGGAGGAAGGATTCGAGAGGCATCTTTAATAGATTTTCGTTACTCTGTTTTTTGGAGACGCTTCGCTGAGAGTCGCAGATTTAGAAGGGAAAGTAGAAGGAAATTCGCTCTCTAAAATGGCTATTAGGGTGAATCCGATTTCTCTACTAAATCCTTAGCTGTCACACTATGAGGAATTTCCAGAAATCCAAGGTTGATTTCTCATTTATGTTAACATTTCTTCTGCTTTACTAGCATTGGAATGCTCGGGTAGTAAGTTTCTCTGTAAAATTTGAATTTGTACAGTTTAAAGATGATGTTGATACATGAAATCACGGTATTACTAACAAATTCACGTAAACCTAAAACTATCGCTTTGAGCTGACAAATCCGATTTTGTTTCGTATCTACGAAGGAGACTCGGTATTAAAATTTCCGAGATCAGGTTTCCACCATTAGATATAAACTTATTTTTAATATATATAAAAATCCATAAATCTATTTTTCTGTTGTTTGTATTTAATATTGATTTTCGATCTTCCAATCTGTTCTTCCGCTTCCTGTTTCCTTTCTCGAAGCTGCGTCTTTAAAACAAACTGAACGAACTGCTTAAAAAGTAGACAATGTTGACGCTTTGAAGTATATTTGTGTCTTTAATACTACGTGTATCCATTAGCATTAATAGAGAAGCAGCCGGGCATATAATAAAACACATTAAATCTTTCTTTTTCTTTCATTATCTATCATTTTCTGCTTGTGCGAAAATTTAAAAAATAGTAAGATGGGTCGAAGTCAGAGCCTCGCCGTATTATGGATGCATCGCACCCGGGCGGCGGAATCTAAGGGGCGGATATAGAAGCGTAGCCAACCATTATTATTAACATTATATGTTGGTTTTTTGTGAGGTACACACGAGCTATTAATAAGAAATTATGATTAGAAATGTAATTTTGGCAAAGATTTAGAGAAAAGATTTACGGATAACTAAAGTGGAGAAGGCTCCCGGATAGTCAAGTGGGCAACGCGTTCGACTTCGGTGAAAGCGGTCCCGGGTTCGATGGAAAACACCATACAAAGATCAGTGTTATACATGTCGTGATTACTACGCATTTCTGAACATTACGCCTATTGAGGATATTGTATCATTTTTCAACCCAAAATCCATTTTAGAGTTCGCTAATATGTGATGTCTTTGACGACACCAAACAGCATTTGAAAAATCAATTATTATTCACAAACGGCATATTTATTCTTAGTAGAGAAAAATGTTTTAAAATTTCAAGCGTTTTCTAAGGTTGAGGGTAGAGTGATTGAGCAGACGATACTAATTTCTACTCCATTAGATTAAAAATCTCTTTCGGTTCTAAGGCTGGAAAAAGATTTTTAGTTTTTGCCTGCAACTCGGGAGTCTTTTATTTACTATCAGTTGATCAACAACGACGAAAAGGGAGGATAATGGGTTAAGCTCCGCACGACGGTACGCGCAGATTTTTCAGCCAATCAACTCCCATCCCAACCATCCGAAATAGGTACAATCCGAAATAAAAGGAGACAATCGCACCGATCGGAAACAAACGAAATCATTTATTCGACTTGAGGGGCACGTCCCGTGGAGTTAGTGAGTTGTTTTCTCTGGCGGAACCAAATCAGCAGAAATCCACTATTTTGGGCCCAACGCAACGGACACATCTATTTCAATTAAAGTGCTCACAGGTTCTCTCTCCCTGTCCCCATGCCGTTCCTACGCATTCTTGCCTTCCGTATGCCACACAAACTCCCAGATTCTCTCGACTCTCCTTTTCTCTCCCATTCTGCTACTACACATCCACCTTCTCATGCTAAATCCCTTATCCTTTATCCCTTAAATTCTCTCCTCCTGATTCTTCCTAACAGACTCATCCAGTTCACAGTGATTCCATTTCTCTCCATTCTACATTTAAATTTACTTTGCTTAATCCTTTTACGGCCACCATATTTTACAGTTTCCTAATTCATTTTTTACGTTGTTTTCTTTCTCTGTAGCTAGTTTTTAAGGATTAGCAGATCAAGTCCAAGATTTTTAGTAAACCACGAAAAATATCACATATGCTCTTCTTGCACAAAAGAATTGGATATTTACCCTATTGTAAAGCATATTTTTATTGTTGAAAGCAAAATGTATGATCATTTTGAACGTTTCTTTAATTGGGTTAAAAGCTCTCGGGTTATCATCCAGGTGAATTCCGGCGNAGTTTACATTATAATACCTGGCCTAAGACTTAGTCGCGAGAGGTTTTTCTCTCCTAGTCAATTTTCCGCGGAAAACTGAAACCGCGTCCGCAAATTATTTCACGTACACACGTACTCGGCGATAATTTTTTTTCATATTTTATGTGCACCGCCGTGTTTTCAAGTTTTACTACAGGAATTCGAGTCCGACGCTCCTAGGGGCTCATTCCATCGCATCGCGCTTCTGTCCTCATCTTCATTTAAGGGAGTTTGGAAACCCTTTGTGACCCTGTTAGCCCACTCCCGTGAACATACACTGCGAAGGGTGTCCTTCTCGATGCTCTCCGAATTGTAACCTTGGCGACCTCTGGAACATGCAAGTGGGTCTGCTGGAGTTTGATAGCTTGCCGGGGATCGATGCGGACCTTGTTATGAAGGTTAATAGCGTGCATCAGCCAACCAGGCGACAATACGCGGATAATAAGAACGGCGTCGCGAGAAAACGAGTGATTTCAACGCGGGGATTTTTTAAGGTTCCAACTCGTTTAATTTCGTAATTTGCGGAAGAAACGTAAAATGAGATGAGAAAAATACATACGAGTGAATCTTCGTATGAAAAGGGAGAACAATTTCCTCGCGTACTCTTAAAACTGGAACTGATTATGCACTCCTTTACAAGTCTGTTCGTGATTGTTCCCCTGCTCTCGTCACCTCGACTTATTTTAAATGCAATATAATTCATAATAATGATAATAATTCATGATAATTCATCTATATCCTGCTCCTTGCTGGCATTCGATAACAAATGATGAATTAATGCTAATACATTCTAGAAATAGAATACCTAGAAGTCTTCCTTGTGAATATGAAATTAATAGCTTCATTATATACTTTATATCTATTGTACATATTCATCCGTACATCTTCGATTTTGAATACTAACAGTTTCCAGCTTGAGTTACCATGATATAATTTGCCTACCATGGAAACAACTCCTTTGGTCATGGGTACCCCAAAGTCCCGCGGGATGTACTTCGAGGAAGGATTTAAAAGAGAATTTCCTTCAAGAACATTTTCTTTGAAACACTTCGTTTTTATTTTCAAATCGATCATTTATCGCGAGAAAAGCAGAGAAGCGGCGCTTTTAACATTCGGATCTTTCTTCATGGCCTACTCGAACATGTCTACAAGAAAAGGGTAAGGAAATACTCCATACAGAAGATGGAATTCCTCCTACGCATCATTAATACATAATGAAAACGACAAAGCTTCCCCGCACCCTTTCACTCCAAATCGTTTATTTATCCGCTTTCCCCGTAGCGCACCGAATATTTTTTCCTCTCTCGCGCGACTGCGGGAAGAGAGAATTTTCTACGGCGACGACGCTCTTCTGTCGCCCAAATCGAAAATTCTGAGCGACATTCCATCCAACTTTTTCCTCCGTCCTCTTCCCTCCCGCTCAAAGGGGGAAAGATATCAAATAAGGATTGATGGGATGCTCCGGCAGGTGGCGCACACTCCACGGGCGGCTAAGGGCGTTGCAGCGTGCACAGGGGATTCGCATCTGGATTCTTTTTGAAACAGGAAATGAAATCGGGGAGCGTCTCTATCCGCGATCGCTCGAGCGAAAGAGGCAGCGATCGAGTCCTTTTATGCGTTCTTTCCTTACTTCGCCCTCCTCCCGATTTGATTGGCTTTCCCAATTAAGGTGTTCCACTGAGGGGAAGGTTTTTTAAATTGGAAGGTGAAGTTTTATCTGAGGTGGGAGGGTCGCGCAAGTTTTAAAAATAATACCGGGAATTGAGTTTGGAAATCTACCGCCCATCCCAGCCTCCTCTTTGAAGTTTTCGTACAAGTTGACTTGCGCTTCGGATGTCCCAGGATGCTTTGCGAGAGGGGAATGGAAGATATGAAAATTGACGTGGGGTTGACGGAGGGGTCGAGGCGGAGGAAATCATCTATTTTTTCAAATTTAACGGTATGATTTCACGAAATTAGTTTGTGGGCGTGACCTTCGGGATAAGGTAACGCGCGGTCAACGAGCGTGACGCATGTCAGTGTCATTTGATGTCGATCGTAGTTGAGATGGAATTTTTCCTCCCGCACACGATGACCGGAAATTTGTGGATCTGAAATATATTGCGCCTTTCTCCGTTTAATTGGAGGATCGTATTTCATTCACAGTGAATTTGTAGCAGTAGAAAAGGAGGACGATTTGCCACAAAGGATGAATGGGGTGTTTGTTGTGGTTGCTGAATGGTAATTCCCTGCGGCATTCACTGTGTTAGCTGATTCGATATTTTAATTTCCTGAAGTCGTTTGGTTGGTTAATCTTGTTGCTGTCATGCATGCTCAACTCATACTATCTAACCCAGACTGTTGTAAGTGTGCAAATGACGGGAACTCTCCTTTCCCCTAATTAAGCATGGATGAATAATTCCAGCGACTTTTCTTTATCACTGAATATGAATATATATTTATCGTTTTGTTGGCCATGCATCGATAAAGAATTTGATTATTTATTAGCGAACACTTTGGTTAGGAATAATTCGAATACTAAATTTATAGCGTATGGCTGCAACAGAAATTGCTCACTCTAACAGCCAAGGAGCAGGAAAGAAGAAAATGAAGAGGTTAGACCAGATGTGGAAAATCTGAGGCCTTCAGGTCACATTTGGAATTTTCGTGCGTTCAGTTCGGCCTTCTCGTTACTTCCTAAACAAATTACTCGTACTTTAAATCTTTCATTTCCTAATCTCGCTCGTGAAGTCAAGGGGAAATATAACATTCTCTTTTAATAATAATAAATCGTCTTTATTTACGGGCGAGATTGAGACTAATTAGTCTCTTCTTACGTCTAACCCCTAGTCATTGTACATAGAAAGAAAGAGGTATTGGGAGTTAAACTAAAGAAGAAGGCAGAAGGCAATAAAAGAAGGAATTACTAAATGGGTTTTTTTTTAAACCTAAGTCTGCACTTAGGAAAAAAAAATAAACTAAAACCCTGCAGGAAAACACCCACGTGAAGGGGAGCGTGAAAATCCTGCGAAACCTACTGACAGTGGCGACTAAGAAATATAAAATAAGAGGGGAAATTTAGCAAAAGAAAAGTGTCAGTAACAAAAAAGCTGAAAAAAAGGAAGGAAAAAAAACGGAAAATTATTCGATTAATCAGATATGTCAGCAAAGGGACTGAATTCTCAAATTAAGAATATGATAGTATATCTTATACCATATTTACGGGGGATTTATTCCATATAATGCACCGAATATAGCTTATTTTTATCTCTCATCTTGACACCGCATCTTGCCTACCCATTTGCTCCCTGCCTTCCATCTCTATTCCTCTTCCACCAGCATACCTGACACCATAATCCCAACAGATCCTCCCCCTTAGTATTGTTCTCGGCCCGCACTCCAAATCCATCCACTTTGATTGGCACATCGCGGCTCCGCATCCGAAAACCTCCCCCTCTCCCCAACCCCGAAACACCTCCGTTCCGGGTCCTCCACTATCCGCTTTTATTCAATGATTCTCCTTCAACGTCATCGCTACGCAAATTCGCTACAGCTCCACTCTCGAAATGGGCACTTTTGCGAGCGTGTGTAACGCACTCGCTGTCATTTAGAGCTGGGAATCCTCCGTTCAAATCTTCCCGAATGCCTTCGGCCCGCCCTCCTCCAACCTCCCCCGCGCCCCCTCCGCATAACGCCGTTCCATTGTTTGATACATTTGACGGACCACGCCAACCCAACACTGTCGCCCACTCCCGTGATGTGTTGCGTTCGAATCAAGAGGGATCCGAGGAAATAGCGAGCCTCTCTAAAACTGACCCAGAGGTTTTAATGCGGGATCACTTCAGGATAAAAAGGGCGGTCCTTTTCTCCTCCCACGCCATCCCATATCCGCTCGGGTAAAATTGAGTGAAGGGTTCTCAGGGAGGGTTGAAAACGGGGCGGAATTCGGACGGACGCCTGTCAGTCAGTGATTCCATCGCGGGGGCAGTTGGTAGATAGCGGGGGGCATGAAGGGGTTTGTAGCAATCCGTTATCTTTAATAGCCTGACGGTCATCAGTTTTAGGAGTGCGGGCGACGAAGGGATGGATCATGCATATTTAAGCGGTACATTCAATGTCCGCTGGAGAGCCTCGGTCATCGATGTCGATGTGGACGAGAGTAAACTATTTAGAAGGATAGGCAATCGAGCGTGATGAATGGCGAGGACGGTTTTAATTCGTTTATTAAAATTCCCTCCGTATATCTGTTATGGAGGTGGTTTATGGTCTCGGTCACCCGATGAGGATTTGTGGCTTAAGAGAATATGAGCCACGCTTGCAGAATTGTTTTAAGAAATAAATTAAGTACTGGAGGAGATCGATCTTCCAGGCTTTAACTCACTGGATTTAATTAGATTTCAAGGTTTAAGCTAATTACTTCACTAAATCTTGTGACTGTATCTCTGACTTAGATTAGATAACGCCTTCATTTGAGAGATTTTGAAACAAATAAGTCTCTTCCTACACTTATAATATTACCATTGACTTATATGTAACTTCAGCTCACGTTTTCCATTACTTATTCGCAAACAAATTCTGTGTGTAATTTTTCATTTAAATAAACTTCATCAATGCAGGTGCCATCGAAGAAGAGAATGAGCATGATTATAAGAATTTGATGATAAATCAGTTTAAACTCTAAAAGAAATCTTTTCCAATAGGGTTGATGAAAATGCCGTTCCTGTAAAATATTAACATTTAACCTGGTGAATTTTAATTTTCCAGTTCGTAGAATCCGCTATACTTCTCTTTTTAAAGATCATCTTAAAAGGGTAAATGAGGTTAAATTTGAGCCCCAAACACAAATGATGAGGGCGACAAATTAAGTGTTAACGATTTCAGGGCACTCATGACTTCAATGTATCCCTTACATCCATGAAACGAGGAATGTTTTACGATCTACAAATGTATATTAATATACCTCTTAATCTATTATTCGTGAGTTATTTAGTACATTTGACGTTTATTAGTAGTGTATATAACTCTCATTACAACGCTTGCGATTGGTGGCTACTTGTTATAGTTTAATAAATTAATATTTTTATACAGTTTTGCAGCTGAAATAGGATTAATTTCTTAAAAAATATATACATTTTTTTGATATCTACAATATATCGTCAAGGTATCACATGTTAAATCCGAAACTGACCTATTGTAGTGATTTCTGATGCAAGAGTTCGGCTAACAACCCTTTTCCTAAGCTCTAAAAGTATCGCTTAGTATTTTCGAGGAGTCCAACAGGTTTAAAGTTATTAGCATCTTAGTTCGTCTTTAAACGTTATGATCGAAACATAATTGACAAATTTTACTACTATTTTCCCAAATAATTACCAATCAATATCCGAGGACCCGATTTCTTTTCCTTATTATGAAAAAAATGTATATGTGGGGTAGTGAGAATAATTTTGGTGATTCAACATTTGCCATCAGATACAAACTTTAGAACAACTGGACTAAACAGACTTCTAAATATTATTTTAAACGAATTTGTTTGATTATACATTCTTAGACGTGATGGTATAGGGACTTATCTACCTTAAAGGATACCTCTCATAGTGCATGCCCTAGTTAGTATTTTTTCCTCGTTACATTGGTAGTGTAGTTTGATTTTAGTGTCGGCAAAAATGGGGAGATGAAATTAATCTCATTGGAGTAATCTGTAGAAAATCACAGATCAGATATGCTGCGAAAAAGGACAACATGGTACGGCTTTTATTAAAATAGTGCTTCTACTTGCTGCTGCTTCCTGCTTGCTACTCTGCTTCTAAAGTGGTGTATGGAGTGATTTAAATCTCTTCTTCATAACAGTCCAGTCTTGATATGAGTCAGTAATAATTCAAAAAAATCAGGAAAATTTGAAATGGGCAAAAAATATAGATGTGGTTCTTGAATAATTCACATCTTAGTTAAGTTAATCAGTCATCATGAGTTGAAATACATATATTTTTATGTGGAGCACAATCACTCTAGCCCGGCATTTCTTGTTAAATTTGGAACAATTTAAATGCAGCGGTATTTAAATGAACTGGTATCCTATCAACGTTGGTTGTCTTTAATGTAGAAAGACTTATCGATGTAACCATAAAGCATGACATGTAAGAAGAGATGTTGTACTGATGCGTGAATTCCTTGCCAGGAATACATAATTCAACCTGTAACACCTTGCCACATGGATTTAATTGAAGAATTTTCGTATATGAAAAGGAATTACCAAAGGAAAGATTATCTTATTGAATCAAGTGCTTATGAAAATCAGGGTACTTAATTGTTGGTGATTTCGTATTATGAAAGATATTTCATTTAATTTTGTTTCTCGTGGAGAAAGGGGTTCGCTCGAAAGCGCTGGAGAAAGTGTGGATGAAGTCGGAACGAGAGAGAGTGAGGGGGAACTCTTGGCACGTCAATCTTCGAAGCGGTCAACAGAGCTTTTCCATCAACAAAAACATTTCACCTAGTGGATTAAAAGCTTGCGCCTCTTCAGTCGACCCTTTATTGAAAGCATTTTTTTAAATCGCATTAGTCACATTATTATTTTACATTCCATTTTTCGTGTTAAAAGAAGACTTGATTGGAGCTTTAGAAAAGTGGAAGATTAACAATTTGTGCATTCCACGTGCAAAAACATTTTCAGATATGCTGTTTATATTCAAAATAATTCCATTTAATGCCTTTTTTAGTGCTATCAATGAGTTCATTACAGTGTTGAGTACACTACAACCAGAGGTGAGATTCAGCCGGTTTGCTTGAACCATTTCATAGAATGTACTGTGTTCGCTGAACCAATTACTAAATTTATCTGCTAACGATAATAGAAGAGTGATATACGTAGATATACTACAGTTTGCTCTTAACGACAAGATTACAATTTAAATGTTGGATCATGAATTTTTTTAATACCAAAGTTTTGAACACGATCTTTACATTAGAATGGTAATGGAAAATGTACTTAATGAAGACGGCAGTGAGTAGTATTATACTTATTAGGAATAAGAAACTATGTCTAATTATTTGAGTTCCATTACTGCCTAGAATCCTGTGTCGAAAGAAGGGACTTATTATTTTGAGGAAGGATAAAAACATAAAAAATAATAAAAAATGATAAATTGCTAGAATTTGGTTGTTTTGTCAGCTGAAAAGGAAATTATTATGAAAATTCCTATTTCCGAAAAGTTATTTCTTTATTTCACTGTCTATTAATTGAGATGAGTATTTCTGAGAACATGGGGCCAGTTTAAATACCCTTCCAGAACACATCATACGATTTTTTTAACCGTTAGTACACATTAGAATCCAATGATGTGGCCATACTCGATGACCTTTCCTCACTGTTGTAAATAAAATTACATCTAGACATCGTGACTCTTCTCAATTACAGCACTCCATTATTCTTAATTATTCGTGGATAGGAAGCTATGAAAAAAAGATATTATCTGTTATGTTATATTTATGCCGCTAATATGTGTGTAGAAATTTAAACTGATACGGACTATCGGCTGAGTAATATCATCGAGTTTTAACATAGCAATGTATGACTTTATCCGCAAATAAACTATAAGTTTTAGGCATAACTCGTGGCTGAATTATTCACATCCTTTTTTGGTATATATTTAAAAAAGAAAGATTTTAATTAAAATTTTTTACCACATATCATGAGATTCTTATGTCGAGAGAAATAGTCATTCTTAAGGCCTTAAGGTCTTTGTTAAGGCGAGATTGAGACTAAGTCTCTTCTTTCACCTAACCTGTCGTCATTGTTATTATTAAAACATGAATAAATTTGTAAATAGAAATAGAGAGAAAAACTCAAGAAGAATTTGAAGATGTGAAAAACATAAGTGTTAACTTAGGAAAAAATCTCCACAACAAGTAAACACCCACAGAGAAGGAGGGTGTGAAAAACCTGCGAAAACCTCAGAAATTTCTTATCCTCAGCAATAACAATAAATAAGCCCATTGTACATTCTTTACTTGAAACATTTAAGAATACTCAATCGTTGTACTTATCAAAAATCATTTCTAGAACTGCTTATTGCATCAGTAATCCGTTATTATCATTGAAAAAGTTCTTCATCAGATTTATCTACAGCAGTGCTGCTTATCCTTTCTGTGGATACAAGCTCTTCATCTCCTGTATTTGATTTACGACTAGGAAATTACCTACGATAATTAAAACTTACATAAAACAATACTAGATTTGCTAACCTATTTATAGTCTTTTTCGCTAAATAAAAGTCTTTACTCGTTTGAACTTTCACTCACTTTTGCCGAAGAAGCTGTTTCCTCAGCCAGTCCCCTTTGGTGATAGAGTTATAAAAGTTACATAGAAGACGATACAAGTGAGCAGCAAGTAGTAGGCGGGCGTCTTTTCTATGAGGTATATGGAAGTGCAATTACGTTGACTTAAAAAAAACAGTGCTTCATATCTTCCACAGACTTCCACACGACCAATTTCGACCGTGACGCTCATCATAAGGAAAACTGCATGCAGAAATGAAAAAGCAGGGAATTTGAGTTTTAAATTAAATCTGTTTTTCCCGGTTTCGTCAGACAATTTTATTTCGCTTTCTCCTCGTGAACTTTAATTTTTAATAGTGCAATGAAATTTAAAATTTTCATGAAATTTGTTAAAATGTTTAGGTAGGGAAGAATAGGACAAGTTGTGGTTGTGTTTTAGAGGTAATAAGGTCAATGGTTTTGAATGGAACTTTTGACAAATAAATAATACATAACTAAACACTATATAGACTATTAGAGTCTNATCAGATTTGATTTCAATATAGAAATTTTTAATTAAAATGCTTATGACATCATGGTACTTAGCATGAAGTGTTTGTTCAGTGCGGCCACCTCTCCTCCGTCCCTCTCTCCTCCTTGCTGCCATATTCCCGGCGTATAAGACGACCCCCGACTTTTAAGAAAGATATCAGGTGCTAGAAAGTCGTCTTATACGCCGGAAAATACGGTACCTATAAATAACACTTTTCCTAGAATTCAGTAGAGAGTGACCTAAACAAATTCTGTAATTCAGCCAATGCCATATTTCATTCCTCGGAACCTTCATGTATTCAAAGACACGACCAAGACTGCCTCAAAAGTAAAGGAAAGATATTTCAAGGTTCTTTACATACATGCATAATACAGTTTACTAATTTTTACACACAATTTCACCTTACACCAGCTTACATATTAATACAAACAAAAACAACGAAAAAAGGAGTTTCAGGTGAGGCATGACGATTGTAAGTATTGGAAACAGAAGCATTGTCTTTGTCAAATAAAATACAAATACAAAATATATTACAATACAAAGTACCGTTAACACTATTTGGTCCTCTTGAGCCAGTCTGGCTCATCAGGAGGTGCCTATAAAACGTACAGAATAAAATTGCTTTTTAACACACGAGCTATTAATAAGAAATTATGATTAGAAATGTAATTTTGGCAAAGATTTAGAGAAAAGATTTACGGATAACTAAAGTGGAGAAGGCTCCCGGATAGTCAAGTGGGCAACGCGTTCGACTTCGGTGAAAGCGGTCCCGGGTTCGATGGAAAACACCATACAAAGATCAGTGTTATACATGTCGTGATTACTACGCATTTCTGAACATTACGCCTATTGAGGATATTGTATCATTTTTCAACCCAAAATCCATTTTAGAGTTCGCTAATATGTGATGTCTTTGACGACACCAAACAGCATTTGAAAAATCAATTATTATTCACAAACGGCATATTTATTCTTAGTAGAGAAAAATGTTTTAAAATTTCAAGCGTTTTCTAAGGTTGAGGGTAGAGTGATCGAACAGACGATACTAATTTCTACTCCATTAGATTAAAAATCTCTTTCGGTTCTAAGGCTGGAAAAAGATTTTTAGTTTTTGCCTGCAACTCGGGAGTCTTTTATTTACTATCAGTTGATCAACAACGACGAAAAGGGAGGATAATGGGTTAAGCTCCGCACGACGGTACGCGCAGATTTTTCAGCCAATCAACTCCCATCCCAACCATCCGAAATAGGTACAATCCGAAATAAAAGGAGACAATCGCACCGATCGGAAACAAACGAAATCATTTATTCGACTTGAGGGGCACGTCCCGTGGAGTTAGTGAGTTGTTTTCTCTGGCGGAACCAAATCAGCAGAAATCCACTATTTTGGGCCCAACGCAACGGACACATCTATTTCAATTAAAGTGCTCACAGGTTCTCTCTCCCTGTCCCCATGCCGTTCCTACGCATTCTTGCCTTCCGTATGCCACACAAACTCCCAGATTCTCTCGACTCTCCTTTTCTCTCCCATTCTGCTACTACACATCCACCTTCTCATGCTAAATCCCTTATCCTTTATCCCTTAAATTCTCTCCTCCTGATTCTTCCTAACAGACTCATCCAGTTCACAGTGATTCCATTTCTCTCCATTCTACATTTAAATTTACTTTGCTTAATCCTTTTACGGCCACCATATTTTACAGTTTCCTAATTAATTTTTTACGTTGTTTTCTTTCTCTGTAGCTAGTTTTTAAGGATTAGCAGATCAAGTCCAAGATTTTTAGTAAACCACGAAAAATATCACATATGCTCTTCTTGCACAAAAGAATTGGATATTTACCCTATTGTAAAGCATATTTTTATTGTTGAAAGCAAAATGTATGATCATTTTGAACGTTTCTTTAATTGGGTTAAAAGCTCTCGGGTTATCATCCAGGTGAATTCCGGCGGCCATGTCGCCAACGTTTCGACTGCCGACTCTGCCATCTTCCTCAGGGCTGCTGAGATTCCTGTTGCTTTAATTGCTTTTACAAGTATCCATCAGCCATTATCAATCTATTAGCATAAAGCTAGTGCATCAGTAGTTTATAAATTGTCTTCATATGCTAATACGGCTAGATCCTGCATTCACCAATGTAAAATAGATTAATAAATGTATAAAAGTTCATATACAATACAAAAGTTTTTAGTGGGCGAAATTGGAACTAAAAACTCCCATCTTAACTCTTTAACCCTTGTTATAATGTAATACAAAAATACGAGTGCATAAAAGAATTTCAGATTTTAAACAAGAATATACTGTACGGCAGCAATGGAAATGAAACGGGAATAGAAAGAATATTAAAAAACTGTGATAATTTTAATCACAGAAAAAGTGTTCTTATGGCAGAAGAAAAAAACATACAGAGAAGGGGTATGTGAGTGACCTGCGAAAGGTTTAGGAAAGAGTAAAATATTGAGAAATATTACAAAACATAATTTTCATCTATAATTTAAGTGGACAATGCAAATTTTAATGCATAAATTACAACTATATATCATAATTAAAATTTAATGGTAAATTGTGGTAATAAATGAATTTATAATCACATTTAAATTTAGAATTGAAATTCAAGGATTCCTGAAATTTGCTACGTCCAGCGTTTTCAGAAATAAGTCCCACTGAAAATAATAATACTATTCTGTTACTTATACTCTACTTGAGAGTTCCTTCCTTATATTTATGTAACTGAAGAAAAAGTCCAGATGTCGACGAAATATGACCCTCTTGGAAATTCTATGAACATTTTCGGAATTTTGCTTCAGTTTTATCCTTGATCTTAGGCAACTAAACGTACTTACGTGCCATGCGGGTTATCTGCTCTCAGCCTTAATTGTTAACTGTTTTAAGATCTGCCTTGCAGTGGGCACCATACTGGTGGTAGTAGTAGTATTTCTAAAAGTGCTTCGACTGCTTTCGGTCATTTCGCATGTAGGCCCCCACCGGGAATCCAACCCGGGACCGCCTTCACCAAATTCGAACGCGTTGCCCACTTGACTATCCGGGAGCCCGGCATCATATTGTAATTTCCTACTTCATACAGGAATGAGTGAGTAAGTAAATAATATGAATAATACAAAGGACTGCTATTTCGTCCTTCACATACTACAAAGTGTGGGTGAAGGATAAGGAAGACGGTCCGAACGTGGGTGTTGCCATGATCTCATTCATTAGTGATTATAATTCTATTAAATATTTTTATGTTTCAACCAGTAGGAGGGCTTATATTTAGGGAGCATGTACATTTATTTAAGCGTAACTTTTAATATTTCTGGAAGGTCTGGAGTTTATTTAATGTTTGTTGTTGCACACCAACATATTTCTCTAATTAGTAGTATTCCCTACCTTTAAAATTTCATTTAAAAGATTATTGGAAACATTAATATTATTACGTCATTCTCACACTGAATAGCCAATACACATTTAATAAAAATAGTTTTATAATACTTTGCTTATTCTGAGACTTCTTTGCCGATTCTATCACCAGCAAAACGATGG
>KZ308296.1:699259-786848 GCA_000376725.2 Ladona fulva | reverse complement strand
ATCTACATTAGTACCCTGCAAGCCGCCTTTCGGCGTGTGGCAGGGGGTGCAAGCACCATAAGCACCATGAATTTACTTCGCTAATCTATTACTTTCGCGTATCGTTCGCGGAAAAAATGAGTTCTTGTATCGATTCGTTTTAGCATCTATTTCTCTGATCTTTCTCGCAGTGTCTGAACGGCCTATGTACATACAACAATTTCCCTTCTTTTTCTTTTCCCTCTCCTCTTCCCAATCCTTATTTCCCTCTACACCCAAAACGTACTTATCCGTATCAAAGAATTCAAAACAGCACACCTATGCCGTCCAAAGAGGAAAAACACCCCAAATAACGTCAAAAGCGACCCAAGGACAAGACACAAAACAAAATCAACAAGATAAAATGTGTCGTACGTGTAGGGCTAATGTGAATGGGTAAACCTGTGATCATCAAGAGATATTTTACACTATACAAACCCCTAGATAGTTCTTACCTTATTGCTGTAATGCATTTGACAATTTAGAAATCCATAGATGCATTAATTTGCAAAAGGGGAATGAATCTCTCCTGGGGTTAGAAATCTTTGACTGGGCGTGTACTGCGCTGACCGATGGAAAGAGTCTCTGGTATGGGAAGCGACCTGTATCTCAAATATCAGCTATTGTATTCATTTCGTGATTAACTACTTTGCATTTTACGAAGCAACAACATTCGATCATAAAGAAGATATTTTCGACCGATATTTCTTTGCTAGGAGGAAAGCAAAGCTTTTATGGGAACGACATCACGAGGGTGCGGGGTGTTTGTCGTGGAAAAAGGTGAAAAGAATCGGAGAGGAGGGGGTTGTGTGCGGCAGAAGGACTGGTTTTTAGTGGCACTAACCTTCTTTCTCATCGGAACATAAACTAGAGTGAATGAGGGAGGGCGTGAGGGTAAAGTTGGTGGCAGGGGGTTCGGGGGAGATTTGGGCAAGTCCGCAGCTATAGACTTCTGAAGTTCTACCGAAAGAGTCAGGAAGAAAGTGAAACTCTAGTGTGACAAATGAATGGCCCTGTGCGATTTTTATTTCCTTGAAATATTCCAGACAGGGAAAGTATTTTGACACAGTGAAAGGGCAATGAAATTATAAGGAAAAATAACCTTTTCCGGATGTCATTATCCATAGTATTCATTCAAAGGATCAAGAGAAGTGAAAAAACCTGACAATACATGGGGATCAAACCCGGATCTTCCAGTTTCGAAAGCTCTTACCATTTTGCTTGTCTCCCCTTATTTATCGAGATATTTGTTGGCCAAGCGATTGCTATAAGCACACAGCCGGTTCTAAACCCGTTCTTTTTACCTCAGTTCATTCGTGAAGTTTTTTTATGTCGCACGCATTTAAATGAAAAATTCAATTTCCTTTCCCTCCCACCCATACTCTATTTTATTGATTAACTTTTAGTCATCGTAGACAAACACTCCAGTTATTCACTTTATAAAATGTCATAGTACTCTAAGAGGACAATTAAGTAATTATACTGTAACTATTTCAAAACTTTTTTTAATGGCAAAGTTTCAAAACAGGTTTCTGCAAATTAAGCCACCAGCAACTACATTAATATAAAAGAGTTATATCGGTTGGCTCCATCCTATTTTTAGAAAAAGCACAGAAATCAACATTTTACTTAGGCATTCTACAGGATATTTTTATTTAATGCATCATTTTGGTAAGGATTTCCGCTTAATCCAGCCATAATATGTTGATTTACACAAGTATAAGCTTCATTTTGCAAATGACATGAGCAAACTTATGATGTAAAAGGAAAAAGTGTAAGAGAAGAGGGTCAGAAGGAGGCTCATTGTCCTCAAATGCAAGGCACGGAGGGAAAAGGTAGCTTTCAAAGGAGTTAATAGAGTGGAAGTTGTCAGAGAATAGAATAGAATAGAAACGTCCTTACTTCGGGCGAGATTGGGACTGCGACGTCCCCTCTTACATTTAACCCATTTAATTTTAATAAAAGGAAAGGATGGATCAAAAAAGAGAGAAAAATGGAGAAAACCAAGAGATTAGGAGAAAATTTCCATAGAAAAAAAAATACCCAAAAGGAGGGTGTGAAAAACCTGCAAAACCTACCGATAGTAACAGTTGAATTATGAACTAAGGAAAATTATGTCTTTAACCTAAAAAAATTGATTTGAATTGAGTTGATCGAAAAAAAATATTGATAAATATAGACAAGAGAACGCTGTAAGAATAAGGAATATGAAGTACTGGGACTCAAAGACCGACTTGAGTACTTTCACATGCACAGCTTCTACTTGAAATAACACTAATGTTGGTAAAACACAGGTTATGTTTCACCTGAAATCTCAAACAAATATCATAGTTTTTTCCATTACCAAATGCAAATTAAGAAGTGTCCGCATTAAATATTCAAATCTCACAAAAGTAGTTGAAAGTATAGAGCTATTGTATATTAAATATTTGTAGCAAATACATAGAGAATTGGATGATAGAGAATTTTTTTATAATATTTGTTTCCTTTCTCTATTATATAGCTTCTCCATCTACTTTTCTAGATACGAGTATGATCTAGATCTCAGAACAGATAAAACGAATAACAAGATTTTCCCTGGAGTCACTCCTTTTGAAAATAGTTTAGTATAGAACTATCGAAGCGAAATAGTTCAACTGAAAACGTTTGCTTCAACAATGAGCGTCCTCAAAAGTTCTACCATTTGGACACGTTTTTCAGCCCATTATGATAAAGGACTAGTATTCAGAAAAGTTCTGGGATATAAAATAGCTTCTGTATGTTTCATATGCCTATTACAGTTTCAGTCTGACCACTACCCATTTGACTCTATCAGCCATTATTGCTTTTAGAGCTGTTATCTGTCATAATTCACGTAAGAGGAACCATATAACCTTCTTATTTACGAGTAGTCCTTCCATCATCTCACTGAGGAATAGTTAAGTTTACCATCTGATATTCACAATCCTAATACGAACGCCATTACTAACCCTATCCTTCCGTAAATACACTACGTACTCTGGATCCATTCTTCCGAGCGACACTGTGATCCTCTTAAGACCCATTTAAATGACGCAATTCCCGAGTTGCACGTGCATGAAACTCGTTGACGAGCGAGAAGGATAGCAACTTACATCGCATGCTTCCTTATTCAATAGGACTGTATCATAACCTGAGGGAAGCCCTTTTCCACACCGTAATACTGTCTCTGCTGGGAGAAACTTGGATTTTTACTCCACCGCGAAAGGAAGGGGTGATTTCCGTCGGGAGCATTTTCATATAAGACACTGCTCATGCCGTTAACTACCGGGTCGAAATGAGTCCGAAAGAATCTCGCGATTCCAAAGCGGGGAAATGAATTTACGGATCGTTAAGCAGGATGGCTTTATGCGCTCCTTTGGAAAGGCCCGTTCCGAATATCTCTGTCTCTCCCGAGTTTTAATAACGAGTCGTAAAACCATGCGGAGGGCGCTGTTATATTTTAATAAAAACCGATGAAAATCACGATGCGCGGCATTCGAACGACTTGTTGTGACTCATTAAAAAAATAAGGATGCGGGAGAGCGGCGATGGTTATGCCTTCCAAAAAATGATGTCACGGCGAAGAAAATATTCATTCAGCTATTGATTTATTGTTTTCAATATAGGAGTCCCGTGGTTTTTAGTGCCCGTAAAACCCTCGTGACGATTCCCTGAGTGCTATGAATCCTGCAAAAGGCAAAGGACGCTATACGCATCTCCATAAATTGCGGATGAGGAAATCGCTGCAGGATATAACAACAGTTTTCCTTTCTTAGAATTCGGCAACGGCGCGATTTGCATAGCGTCGTTACGGTTTGAACGGGATATATTCCAGTTATGCGATCGCAAACTTTCATGTTCGTTAATAAACTCTTAGGGAGAATGCCCGTCGCTATTCTTACGGCAGTGTTTTTTTAGCTCCCCTGAAAGGAATGGGAGGGCAACGTAAGGAAAAATTTTATATACGTGCCTACAGATCCATGCATATAAACGGTTCTGCCTTAGAATAGGAAAAGCAGAGAGGAACGCTGTCGTAACCAAAAGTATGATGGAATACGATCGGGGTGGCGCGTATGCTTTATTTCCTGCCTAAAAGCAGCAAAGGGAGTATCGGAGCTGAAACCGAAATGTACCGAACCGAATCGAATGTACTGAAATGGGCAAAACGCTTATCGAATTGCTTTATTTTAAATCACAGTGGTGTGATATTTAGTGCTTCACTGACGAATCTTTTACTAATTACATATTATGTTTATTTATCATTATGCATATCGTCTATTACTAACTGATGCCATCTTTAAAGGTTGCTAAAAATCGTAGAATAGTATTTATTGTTCACTATCTGATATTTTAAGAGGTAAATAAATTAGAGGAATATTTGGTGAAAGTTGTGAGTCTTGAAGGGAACACAGCGAGTTTGTGAAAGCTCTTAATTAAACTGACAAATTCCATTTCCTCAACAGTATTTTATTAGCAATTAGTTTTCCTAGCGAACTGGCATCCTGAGGATAGTAATAACCTTTTGGATCAATTTATCAAATATTGCATAGGAAGGAGTGGTAGCTCTTTACTCAAAGGATTTATCCTACAATTAGAACTAAAACTATAAATCCGATACGTACATACTTACTTCTGCTTGTAAGGTCACTCGATAAGCATGATAATCTCTTTGTATCTTGTTTTATGAAGTCTGGAATCTTATAATTTTAGCTATAGTAATCACATTGTAAACGTCTTTATTTGGGAAAATCTTTTTGAGAAGACAAAGAAATATCCTCTTATATTCAAATTATACTTAATGAATTCGAACGAACAAATAACGCCTTAAAGTATTTATCTACTTTTTTAATGATGGGTCAGAACTTTGATGGAAATTGTTTTTACACATCGGAGTGCTACAGCAATAGTTATTTACATGTGATTGCCATTCTTTGACAGTTAGATTTCCATTGTATATTCAGTTACCTTCCATTCGAATTGGTAACCTTCGATGGTAGCGCTAACTGGAAAATACTAAAATTTATTTCACTTTCACCCAATATCTTTTTCCCTCGCATTGTCCTTGTTTAAACAGGTCCTCCGAATCAGGAGGGGTTCCAAAAACCCAACTTTCACTCTTCTATGACGCTTCATATAACTGTCCAAAGGGTCTGAAAGTGAGACTAAGAGAACACGACGGTGCCGCTATAGCAGGGATTTGGTACATCCTTGAGCGTACCCTAGCACCAATTTGGAAGTGATGGCGCACAACAACAATCCATTTTCTCCTCAGTTTTACGGACCTGTGGCTCCCTCTCTCTTAACACGCGCACACTATACGCGAAACCTCGGTACACCTGCGCCATCCTTCGTTCATCCTCACGCTCAGGAAATTGCTCTAAACCCCGTACGCTCTTTATTCGAACAAGGACATAAAACAACGAGAGTCCCATTCCGCTTAACTCACGCACCAAAGAAAATATCTAGATGGTTTAGAACGTGTATAAATTGGTTATGAATTTAAGGCGTGAATGTTTCGGCCGTATAAAGTTCAATGCTGAAAAGAGCCTATCATATTAAGCGTCACGTATCGGTATATTCATAGTTCGTTTTCTTCGGAAAATTTCCTTTATTCATAGACATTTGTTTGCATGCGGAAACCCACTAGTTAAAGATGTAGAGAATAGATAAGCATGTCATGTAAAGGAAGCAAAAAATAAGAAGCTAAAGTTAAACATTTGCTGCTCAAAAAGGAAAAGGGACTATTTTGAATCAAAGTAAACATATAAAACGGTTAATAAGTGGTAAACGTCGTGTATATTTAATTTCTTGTGCTGTATTTTTTCTATTTCAATACACACAGATATTTAAAACGTAAGTAAATAAACATTTTTCCTTTCCTTTACATGCAAACACAGTTACCTATCCACTAATTAATGTAAATAAAGTCACTATTCGAGTGACACTGAGACTGAAGTTTCTCCTCCTTTATCAAACCGGTCGTCACATTTTAATACAGACATTCAATCGAACGAAACAGCTTGAGAAAAATTATAAAATATCTGGAAATAATAATCTTAAAGGTACTCAGGAAATTATTTACTCAGCAGTAGGAAGCACTGAAAGAGGTGTTTGAAATACTTGCGCTAACCTATCAAAAGCAATACCTGAGAGACACGAAAAAGATATCGTATCATGTGTAGAATCATTATTTAAAAAAGTTTACTTACTTATTATCTGAACATAATCTTATTTACGGAGTTTCTGATTACAATAAGTGTCAAGATGTTTCGATTTTTTATAATTTTTTGTCCATTAGAATCTCCACAAGGCCTCGTACTGGGGCCCTGGAACTGGCAATCTAGCACCTTTCAGATAGCTATAGCAATCTGAATTTTGCTTCTTATTATCTTCAGATGAATTCTTTCCTTCTCAAACAAAGGCTTTTGCAGTAAAACGACGCAATATACCAAATTTTGTATGATCTGAAGCGCCATCAATGGCATCTATGCATTTTTTATCTTCCCCATCCATAGACGCAAGACCATTTCCTTACAAACTCCAAAAATAACACTTTCTTCCGTGCCACGTTCCGAAACAAACCTTCCTCACGCTCTCCATTTCCTCCCCCTCGTCCCCAAAGGGAAACGAAAAAAATAAGACGAGATAAACGCGCGCGGGCCGTATAAAAGCGGGACGCAGAAAAGAGACGGGGGGATGATTGTCCCGCAGATGGGATGGGAAGTCGGAGGAGGACCTGAAGAAAATAAGGCGAGAGAAGCCTAAAGAAGGGAATGGGCGAGGCGTAAAAATGAAATTGATAGTAAAACAAGGTTTAAAAGGGAGGGCTTCTCCCGCGCAAAAAAGAGTGCCGGGTGGGTTGCGGCAGTTAGATGTTTGGAATGTTTGCGCGTGTATTTGGGCGGAGACACGAACTCCCGTTCTCCTCCCTTAATACCCGAGGGAGAATACTCCTCCTCCTTGCTTATACTCCGTGCTCATTACCATTCCGAGCAGGAATCGGTTTGGGTTAGGAGCAAAGCCACGGACGCCGTTGACTACCGCCGTTGCGTGATGGCGGATTGGTATTTTCCCTCCCCAATATATTTTCCACCCTCCAACTGGTTTTATTCCCTTACGCTATTACGTCGCCTTGCGTTTCTTCCACTCTCGGGAGGTGCGAGACTTTTTGTAATCCGTTCGTTTTTTTGGGGGGTCTTCGATTCCGGGCGGTGTTTTCCGTGCGTTCTCCGCTGGTCCTTAAGAAGAGTTTTTTTTCACTTCATTCATGAAGTTTTATCCCTTCCTTCGTTTGGATGATCGTAACTCAAACACGAAGGCTCTTTGGACTTGCGGGTTATTTCATTAGATCGTGAGAGTGTTTTGTTTGAGGTCGGCGAGGCGATGGAAGCGTTTGTCTTTTTGCTCGGTAGGTGGCGTGTTGCTCCAAGAGATCATCCGACTTTAGAGAGTAGAAGTAATAAGGACTCTTCCTCGTCTTTTTTGGGGGGTTTTAGTCCTGGAGGACTAAATTTTTTTTAATTATGTTAAATTGTTTCTATAGTATAAGTTAGTTGCAGCTATACGGTTCTAAATAACTTATATGCTCTTACTTACATATTCAAATTGGTATGGATGCCTGACTTCATTATCTACATCAGATGTGCAACATATGTATTCCTAAGGGTTAGGATCAAGATAGTAGCAAAAGAATCTTGAAATGGATATGTGAGGAAAGATATGGGAAGTAAATGAGCCACACACTGATGCACCATAGCATGCTGTAGAAAATATTGGAAGGATAGATGATGGTAATATTAATAGAATATATAGCTTAGGTTAGAGTAGACGATAATGTACAATCTGAGGATAAGTAATTCTCAAGGATAGAAGCCATTTATTATTGTCTGGGGACCGGACGGCACGTAGAGAACGAATAAATCTTCGGCTTGTCAACATTTGACGGTGGTTTAAACTTATGTTCATAGTTTTCCGAATCAGCCAGCTAGTTTGTAAGCATTAACTCCAATGCCTTTTGAAAAAGAACAATATACTGCAATGGTAAATAGGTGTAAATCATAGGTTCAGGAGCTGTATGTATATATTCTCTAATGCCCTGCATAATTTTATTCCTCACAACCTCAGTAAAACTCTAACCACAGTATAATGGTCATTAATGTACGTAAAAGAATTATAGAGGAGAATTTAACTAATTAAATTGTTAAAGAGAGATTCCTGGCTATATTGAAAGCAGTATAATGTATATAAGATTTGACGAAACAAGGTTATTTCCCTTTGACGCCTCATTTTTCGACCTGCGACTTATTTACTCCATTTGCATATTGAAGCATATTTACTTCATTTTGGCTCTAGATACGAACCGAAATGAAACGGAAAGAGAAAATGAAAAACTGGGTTCCGAGATATAAACTTTTCGAGCTACGAACCTTGTGCTCAAACGAACCAAGTTCGTAAGTCGAGGTAACACTGCATCTGGTGTTTTTTTCAACTGGCAAATCAAGTGTGATAAATCAAAGTGTTCATCACAGAGTTAAGCCACTAATTTTGCCATTAGGATACGAAAAATACAGGGAAGGTATTTGTGTTTCGAGTTACAGGTCTCAGTTTATGATGCCCACGTCGATCTGCTACGTTGGGGATTGGTGCTTTGCGGCGAAATTTTAAAAGTAGTTCGAACTGATTGAAATTGAATGATAAGAATGGATTGAAAATTTCCCATCGATCTGCTCGTAAAATCTTCCTGCCAAATAGCCCATTATCTCAAAGAGAGCGTAAACCGACAAAGATCCTTCTTTTATTTCAAAACACTCACCCATTTAAGAGAAGCATAAAAACAGCAAGTAATAAGTACGGTTAACCACGATGGGCTGTTATCATCTCCCATCGCCCTCGTATCTTCTGATATAAAACGGTTATCAAATGAGCGGTATTCGTTTCTCCACTAGGGATACAAGGCGGTCAACTGACTGAGATGGAGAATGGAAGCGAAATCCTTGTAATGATGAACTTAACTGCAAAAATATCGTCACTCGTCCTTGCAGTAAACCATGGTCGTGCGTCAGGATTATGAAAGCTCTCTGCGACTTTCCTAATCAGAGCTTACGGATAAAAGCTACTGGGATCGACGATAGGATGCCAATTAAGTTGGAAGTGGAGTTGAAGAACATGATCATAAAAATCGTTTAAAGGCAGATCTTATGATATGATACCAATTGGCCGAAGAACTGGAAGGGGGAGGGGTTCAATTCCCGTTTGCTTTTACGGAGCTATCAACCGCGACAGTTTATTCCTTTTACGTTGGAATCCATCGTTAACTGTGTTTATAGCTGAATGCAGTAATTCTAAAGCTGCATTATGTGCAAAGTTGACTCTACCTGTTGATAGAGAATTTTTAGTTAAATGAGCAAAGTTCTTTCGTTACTTAATTATTTTTCCTGTTGCTGCATCTTGATAATTTTAATATTTTTATTTTCCTTTTGTTCAGGATTGAGAAATAAATCCTTCATCTTGCACTTTAGCTTCAGTATTGTTCATTGTTCTTATGACACGAAAGCTACAGAGATAATAATAATGCTGAATAATTGCCTTCCGTTAGGTCTCTCCTTATTGAGCATCGTGACAATTGAATTAATAATAACAAGTAAGTTAATAACAAGTTCATAATGTCCCGCTTTCGTGAACCTTTTCTTGCTAATAGTATTCTGGTAATGTGATTCACGTAATATTAAACAGTCTCACTTCTTTGTTTTCTAGTCTCATTCCACCTCCAGAGCTATTTGCATTGTTAACAGTGAAGGGATTGAGGAATCAAATGACTTTCATTACAATGAACAAGTGACACGACTAAATACTACTATAATATCTCAGAAAATAACACATTAATAACTAACCTCAATTTTGTCAACTTTAAACTACTGTTGGATATTTTATCAAGGATACTAAGGTTTGAAGTTGAATAAAAACTAAGATACCAATCTCAACGAAATTACTTATGACTTCACAGACTGACATGTGTCACTGAAGAGAAGGGTAGTCTATCATCATAGTCAGTTTTCGTCAGTATTCGCCAGTGTAGCCTATCATTATGGAATAAGTTATTTTATAAATCTCGTATTTTATGGATGTTCAAAAATCGAAAAACAATTTAAATCAATTAATGCAGTTGGATTATAACTAAGGGTACATCATAAACCAGCAATGGAAAAGAAAATAAGTTGCACAAAGGAATAGCAAGTGTGAAAAATAGCGAAATGAGTGGGACTCCGTCATTTCGCTATTTTTCACGCTTGTTATTCCTTTGGGATCAGCCACAGGACTTTATCCTGCAAAGTCCACAAACCTTTCCTTAAGTTGCACAAAATTTTAAGATGTTTCATCACGTGTTCAACCATGTAATGCAAAAAGATTTTTTCATATCTAATTGGCATTTTATCACAGATTTAACGAAAAAAGAGGCCGTTTTTTCGCGCTACTTAACGGAGAGCTCAGTTTGAAATTTTATTTCACATTTCATGAAAATCCATAGCACATGTTAGCCTGTGAAATCATCAGCCCGAATACTTCTTGGATCCTTCCCTCCACCATCAGCAACCAAGATTTTTTTTAGAAGTTTTGAATCTTACTAGGTAAGATGAGGAGTGAGGTAGTTTTTCCTCCTTTTCCGCACTGTAAGCGGAATAAGTTCACCTAAGTTGAGCCCAACATACCTATAAATAAAACTTTTTAAAGCATTGAATGAAGCATTCAATGTAAACAGTATTTATACTTCTGTAGGTTTCTTGTTGCCACAGTCACGAGGAAGAATGAGACAAAGATAAGCAAAATGGTAAAGCAGATTGTAAATAGATACGAAAAAAGGTTGGATGTCGTTGCTATTTTACCTTGGACATAATCCATCTAAAATCTCTAGAGAAAGAACAGCCCAAGGCGATACATTTTTTTGATAAAAAACAAGCGGTGCAAAAATGCACTCATACGAAGTTTGGGAATCCTTAAAAGAAAGGATATTAGAAGCTATGCTGCGATTTCTTGATACATTTAGAGAAAGTAAGTTTGCGGAAGACGGAATCGGTATCATACAACCACTCTACAATTTCGGTTTACCCGCCAATGAGCGTAAAATAAAAGAAAAGGATAAGTTTGTTATGGAATCATTCTTTTCGTGAACGATAAGCTAAAGAAGTAGTTCGTATGCTAGGTGTTCGCATCCCAAGACATAGCATGCCACCTTTCACCGTGTAAAGCAGATGTGGATAAAAGTTGGACTTACATTTATCCTGTACAGAGATAGAGATAAAAAACTATTTTATTCATCAAAATATGTTACTACGGTACATACAAGGAAATAGAATGGTAATTAATTTACTTTCCTAACTTTAAGTAAAACAGACGACCATCGTTTCGATGTGTGATATATTTGGTCTAACGCTTGATGACACGTAAAGCTATAAATCAAAATATTAGAATCAAATGCTTGGGCCGTGACTCTGTAGTAGGATTCCGTTAACGAACAAGAAAAAGGCGAACTTTTACAAACCACATATTTACAAAAATACTTATTGGAAAACGACCATGTCTTCCAATATATTTGGTGGTTTGTAAAAGTTCGACATTTCCTTGTTCCTTCAATCAAAATATCGTTTGACTGTAAACATTGGAACATTTTTTTGACGTTTCGGGAATCTCCTTCGATATTTTCTTCCTTCTTCTTTCAAATACCATGAAGTTAACTCTTACGTTCTAGGAAGCAAAAGCCTTGTTGAGGATACCCCGCCCAATCCTCCGGCGAGGAAAAACCTTTCGCCCTACTTGCGAGGGATGATTTACCAAGGAGTGAAAAAATAAGAAAGGCGGAGTGGCGGGAGGGGGAGCAGCTCCTCACGATTCAACGGTTTCGAAGGCGAAAGCAGTCGATGTAAGGATCGGAAGCCACGAAGCATTGACCCGAACAACGGGTACGAAGCGGAAGAAAAGAGGGGAGGATCATAAGGGGGGGGGAGAGAGAGGGTGAAGGTGTGGGACCGATGGTGATTGACTAGGGGAATGAGAAGGATTGAATGATGACCGATAAGTAGAAGGGCAATGGAAAGGTGACCTCGAGAGGGAAATAAAAGGTCTTATGGGAAGAGAAAAAGAGATTAATAGGCGTGTGAGGAAAGGGTGAGCGAGAAACACTGAGGGAAAGAGATAACTACGGGTGATGACTAACGAGAGCTAACCCATAGCTCTAGGGAATGAAAATACTCCATATGCAGCGGAATTCTTAATGAAATTTAGTGCACTCTCTGAAGAATCTTTGACAGTGTGTATGAATCCTATTTCTGTGTGCATATTTTATTTTAATTAATTTGAAAGCAATTTTTGTGCTATGATTTTTGCGCACCAAAAATTTTGTGATTTTATTCCAGCTTATGGATACCCTAAGATGAATTTAGTTTAAAAGTTTTCCTTTGCGACAGAGAGAACAAATAGAAATCGAAGTATGTATTATGGTAATGTAATATTAAACGTCTTGTTAATTTGTGGTTTGGTTGACGCTCTGCTGCTCTACAGTACACTTCACAGATACTTTATTTAGTCAAGAGCTCCGTTGTTCTTTCTCTTAGCTATATTACCCAGCTTTGAAATTAACAACATCAGATTAATAACTCAATGTTGCGTCCATTGAGTGTCTCTAGTTAATATTTGAAAGTAATTTAATATATGAGTAATTAGTATTTAATGACAAAATATATATTTTTTATAGATGTTAATCGGTTTCCGGGTGAGTTTATGCCATCATCAGAACTGACAGGAACCCAGAGCAAGAGGTTTCATACGTACATAGAAACGGGAAGGAAGGGTAAAAGAGTGAAAAAAAAGAAGGGAAAGTATGCGACAACCGTCAGTGTATTGAAATGTGGGAGGGACAAATGTGGGAGAAGGGCCGTTAGGAGTGGTGATAAATACCTAAGGTCATTAAATACTTATTTATCATGTAGTTCCACCAAGTATGATACAATTCAATTAAATAAAAGAGATTTTAAATTCACTAATCTATAAAGAGGACCATTTCATTTGCTATGATTTGTTCTTCTGTCTTAACCATTAAGAATCTATGACAGTTAGTCATTAGTAAGGTAGAAGGAGAACATAAAAAAATTATTGTTTTGTGTAACCTATTCCATGAAGTCAAAACTATTCATATGGATTTTGTTAGTAGGGTAATTTAAAAATGAATTTGATTGGAGAGTTGTTGACTATTAAATTGAAAATACAAGTTAGCGCATTCTAGGGGATCTTAAAGAAAATGTAATCGAAAATGTTTAAATTTAATTCATGAAATTATTTTTATGTGAATTTAAACTATGCGGCACGGAAGTATAACAGTAGAACAGTAATAGTAGCACAGTTTCCACAACAAACTTTCAATTTCGACCTGTTTCGACTCTAACTAGTAATCATCAGCCTTTATTACAACCAATGATTTTGTAACATCTAATATTTCAAATTATCCTACGAAAACGCAATTTAAAAATACATAAAAGTACGTATCAATGGAGGCACTTTAAATAAGGTGCCGGCGAAGTGAAAGTCTGTTTCACTACATGCCCTTATGATGCCCCTTTTCCGTTGGCAAAAATCACGATGAAGGTAGTCGCTGAATTACAAAATCCAGCATATATAAGATTATTCGTTGAAATATAATCTCGGGGTCAAGAAACGATGTATGCAATATCTTTCGTGGGCTACGTACGAATTCAAGAAACGTCCTTCTCGTAGGCTTTGATCAGATTACCAAAGCGCAATCGCAAGAAGTAATCAAGTATTACGAAATTCAAGATGGATATTCAGTGACATCTGCGACAGAGAATGAGAGGAAAGTGTAAGGCATGCGATAAGGAAAATCTCGCTTTAGTGGAATCTTCGAGGGACGAGACCTGAGATAGAAGTGGAAGCTAGAGATAGTTGGCTAGAGAGAAGGGCTATGGGCCAATAAGGAAACCCTGAGGTATTTCATCCTCAGTGACACAGAAAAGATTGGGTCAGCGGATTCTGTGTTGATAGCTGAGAGAAGGTGCGAGAAAGGATCGATCCTCGGAGATTGCTTGGGTGAACGCCTTCCCTTCAAATAAGTAGCAGGACTAAAACGGACGGATTACCAAGGGTAAGGGAGTGTCTGAGGGAAAGTTGGGATTTTGCCATAGCCTGAGTTGGCAGGTTCTTCTAGCCTACAAATGAGCTCAAGGATTAGTTTCGATTACACAGAGTTCTATTAACATTCAAACGGCTCAACAGAAACCCATGTACGTTATTTTAGTATGGTAGCATGAAATTGATCAACTTAAAAATAATATACTTAATCGCAATGAACCATTGATGTTTGATGGATAGCTACTCTCGAAGTTGAAAGGGCATGCCAAAGATAGCATATTCTCGTATTCCCGAAAAATCTGGTGGTTGCTTTCCTATAAGAAACTGCATTAATTAAGTATTTATCCGCTTCAAGATGCAGTAAAACCTGTAACTCGCCGGTCGCCTGTCATTTCGTTATCAACAAAAATTTGATAATTATAACATGAGATTAACCCTGGAAATACAGCCATATTTTTGGAGAATCTGTTGATATCTTCAGAGGTTTTGGAAAGTGACGCAACTTTTGAAGGTGTTACGCATACTACAATTGATTAGTGTAATTGATTGTGAGCATTTGAAAGCTTCCGTTTTATGCTCTCGACCAATTATACGGTCATTGGCAAAGTACTACTAAAGTTAGATTTAAATTTGCCTCCTTTTTTATCATTCTTTCATTACACTATATAATGTCATATGCACTTACAAAGTTCTACTTATAGCTTGTATTAACGTAGAAGTTTGCAAACACTACCCATATTATTTCTCATAATAGCCATTCAAAACTTCAAATTGCGTGGTTTTAAAAAATTCAAAACTTCATCTTAACTTTCCCCGTTTATTTCAGAAATGATGAAAATGAAACGGATATGATATATGCAAGAAAAATTACGATGGGACACGGAATTGTTAACGAGAAAGGGTGAGATAATGGTGGAGACTTAATAGGAGAAAGGAAAGAGCGATTTTGGAAATAAGCAGACTTTGCAGAAAATAAGATGTGTGCTGGAGATAAGAGCGAATAGAAACGACCAAGGAGTTTATACTTCGCGAATAAAAACGAAACACACTGGAAAGAGAAGACGCAAGGACTGAAGAAAAGCTTGAAAGAGGAGGAATCTCGCCCAAAATATATGGATCCGGTTTAAAAGGTGATATGTAGGTAAACGGAAGCAGAATAAAGCCATTTCAATGAACGTAGTTGATCCTGAGTCTAAAACCTCTTAGTGCTTCAGCTTTCTTGGCTTTGAGAAACTTCGCTTCTTACCATCTTGCGTTTTGTGTCATTGTAAAATCAATATGCCCATCTTGCTCTACAAATAGGTAACAACTGCTGATTTTGAAATAAATGTATTACATTCCCCATACATGATTTGTATTTCTCAGTAGGGCACTCTAGTCTTTTCTAATTATTAAAAAAAAAACATTTCGTATCTCACTCCTTTACGTCTTTCCTTAGCATCATTTTTCAGAATAAAATTCTCCTACATCGGTCCAGTTTTATTAAATGCATTCCCTTTTTCTGTTCTGCCTCTTTCTAAATAAATTTAAAACAATATATCTCTCGGTAAATACTTCCAATATATATTCTCAATCAAAATTAAGTTAAATTAAATTTTTGCAAATAGCTTTGTAAAACACCAAACAAAATGTAATAAATCTTATTTTGCTCACAAGATACAATCCCACATTATTCATCATTGAGTTAAATTCCTAGTTCGGATGAATTATTTTTTATATACTGATTTCACTTTTTCCAGACTACTTAACCTCCAAGCTGAATTTCATTAGAGCTACCATAAAGTCTAGCAGACTAAAAGAAATAAATATTTATCGGTGTAAAACATGGACTGTAAGCTACGGTTCATGTTGCACATCAACTTAGAAGATAGAAAAAAATAATTCGGCAGTAACTATCCTTCATAAAGAGCAAAAACGGACTCTCTGCAACCGATTTCAACTTATTTCATTAGTTTTACCAACCATTAGTTTACTATTCATCGACAACAATCCGAATTTGGCCTCCAGTTCCATAATGCTCCAATTTGTTGTGGTACAGTTTCACACCCGTGTGGGACTTAAAGCAAGTAATAAAAAGTTGCTGAAATCTTTAAGGGGACAGAGAAGAACTTGCCAAGGGCATAAATAAGAGGGAAGGATGGGCGTGGCCGAGGAAGGACGTAAGACCTGCAGATGGAGAAAGAGGAAGAGTGAATGAGCAAGGTTTGAGAAGCAGTCTCAAGGAGCGTATGAGATTGGGTTGAAAGATAGTAGAAGTTGGAGCTTGAGAGAGAAGAGAGATTCTGGAGCAGGAAACGTAAGATAGAGAGGAAAAAGAATAGGGGCTCCGAGAGGGGGAGAGAGGGGAAGGATGAGAAGCCAAGAATGATGATGATGATCCTGATGAGGCGGAGGTACTGGGGAAGATTGGCGGAGAGGGAGAGGGGTACGGGGAAGGGGATGATGGGAAAAGGATGATTCCGGTTCCCGTAGATCTACGGAATGAGGTGGAAGAAGTTGGATTCGATAGGGGTGGAGAGGGGCAAGTTTCCTGGAGGGGAAACATGTGATGCGTGAAAGAAGAGGAAAAATGAGGAGAAGGTGAAGTAAGGAAGAGGTTGAGGAAAGGATTGGAAGCGGTGGGCCGAGAAGCGAGGCGAGAGAAAACGTGGGCGAGCGTAGATATAGGGAAAACAGCCACCCGTAAAGCTGCGTAAGGATTCTTTTGTTTTTTCATGGCGATGTTCGAGGTTTTTTTCTTACTCTGGAATACTTCCACTGAAGAGATTTTTTTTCGGCTCAGACCTCCATTGAGGAATAAATTTCGTTAAAGTGAACGCGGAAAGCTGGCGAGAAAAAATGCTAAATGATTAAGGGGTGGTGAGTTGAATCGGGAATGAAATGCTGCTGTTCTTTTTGTTTGCAGGAAAACGGATGGAATCTAGAGATTATATCAGAGTGGAATGGGGTGAGGTTGATTTTTGTGTTTTTCTTAGTCGACTATATTCGTGAGATTTATTAGTTACCTCGTAGGTTTGTTGAGAATGGATAACATGTTACATAATTCTAATCATGTATCAATAAAATTAGAATTTAATGAACATTCTGCTAAAAATTATAACGGTAGAATAACCTATAAATATTTCCCTTCAAATAAGTAGCAGGACTAAAACGGACGGANATTGTGGGTGGTATCGTATTATTTTATCGCGTTGAGGAATAAAATTTCTGAAAGAATGGGAAAAGATTTAATCAAGTCATTGCGGGAAAGGAAAGAAATCCAAATGAATGAAAAGGAAGGAGTGAAAGCGTTTAACTGATTCTAAAATTAAATTATCATGATTCATGGATACTAAGGGAATCCTGTTAAACTTTGAACGAAATGGTGATATGAAGAAAGCATCACAATCTTTAAAAGTATGACCTGCATTCATTTTATATTCAACATCATCCTTACCCATGCATTATTTAAAATCAGTTTTCGTTGGTTTCTACCGTGTTAAGGAAAACAATTCTAACAACCAAGTTCAATTGCAAAATTCGTTTTCAGTAAATGAGTTGAACGGTGGGAATGAAATGAAGGGCAGCGGCGTATAGCCAATGATTTTCGAACAACACTTGCGCTACTACTTTTTATTCTGAAATTATCCTATACTTTTTATAAAAATATGGATTTTTTGTTCACATATAATGATAGTTTACTCTCTGGCTCCGCTATAGGCATAAATGTAATCTGAAGGACAAGTTAGTTTCAGCTTTTACATTTTATTTCGAGGCTGAGAGCCAAGAAATGCACGTTACTTTCCCTGGTATAATTGTGCTTCTAATGGGTAACTATTCACCGTCACTCCTCGCACTTTCTCCCACCAGCTTGGCATCCTTTTAATATTCTACTTTGTATTCTTTATCTTCATTTCATTTCCTTCTACCACTTTAGCTCTGTCTTCTTGGATTTCTTCTTATCTCCTCTGATCTTTATCTCCATCCATCGGGTTTCTTATTTTCTCACTTGAGAATCTTCTGGAGTAAGACTTGCACGTATCATGTCACGCTTACATCTCCGCTTCAACCTGTCTCTTTTCTAGCCGTGATGTCTAACTTTTAACCGCTCTTCCTTTTCATTGTTTATGTCAGTTCTTAATGGAGTAAGAGAAAACACGATCGTTAAATAGAAAGTATTAAGTAAATAATAAGAGTTAAGTAATTCCTAAAAATTAATTTTCTTCGGAAAATTATTACTTGGACCTTCTGAATTTAATTGTGTGAAGTAAGTGATTCAATTTCGTAGGAAATCGGCAAATTAAGAAGGAAAATTCTTTTTTAGAGCTCAAAATTAATATCTGAACTTATCTCCACATTATTACTTTCGAGACAGGAGCTCAAGAAATTGATATTTTCAGATGACTGCGAAATATAAACTTTTTTTCCTCTCTATATCGTTACGAGTCATTGGAAAAGAACTAGAAGAAAGCATTTTTTATTTAAAGGTATCAATTAAGCGAGAGTATGTCAGCGATATCGTCGGACTTCAGAGTATAATTATGTGACAAACCTATTATAATATAAGTTCAAATAGAATGCCTCGCCCTTATCTTAAAAACTCTCACATAATATCCGCACTCGACCTGAGATATTATCAATCTCATATTACACCCGAGGCAAGACTTTACGATTATGACCTTCTCAACAAGCATAATAAAAAAACCTGACATTTACAACAACCTCCATTCACTCTCTCATTCAACTTACACAATTAAATTTTATCTCCATAAAAAGCAAGGAAGACAACCTGGGCGGGCTCTTCATGTGTCACCGCAATTCGCGCGTGGAAAAAAAGCAGCTGACGTGCGCCGCGGGCATTCACCGCCATATTTCAAGCGCCAAAATGCAACCGACCGGAAGATAAGTATTTATATAAAATCGACTCGGTGCAAGAGGGGAAGGGGCAAAATGTGTCATTCAGATCAAGGGGGCCGAGGGAACGGCTTCGAGATAAATTCGGGAAGTTAGATGGAAGGGGGACGAAAGCATTGAAAGATGATGTGTGGCTCCATGGACGGATGCAAGAGGAAGCGTAGATTTAAGCCGAGACGATATAGAGAGAAATGAGCGGGTGAAAGAGAGAGAGAGAGGACATCTGACTTTGAAATATAGCTTACAGAGAGAAGACCGATACCCAATTCGAATGGTGCGGGAAATCTTCGACGCAACCCAACACAACCCCATCTTCCCCTCTTCCTCACACATCGCTTGCATTTACGACGACGTGACCCCCTCCCCCCGATGCCATTTAGGAGGCACGGTGGGCACCAGGAGAGGAAAAGAAACTAGGGGATGGAAATAGTGGCAAATGGGAAGAGCCTGGAGGAGGAGAAAGTGATGCTATCACGGGGGTATGACGAGAGGGGGGAATCGACCTAAAGGGAGGCTGCAGGAGCGAGTTATTAGTGTGGTGGAGGTTTACGAGTCCTGCCTCGCCCTGTCAGCAGGCGACCCATAAAAGCTTCGACCGCGAAGGCTGCGTTATTACAAGGGGGGATGGGCCGCCCTTGAGGGGGAGGGATATAAAAGTCAACGGAGTGGGGAGAGAAAGGTTGCGGGGTTGGAAAAAGGAGTGCAGATATGGAAGTGAGGGAGGTGATGAGGGGGAGGTTGGGGGTCTTCTCCAGGGTCGTTACCTCCCCGAACTCCCCCGCCCCCCTTTTGACTCCCTTTTCCGTCTTCTTCACCCGATATCTCCCTCATCCAGAAGCCTCGATATGTCCTCCCTCCCGCCATCCCTCCCAAAAACTCTCGCCGGTTTACGTTCCACGGGGTAGGACCATGCAGTCATCCAGCCGTGGAGAATATGAGGTCTTATGGGAGCGGGGGGTTTGTGGGGAGGGAGAAAGTGGGGACTCATCCCAGTGCTCCCAGTATATGGAAGGGAGTGGATGTGACAAGCTACGAAACCCCACTTTATTCCACCCTGCTGCTCCACCCAAGCATCCTTTTGAAGTTATCGTGAGGTCTGGGTTCGACTCCTAGTTTGATAACTTGGAATTAATCAAAAGCGTGATGATTATCCAATTTCTGGGGTATTCCGTAAGTTCAGTCGCTACCTCGAGTTTCTTCGATTCCGTTAATTCCGTGTTTGAAAGATAACTTCAGTATTTCTTAATTTTAGTCTTTAAAATTGTGGGTGGTATCGTATTATTTTATCGCGTTGAGGAATAAAGATTTAATCAAGTCATTGCGGGAAAGGAAAGAAATCCAAATGAATGAAAAGGAAGGAGTGAAAGCGTTTAACTGATTCTAAAATTAAATTATCATGATTCATGGATACTAAGGGAATCCTGTTAAACTTTGAACGAAATGGTGATATGAAGAAAGCATCACAATCTTTAAAAGTATGACCTGCATTCATTTTATATTCAACATCATCCTTACCCATGCATTATTTAAAATCAGTTTTCGTTGGTTTCTACCGTGTTAAGGAAAACAATTCTAACAACCAAGTTCGATTGCAAAATTCGTTTTCAGTAAATGAGTTGAACGGTGGGAATGAAATGAAGGGCAGCGGCGTATAGCCAATGATTTTCGAACAACACTTGCGCTACTACTTTTTATTCTGAAATTATCCTATACTTTTTATAAAAATATGGATTTTTTGTTCACATATAATGATAGTTTACTCTCTGGCTCCGCTATAGGCATAAATGTAATCTGAAGGACAAGTTAGTTTCAGCTTTTACATTTTATTTCGAGGCTGAGAGCCAAGAAATGCACGTTACTTTCCCTGGTATAATTGTGCTTCTAATGGGTAACTATTCACCGTCACTCCTCGCACTTTCTCCCACCAGCTTGGCATCCTTTTAATATTCTACTTTGTATTCTTTATCTTCATTTCATTTCCTTCTACCACTTTAGCTCTGTCTTCTTGGATTTCTTCTTATCTCCTCTGATCTTTATCTCCATCCATCGGGTTTCTTATTTTCTCACTTGAGAATCTTCTGGAGTAAGACTTGCACGTATCATGTCACGCTTACATCTCCGCTTCAACCTGTCTCTTTTCTAGTCGTGATGTCTAACTTTTAACCGCTCTTCCTTTTCTTTGTTTATGTCAGTTCTTAATGGAGTAAGAGAAAACACGATCGTTTTGTACAATGGCGACACGTATCTCGGATCATTATTAACATTGAAAGTGTCCAGTTAGCAGATAATAGGAATTAATTATAGCACGGGTCAAGTGTCTCCCAAATAGTTAAAAAGTTTGATACAGTGTTGTAAGATAAAAAATTTTTCTTGGGAATTTTCAATTGTCCTGAGAATCTTAGGAAATATGAGAATTGAAAATTCAACTCAATTTTCAAATGCGTAAGTAGTCAGATGTAAAATTTTGTGCATTTATCTAACACCGAAAATCATAAAGAATTAAAAAGTTACAGTCCTATTGCTGGAATATATTTTTTATTCCCATTAAAAAAAATGAAATCGTCGAGAAATTATAGACGTGACAGTATAAGGTTGATTTCCTTTTCAGTCCTAAGTTAATAAGTTGATCTTCTACTTAATCAAGGTATCAGCTGGTGGTAGAAAATAAGTGAATGGATATTCAATCATTCAACGTCGAAGGAAAAGAAAATCGATCAATCTTTTGGTATAACATTTGTAAACATTCATGATAGACAACTGCCAAAAGTAGAAGTAAATACTAAATATTTCATCATTATAAAAAATAAATAGATATAATAAATAATCTTATTTCTATGCTTAATATTTTGACATATCATTGAAAACATACCCCTACTGAAGTTTTATATCTTGTAGTCTCCAATCACTATTGCCCAATGTGTCAAATGAATTGTGAATATCTGGAGGAAACCTGGAGAACGAGGACGGTTTGTCCTATTTTAATAAAAAAGCAAGTTGCGCTGTTTGAGTGACTTATAAGGTAAAACCGGGACATTTACTCAAACGATAATGAAAATTCTAGGCCATAAACTGGAGAGGAGAATGTTCCGAGAATATCTGTATTAGTGCTGATAGATTATGTACGTACGACATATTTTCATATATAAGGAATTCTTACTAACACTAACATTACGATTATCGATGAAACAGATCATTAATGGAAAAACAAACAAACAATTATTTTTGAAAATAAAGCATAAAATGTTTGAAAATGAATTCACTTGGAGTTCAACTGGGGAATTCAAACTTTACATTTACTCGAAGAAATAAAAACTTGAAGAGGACGCTTATTCATGAAAATTATTCATGCCTTTTGGTTTGTGTACGATATTTTGCAGTGTTTTTTTATATTAAATAGGGTCTAGTTTTCCGAGAAGATCGGTTTCTGTTTTATTATTTTTACTGCCTTCATGGAATACCACAAAGTAACTCTTCAGTCAGTTGAATTTAACTCAGAGAGCTTAGAAGTTGCGAGGTGTTTGCTTGTTTGTCTCCGGTTTGCATGTAAGTGTGTTTAAAATTCTGGTAAAAATGGGACTTTCGGACACTCTATCTGCGCCTCATCTCAAAAAATTAATTATTTGTAATTTACATGTGCAATTATTGTCGCGAATATTGAACATGAGAAAAGGTGTTACTAATGATAATGATTTTTTTTTCAGTAAAAGGAAGACCCCAATCACATCCATTTCAATGATTTTTATTATTATCATTATCGACGAACATTCACTACCGATTAGGCAAGACTCGAACCCGGGACCTGATGGTCATATGAGCATAGTACACGCCACAGCAAGGTCTATCGATCCTCCCCACCAACCGTAGCTATCTGCCAATTCCTTTCTCAGTCTTCGCAAAAGCACAATTCTCTTCCGATCTCCGAATTGCAACTTTGCGCCCTTTCTCGATAGAGAAAACATTTCCCTCTCCTTTTCACTCGCACACTTCCCATCTTCCTAATCCCGACTTCCCCTCCAACGCGACGTCGTCCCAATCCCACCCTGTGCGAATGACGAAAAAAAAACTTTCAAAAAACACTCCTAAAAAAAGATATACGACCTATAAACTAAAGAGATTACGGGGATGAGTCGGAGGGGCCGATAAGCAAAGTGAGTGGGTATTTTTTCTGAGAGAGGATTTACTTTTCTCTCTCTCTCTCTCTACTTCACCAAAGCCTTACGCTAGGAAAAAAATAAAGCAAGTAAAGGAGGATGAAAAAATACGCCACCCTTCTCCATTTTTTATTATTTTTAAAGCTCCGGAGTGCCAAAACCATTTCGCATCGACGCTTTAAAAGTCCCCTCGAAGAAAATTCATGACCAATCACGGAGCTGTGACTCATGCGAAAGGGAAAAGGATGAAGAGCCCTATCTCCTTATTCGGGTCATCATGAGGAAAGAGGCTGGGAGATCGTGATGGGAAGGGCACCTAAGGAGAGAGAGCGAGATTTTAGGGAGCAAAGGAGACCCCAGAAAGTAAACGGGGAAAGGAAACTGAAGGAACAGGGATGAGAAGTGAGGCAAAGAAGGAATTTATTAATACAGTACTTCGCCGTGGAGATGCAGGAAACGCTGACAGAGAATTGACGCGTATGTACTCGGGAATTAAGTAAATTATGCACTCAAAGGTAATCTGCAAAAGGTGTCAATGAATAAATCCAAATTATCAATACACATATAAATAGCTAAATGCAAACATGTCGCAATAACTTATATTTTATAATTGAATAGACCACGTGATCTGCTTTACATTAACCTAGAAGTTTAGGATATTCCTTTGAAATTTTTCCTTTATTCGGTAAGAAGGGCTTTTACGGTACTCGGAATTTATCCCGAACCTAATACAGATACAAATATATACTATTTTTTCAACTGTGAGATATCGAAAATAGCGATGAGGTGATTAATAGGGATTGGAGTAGGAAATATCGGACCTTTTTTGGGTATTGGAATCAATTTTAAGCCTTATTTCCGATTTCTAAAAGCATTCTTTGTGAATTTTTGTTTAAGACTCAAATTTAATTTATCGTTCATCTCCAGTACAAAAGATAAATAGTGAGATGCTTATTTATGGTAGTATATAAAAGTTAACTTCTGTAGATCTTAGTAATTCTTAATATGCTATGACGTGAATTTGTTTTACTCATTTTTTGCAAAAAATAGCTTACAAATATTAAAAATAGCAAGCTTGGAGTTTATATCCAATACGTTTACTTAATTTCTTTCAGTTCTACTTTACTTCAGCTCAAAATAACTTTTTTTAATCTTTTTAAACAATGTTGATTCACTCTGTTAAGATGCGTTAAATACTTCCTGTTAAAATTCTGTAATGTGAAAATAAAATAACGTCAAATTGATGTTCTGAATTTTAGGACTTAAACATGATAGCGTAAATGAGTATTCCTCTGTTTGCAAACAAATTCTTACCTTTTTTATTTTAACCTTTACTCGAGTTTTTCAACAAAGCGATATCATACTCTATTTTATCACAATTGAGATACATTATTCTACTCTATATTTTAATTATAACTATACTCTTTTCATTTCATTTTCGTTTCCCAAACCAACAGCAACTGAGAAAAATCATTTTTAAACATCGCTGGAATCAGAATCGGTAGTTTAGAGTTTTATCGGGAATTGTACCGGAATGAGTAAAAATATTTGTATTCTCCCGTCACTAAGCAAAAGAAAGGTGATATATGGTAAAGAAACGTAAACTATAAGAGCTTCAAATACAGAAGAGTAATGGTTTGTCAAAGGCCTATGGAAAAGAAAGACAGTTTGTGAGAAGCATAGAAAGGTATAGAAAGAAAATTGGTACGGAGAGATATTTTGTTTGAGTGATGAGTGGAATGATGAGAGCGGTCAATGAAAGAGGGAATTTGGAAAAGTAAGAAATGAAGTTGTACAAGAAAAAGAAGGAAAATAGAGAAAAATGTTGCAAATGGGGATGAGGGTTCTTTATGGAAGAAAAAAGTGTGTGTGAAGAGAAATTTGAAATGTGCTTGAAGAGTATGGAAAGCTGCATTCGCAAAGTACCAAATACATTGGCCTTTTAAAGAATCTACTGATATATCAAATGACGCAATACTATAAGGCTAGTATTGTAATATTGTTGAAAATACTCCAACAACTGAAGTCATTTTGCACCGGGACCACTTATACTGAAGTCGAACGCGTTACTCACTCGGCTATCCGGGAGCCTCCTTAAAGTCATTACAATTAAAAGCGGTAGCAAGATAATCTGGCGAAAGGTAAAGGAGAACAGTAAATGAAGAAAAGAAATATGAAAGGAAAACGATATTTTATAAGAAAGGAAAACGAAATGGTTAATATAAATGAAAAGGAAGAGAAAACGTGAAAGAACTTAGGAAGAAGAGGGAAGTGGAAGAGATAAAAGCATGTAAGTCAAAGAAAGTAGAAATCATAGGGAGGCTGAATGTTGCTGGTATACGTGATAAGAGCAAAAGAGACAAGGAGGAAGGTGGAAAAAAGAATAAATGATTAACAACGGAAAAATGCGAGTAAAATAGATGGAAAAGGAAAAAAGATATTTAAAAAGGAGTTAGTTTGATAAACTATGAGAATAAAAAATAGAAGAAAACGAGAGAACCAGTGTGAAGAGAGGGCCGAAGGAAAGAAGGAGGAAATGAAACAGTGATAGGGAATTAGAGAAAGAAGGAATGAAATAGGATAAAGGAGGGAATGAGGGAAAAAGTGGGATAGATCTTTTCCACCGCCTTTCATGACTGTCCCATGAAATGGAGAAGAGAGAAAGAATGCTCGGATGAATAAAAAGAGGGATTTTTATGGGGGGATTCTTCAGTCTTAGCGGGCGCAGGGGAGTTTCCTCTCCGTATCTTTCCTCGAGAGAAAAGGGATGAAGGGAAAAAGGGACCTTTGGAGTGCGTAGGTAAACTACTTCGTACTCTCGATTTCACGAGATGGAGAATAAACTAAAGATATATACACGTAAGCATCTCGAAACTTTGGAATGTATGAAAGGCTGTGGAAGAGGGAGTCTGTGGGGTAGGAAGAGGTTATTGGCATAATAAAAAGATGCTGGAGCAGTAGAGTAGAAAGTGAGAGGATACTCTGTTATATCTATCCATTTTCCATAAAGTTTAGCAAAATTTCGGGGGAAAATCGTAAATCAGCTTGACATTTACGCGCGCGTAAGGATATTAAGTGCGCTAGGTGGATTTACTTGATAAAAGTTACAATATGAATGTTGAATACGTACTAAGCAGAAAACAACCCACAAAATTATTTGTATCTTTTGATTTATTTCAACATGATTTTGAAGATACACACGTGGCATGTTTTTAACACTTTATACATCATGTAGTTTTTTCTATGATCATTCTTATCTAGCGATACTTAGTGGATTTTTATGTTATTGATGCAGAAGTAAATTCTAACCACTTGTATTGTTCCACAAAATATATTTCTTTATCGATGAACTGCATGTCAGATACCACCGGCCGCTAGAAAAATATATTTTATGAGTCAGTGTAAATGATTATCATTTATTTCTATGCCGAGAGTCTTCTCTATNGATGCAGAAGTAAATTCTAACCACTTGTATTGTTCCACAAAATATATTTCTTTATCGATGAACTGCATGTCAGATACCACCGGCCGCTAGAAAAATATATTTTATGAGTCAGTGTAAATGATTATCATTTATTTCTATGCCGAGAGTCTTCTCTATTTATTATAGGATATGATATGATATAATTTTGGTGAAGTAATTGGTATTAATTATTGGCACAGGTAAGAATTAGTTGAAAATTTAACTCTTTGTTTTGAATTATAACTCTCTTATTTTAGACCAAATATCTCTTAAAATCCAAAGCTTTTGTGATTACTAATTGATCTTTTGGTGTAGTATTTATGCTTTAAATGAAACTTTTAATATGTTAAGAATGTTGTCATTACCTACAGTTATGAGAGTGACGGAATCAGTTTCTATTACACATCACGAGAAAACAATATTAAGTTAGTTTTTGTATAAAATTTATTAGAATTGATCGTGAATATTTTGAATTAATAACAGTAAATAATTAAATATATTTTAAATAAGTAACCTCGAAAAAGAAAATCTAAAACGGGTGAAAAATGCTGGGGAGCTAATAATAAACTCTGCAAAGTGTAATTTGAACTAAATGGTGAAAAACAGGTCTTTGATATTTTAAAATATTGTCATTCACAGGGGCAGAATTTAATACGAATGCTAAAATAAAAGGTATATTGAGGAAATATTGTTAAAAATCTATTATTATTTTAAAATTACAGTTTAATGTTTATGTAAAAATTGATACTGGTTCTTAAAATAATGACAAGATATTTCTCCAGCAAAAATGCTTAGACACACCACTCACCTCGGAGCCAATAGATTTTGTATCAATTCAATCAAATTTGTTATTTTTAGAGCACATTTTGTGATGATACCACATAGTGTATCCTTTTGTGATTAAGTTTATTTCATTATAAAAATGTCACATATATTTATACTAAGGTATAAAGTAAATAGTTGTTCTGTATGCCAATGAATGGTCGTCAAGAAGGTATTTTCTGTAATTAACTGTAGTGCTAAAAATAAACTAATATTTAGCTTCTTTAACCTGTGATCGTTGAAATTACAGAAAAAAATAGTTTGTTGGCTTCCAGATTATCCCTAACAGCCACATTAACTAAAATATACGGGATAGAAATACATCTAGGTATTTCTGAACGGAATTATTTTCCTCACAAAATAATTCCGATTCTGTTTATGATATTCCACCAATACTATTAAAACGACATTTTGACATAAATAAGATTTCAAAGTTTTTGTAGAAGTAAGCGGTGTTTTAAAGTTCGCATGGAGAAGCACATATTTCACTTTGAGAAATTACTATTCATTTTCATTCATTCATTCTGAGGCTTTTCATTTATCGGTGCTCCACGTTTGATTTCAGGATAGTTTACTCTGTAAGGAACGATCTCTCTCAATATACGGGAAGGAAAGCAAGTTCCTAATTCATCGAAAACGGAAACTAAAGTATATGTAATGGAAATCAACATCCAATCCCCTTAAATGGAAAATAAACGACTAACTTCTTCGACATTCAAAAGACAAGTTGGATATTTCCTCGTGGGAAAAATGTGTGAAAACGTTGAGTAACCTTAAAGAAATCATTCATATTCGCATAGGTTTGCCGTAGTGAACCTCCCGTAGTGAAAACCGCAGCGTAAAATATTCCATCTTTTCATCACGCACGTCGAAAACGTAGTAACGAGCGACGCAGAAAAAAGAAGAACGCGACGCGCTATTCTCCGTTTTTTTACGCTCACTTGCGGATTAGTCTGTGGCGCGGAATTTCTTCGGTGGAAGTGGGGTTATATCTTTTTTGAGTGCGCGAAAAAGAAGATGCGGGGAAGAAATAAAAGGAATTACGAAGGGAGGGAAGGAGGAGGCCCTTTCCGTGAAGTATGGAGATTTTAACGCTCGAGGTTCTTCGCTTAAAAATGCGAGGGAAAATTGGAGGAATAAAAATGGAGGGATAGTAAAACTTGTGGGTGGGAGTCAGATGAAAAGAAAGGGATTCGGGGGAAGATGTAATGGTGGTAAGGAAAGAGAAAGAGGGGGGTATTCTAAGGAAGGAAGGGGTACCGATCGATATGGAGGAGCTATCGAAGACATGAGATGATGAGGGTATCGAATCGTATTTACTTTTGTTCCTGTTTTCACTTTGACTCGATGAAATTCTAGGTAAATTTTCGGTTATTCTCCGGCATCCGCATTATAACCGGTTAGAACAGTATTTAAACCAAGTTTTATATATTTTAGTACTTCTGCAAGGTTTCATTTTGTATAATTTTCAATACAATTACGTTAAATTAACTTTTACAAAACATCTCGTATTAAACAATCATAGTATCTCAGCGAGTTAATGGTCACTGTCAGTAAATGTTGCAGCTAGTAGACTAAATAAGAATGCGAACCGAAAACTTGAACGGAAGAAATAACTATTTCCGGTTTTTCTGATCTGTAAGTTATTGCCTTAAGTAAAAATTGTTGCCAACGGTTTAATTAAGTAAATATAATTCAAAAAAATCATCTTCCTTTGCTAATGAATAAAAATATGCTTTTCTTTTCTATTGCTGAAATATAATGACGACTGTGAAGCAGCCTCGTTATGTAAACGCGAATCTTAGGTTCCCCGATATAGTAAATATGATACACAAAACATTTCCAACCATTGGCTGAAAAATGGACAGTTTGTGACAGAAATTCAAATAAATTTTAATATATTGCTACTTATTTATTAGTTATTCATTAAAATGCTTATGGAAGCGCTCGAATAGAGACTGGTCGATTTATCAGCAAGAATACGGATAATTTTATTTTCTATTCCTTCAATCAGTTTATTCTTTAATAACTTTTCAACATTATTCACATATCTTGAAAGAAGTGCTTCGTGAGAAGCTACTAGCAAGGCATCAATCCAAAAACGATTTGTTTGCCAGTCGTAAATGTTTTTATCGCATCTTATGAAGTCTGAATAGCGACACACATAATGCGCTTCGAGGAAGACCCAGCGAATTTCACACAAAAGACAATTATAGGCAATTTTCGATGAAGTAAGTTTACTACTACAACAGTAAGAAAAGGGAATAGATGGGTCGCTGTAACTCTGGCACCATGTTTCAAGGATACGTAGAAATTATTTTTCATAAGTACCAAAATACTTGCCATTATTACTCCACTCATAAGAGGGATTCTAAAATAAAATTTTGAAATATTTTTCAGTAAACCTCAGGAAGGTTTTCAAAGAAAAGCTTTCGAAACATCCAGAAAGGAAGATTGACGGAAAGTTGTACACAAGCACCGCGTCTCTTGAGTGAGTGGTAAAGGATTTCAAATCTGAAACCTACTGCAAATCGCGATAGGCAGATAGATTTTTATCAGAAGATGAGTACAGTTTAGGTTTTTGCTGTTAATATTGTTTGGGAACTGGATAAAAACCTTCACGAACAGTCAAATGATATTTATTTTGCGTAATCGCTTTCAAACTTCATTTAAAAGACTTCAAAATTTTGGAAATAATAATTAACATTCATTTTAATATTTTTTGTTTTTAAAGAGAGTTCAGCTCGAAGATGGAATATTAAATCCTCCACCAATAACTAACGGAAAGCTCTGAAGATCTGAGCACTTTACATCGCTTTTCATACTGAACAAGAATGATTTCAAATGAGCAAATCCACATAAATCCGGCAAAATAAAATAAATAAAAATTAATAACAGTCCCAGAATGAACAGTAGTAATAATCATAAAGTCACAATAGGGTATTGCCAAGATGAATTACATTATTCAACGTCGCTCAAGCCTCAGTAGCTTGCACATGATCACAATCACGAACGCCTTTATTTTGGGCAGAATTGAAACTATAAAGTTTCCTCTTCTCTTTACTCTACCATCAATGTAATTTAATTAACAATCAATAATATAAGGTAATTAAATTAATAGGAATTGAAAACATTATTAGTGGATTAAAAATCCTAAGTGAAGCTCAAGAAAATCTATCCATAGCAGGAAAACTCCCACAAAGAAGGGGGTGCCAAAAACCTGAGCAAATCTACCGATAGCAATAACTTAAAGAGAGAGAATCAAATACCCTTACAACCCGAAAAACATCTGAACGAGATTGATAAAAGTTAATGAAAACTTTCGTAACCTCTGAGCTGTAGAAAAACACTTAAAAATAACTCACTCATTAAACCAATTGTGATGGTAGGACTGTGACATCCAGTATCGTAATGTTGAGAGGCCTTACGTAAATAAAACCATCGCATTTGAGATTAAGTGCATAAATATATCTCCGAAGAGAATAATATGACTGCGGTCTTCATCTCCGTAAACTTTTATACGCTTGTCCATCCCGCCTTCAAACTGTAATAAAACAATGAAAATCTCGCTTCGATACTATAGCCCGCAGACTATATTTTTCGCAATTTTCCATGTCGAAATGCGTCAAGGGCGTCGCAAAGAGTGCAGCAGAGGAAGGAGCGGAGAAAATCGTCTCCTGTATACGACTCCAGTAACGCGAGCAATTGTAGACTGTCTCCCGGACTCACTCCCCTCTGGCAGCGTAAACAAGAACAAGAAACAACCGAACGATCTTTCATCCCTTTTTATTCTCCCCTAAAGGACGCGAGAAGGAGAATCTCTCTCGCTAGCAATCCGTCCTAGAGTCACGAAAGAGGTAAATAAAAGCGAGAGTGGATATAAAAACCTTTAACTCTTTTATGGGAGAATTTCGTCCGTCTTATTCTTTTTCCCCATCTCTCTTGGGAAAGGAGAAGGCATTAATCAGGACAGAACCATCCCGAGGTTGACTCCGAAACACGTGCTACCCCCGCTTCTCAAGGAAGATTATGTCTTTCCGTTAATAGTTCCAGTTTCACGGAATCCGCCACTACGTTAGAGTTGTGGGTTTTACGGAAATGGAAAGAAAGCGGACGTTTGGAAGATTAATCTATAAAAATGGGACCCTGTTGAGATAATTAGGCGGGTTTTTATTGAGATAAACGACCAAGCATTCATGCTCTTGGTTGAGATTTAAATTGAAGGTTGAATACAATAGGTTAGGATTGCAACCCCGATCTTCCAAGACTTTGTGAATTCTATTTCAGTTTATTTAGTAAAATATTTCCCTAAATAATACCTGTCATAGGGTACAAGTTATTTGATACTTTTGTCCTGTATGCTTTATTTGAATGAGGCATTCTTTAAGAAGATTATACTTGCAATATCAAATTATTTCTTTGAACTCTCGCAGTAATCTATTCAAATAGAAATATTCAATATTCATCTTATAATACTTGATAATATAATTAGTTGATTCGAGTTGTATTCTTTAGCCAAAAAATAATCGATTATTTGATTATTTTTTCACAAATAATTGGGCTTGGATTTTTGGAAATTGGACTCTTGGATTTCTAAACTCGATTATTACTGAATCGTGAAAAAAATTATCCCATCAATAAAGAAGTTCCTGTGATGCATTTCTTTATTCACAAATCAAGCACAGTGAAATCTGCGAGAAAACAATTACGATAAAAAGTTACGCTAACTTTAATAGGATTTATTTTACGCAATAAGATACATTTTATTAAGACCATAATTTCTTGATAATCTTTTACTAACATTATCGTCTGAACGACAAATTGCAATTTTTTAATCGAGTTTATTTGTACATTAAAGCATATCTCGCCGTTTTCAAGAACTCTCATGGATAAATAGCGCTTAAGGAAGTGAATGATTATATATAAGTAGCTATTACTGTATATTACTAATTAGCTCTTACAATGACCATGAACCATTGACCATTTCTAATATTATATGCCTTTTCCATATCAAGAAACGCAAAATGACAAATTGCTAATATCGGAAACCGTAAATTGCCCTCATTCCACAAACGAGAATCGTATCTTATTTGAATAATGAATACAAATTCAGCAGTGAACTAAATTTCACTAATTAAGAGGCTTTATTAAAAGTAAAGAATAACCTTGAAATAGATTAATGCTTTTACAACGGAGTGATTAGAGGAGAGATCTCACAATCAAGAGGAAAGCTCCATGGGTGTGTATTACAGGTTAGCTGGAGACATTCGGGGTATGTTCCTTGCTCTAAGAAAACAAATACTTGTCCGAATTTTGACATCAACAATCCTTTGTTTACGCAACATTTGCATTGGAAAAGCTGAGTTAGGCAAGCAACCTAGCTACGCACGTACTTTACCATGGATACTGTGAAAATTTCCAAGTAGGAAAATATTTTCTCTCAATGATTTAAGAAATAACTCATATTTTTGCCATTTCATTTCAACTTTTTACCTTCGGTATTTTTCAAACTTCCCGTTAACCAGAATAGAACTGTAGTTAGTTGTAGTTTCAAAGCAGTCCACAAACCTTCAACGTTGAGATCCTGTCCTACGCGCACTTCACTATCAAAGATAGCTTATTCAGGGACCCGAGCAGAATGACGAAGCTATCTTGTACAACGAAACGTATCGAGCGATACTTGGTGGAACATCTCCATAAATTTGTGAACTTGGTCAAAATATGTTTCATGATTCTCGATAAAAAAGAATCCTTCTTGGATAGTGAAGTGCGCATAACATATATTAGAAATGTTTAGTTTATCGATGCATAACAGTGAAAGTATTGGAAGATTTATGAAACAAAATATTAGAAGAATGAAAAGCAAAACGGATAAAATGTAATAAACTCAACCTGCTTGAGCCCTAATATACAAACTCGCAATTCCCACCGGTGGGAGGGGTTCCGCGGGCTGGGGAACACTGACTATTACTTGCCCGGTGGGAATCGACGGGCTGTTGACAAAATAATTTTCCTTCATTGACAATGCAAACTTATCTTCACCCCATGCAAAATTGGAGGTAGTCATGAGAAAAACTGGTAGATAAGGGTAAGAATTGATTTAGGAAAATAACGAAGGGAAATACGAGTTAAAGCATGTTTAGTTGCAGCAAATAAAAGAAATGAAAGAGCTATTCAAGACCGAACAGCAAGCGCTACGGAGAGAACTATAAAAAATTTCACTCCAGAAATTTCTTCCCCTCAGCTTCGCTCTCTAAAGCTCCTTCCTCCAGTTCAAGACATGTCAATCAACCCAATTCGACTGGTAATTCAATCAGATATATCGGCCCGATTCTCCTCCACTTAAACGATTTTCCGCCGACAACTGCATTCCCTCTCGGGCCAACTGGAGCGAGAAACACCATTTGTCAAACCTCATCCCCTCCCGCGGAATCCGGCTCCAAACTCCGAGCATTACCAAATTAACCCTCATCTGCCGTAGTGTAATAACAGCGGTAATTCCATCAAAAAATTTATCGCTCCAAATGCATCTTTGCGCGTGGAAAGAAAGGGAGGATCGATCCGAAAAATTACGTCCTTTCTTCAGATAACGCGGCCCATAACGCGTATAACTAATGAACGTAACGAGTAGAGGATCGACGAGAGGTACTATCTAGGGAAAGGAAATCTCATTGGTGACGCTCTCCCGAATTTACGCTCCGGAAGGCAAGAGACGGGCGCAATAAAGTTCCTCCGGGGTGAAGTGAGGGGGGCGGGGAAAGGTCTCAAATGGTTTCGCTACTAAATGGAAGGGGTCCTACCTTGATGGGAATGCAGAGGGGCGCGCGGGGCGAAGGCTATGGCCAGGAGAGCGTATCCGAAGGCTGCAGAGAGTTTAACGAGACGAGAGGCAGGGCTATAGATGGGCGCGATTATCAACTGCCTGTCCCCCGAATCGCTGCAGCTGCGCTACTCCCTGCTGCCCTCCGAGGGTATATAGCCTCCGGATCGATTTAATTTCGAATGCCTCCTCGGACTATGACGTTCTTCGCGCACAGTTTTTGGCGCTTTTATCCACTCCTCGGAAGCGTCGTAAATTTTCCCTGTCAAGTTCCATGTCCTTCCTCGCGCGCTGCTTCGGGCGAGCGGAACGAATTGTTTTGAGGATTATGAGAATATGGAGAAAATTGCTTACGAAGGAAAAATGAGTCTGGAATGGGCCGAGTGTTAACGTGGGAAGTCGTCAAATTTTATATGTGAGTTTATAAGTGTCGATCATGGTAGATATGCACCCTTGATGTAGTGAGCGTGTGCAAGGTTTGAAGCAATTGGGATTAGTTTTGCGATTTCAATCATGGTGCGGAGTGGTAACCAGACATGATACTGGTTATGAAAATAGATGACTAATAGCCTAATCTGATAGCCTTTAGGCAAGTAATAAAATACAAACTTCCGTAATATCTTTAATATTATAATATATGTTTGTACTATAAGTGGGTGCGTATTATTTAAATATGATGTTCCCCAAACGACAAATATGTCATGTGCGCTTTGGAAAGTGGTTTACTATTGCTAATCAATACTTTCGCAATAAATCAAGGGGCCTTAGAGAAAGTAAATATAAATGAAAATAAATTATCCGGTTTCTACTTTTCTAAGGTTGGGGAAGGCACACAATAGGTTAGGAGGAAAGTAGCAGTAGCTAGCGATGCCTGCTGTGAGCATAGGGAACTTATGACAAATGGTTATCCTTTGTACATATGTAAAATTTTAGTAATATGTTAATCCGGTAAATGTTGATGTAGAAATATAGAGATTAGAAAAGCAAAATATCGAATAGCTGGGGGCCTTTGAGATGGGTTGCAGCGTAGGATTGAGGAAGTAAAGTGGTTGGTGTAAGATTGAGGAAATACTGGATATGGCGAGAGAAGAGATGGTTGTATAATATGAACATACATAATAATGAATATATAACTGAAGCATGGCAAATAAGGGGAAATAATATTGAGAAGGAAAGAATTGCTGAAGAAAGGAATTGAAGGTAGGATTAAAATACAAAGACAGAGCAATACAAAGACAAAAAGTAAGGCAAGTAGGTTATTATATAAGATAAGATGGTAATTATTAATTAAAGGAGTGGCGTTTAGTGAGCAATCGTAATTCAAAACTGGCAAAAGAGGGGTAGAAGACTAAGATTTTTAAGATTATTCAATATTTTGCTTATTAATTAACACTGCCTTTCAAATTGCTCAGTCAATTATTTTATTAAATGTTGGATTGAAACTGGTAACCCTGCGGGTGAGTTTCATTTTTCAATATAATTTAAAATATTACCAAAACGAGTTGTCAACTTGCCCTCAGATCGCTGAGTAAACAAGCTGAACTGTCCATACTACCTCGGAAGACATTACATTAACTTGGTGTAGTTAAAATTCAATATTGTAGTTTCAATAATTGTGGTCATTTCGCACTTACGGGTACCACTGAGAATGTAACTCGGGACCTCCTTCACCAAAGGCGAGTGCTCTATCAACTTGGCCATCCATCCTCAGTCTTAAGTAATTTATCTCATCAAATAGAAGATATCCAATAGTCGCCTCATTAGACAAAGCATAGGCCATCCTCATAGGAATTCATAACTTTTAAAAATAATTTTCCTCCTTTATAAAATAGGTAAAAAGGGTAAGCGGAGCTGTCGGAAAAATGAAGCGTAAGTGAAACCTGGTTATTCTAATGAATATTACTTCTCTATTCTTGAATATGAAATGTATTCATCGCAAATCTAAGCGTTTCTCTTGAAGAACTCCTACGCAAAATCAATAATTGCCTCTAAAATGCTCCTTCACTAAGGATGAAAATCAGAAGAGAGGGGATTAAATTTTAGGTTAGATTTTCTGAATACATTTAGGAATGATACTTCTTGGAAAACGAAGTGCAAATTTTAACCGAACAGTTACTGCAAGAAAAATGTGGGAAATAAATAATCATTGCAATTATAAGTATTTCTTGAATGGAAACAGGAAGACAAACCGTACAACATCCATTTTACTAACGTTACTGATGATCATGCACAACCATTCTCTCACTAAAAAATGTGACTAACCGTACTCGAACCTGGGACCCTAGGGTTGGAACCGCTGGTGCGACAACCACTCCACCAGCGCAGCTGGTTTTACTAAGCCATGCAAATAACTCATTTTTACGCGGTGAATACATGTCAATGGCAGATTATACAAATGGACTTATAGTGCACGCACCCCCTGCCACATGCTGAAATGCAGTTTTCAGGGTACGTATATAGTATATGTAAGAAGATGTAGAAGTGTAGAGTCGGTCAATCGAAGTGGGCTGAAAAAAGAACACATGGCGCTGAAAGGGGAAAACGCTGTTTATCACCGCCGACAAAAAGCCTTATTAGTCTCGTAATAGGGGAAGAAAGTGGAAAAATCACCGCCTTTCTTTCCGAAACTTATTCCCTCTTTCGCTATCTCCGGAGAGAAAAATATATGAGACCCTCGCCATCCGTCTTTCACGACCTCTCCCTTTCTCGTTACCCTAAAAGGCTTCTCGGTTTCTCTCCCGAAACTTCATTTTCACGCTTTCTTCCCGATCTCCCTCTCACTCCCATTGAAACCCTCCTCCAATACACTTGCCACGCCATCCACTCGAGACGCCTGTAATGGAATAATCGGGAACTTGATTGGCCGATAAGCCAATAAAGTGAATAAGCGCCCTTAAAAAGTCTTTGGCGCACTCAATCGGTTTGCAGAGATCCATAATTCATGTCCGACCGATCGATGAGAAATCGTTTATTTCGCCCCAGTAATGGCCTCCCTCGCGATTGGGGAATATTTTTTTCAGAATTTCACATTTTTCTTTCACTTTCTCGTCTCACCGCCCCTCCTATTCTCTCCCCGTATGGTGCGCGCCGCTCCAAATTACTGTCAATTCAGAGTCACTCTGTCTCGTTACGATGGAGTTTTCCCTCCCTTTTTCCAACACTTATTCCCGCCGCTGGAAATCCGCGAGATTTCCATAATATGGAGGGTGTCTAGGAGGCGGAGAAATTCGCTCGGGATTTTATTCTTTTTCCTACTTCTTTTGTCCACGTTTTCTGCGTCTCGGGGACGTTTTTCTCCCGGCGGATAGATGTGTGGGAGAAAAAGTTGAAATGGAAAGGCGCGGGCTTAAATTGCTTAGATGGTTAACGTCTGTCTTCGTTGATTTCATTTTGGGATTATATCGCAGAGAGAGGATTCGTAGAAGCGTAGCTGAGAAGTCTTTCTTTGGGAGGTTTAACTGTTTCGTAGCGGTGGTTTATAAACAAAATAAGAATGTATAAAGTTTATTTTACATCGGAAATTGCTGTATTTTCATTCCGGTGGATAATGCTTATTGACGTAATAATGAGAAACATACGGTGAAAATTATTTAAGACCTAAAATCTGGAAAAAATTGCCAATTCTCTAAAGCCGCTATAGCTAGTTTCAACTTCCTTGCCATTTACAACCACAAATAGGCCTGAATATCACCCTGTCTTGCCATTTATCTCATAAAGACGTTCAGGACATTTCCTGAATAAGAAATTATTGCTAGATTCTTCCACTGAAAAATTTAATTTACTTACAAAACCTGTATAAAACTTGATTTATCATTAGTTAACATAAGAAGTTCTTCACACGATCTTATTCACTACCTTGTACGCCAGCTTAGTTGTTGTTTATCTCATTAAAAGGCAGGCAAGGAAAACCTTCACAATACAGGGTGTTTACAAAGTCTTCATCCGATCTAAAAAATCGTAGTGCAAAAACGGTTTATGGTATTTGAATGAACCACCTACCATTTGAAAAAGGAGGTTCTCGAGCTTTCTTGTGTTGTCGGTAGACGCATCTATTATGCGTGTGAGGCTACAGTCCCGTCAGTGTTATTCAAGATGGCGACCTCACAGCAGAAAGCGTTTTGTTTATTTATTTAATATATCATTGCAAGTTGGTAGGTAGACCAGGTTACAATGGTCAAGGGGGACAAAATAATTATAACATCTGCCCGGCATTCGCCCAAAGATGGGAGGAAAACCCCTCCAAAAACCTCCCATGGACAGCATAGATACAATAAGTATACAATAAATAACAGACAATAAATGTCGCACTACAGCTCAGAATCTCAATACAATAAAACTAAAGAATACACACATACATATCGAACAATTATATAGACATATAAACATTTACATAGATATAATGGGTAAAAAATTAAGATGAAATACAATGAAACCTAACAGAATATATCATACAGATAGTACAAAAATATACAAATAAACCTTTACATGGGTATTATTAGTAAAAAAATTGCTATTATATACACAAACGATTTAGGTACTATAGACTTTGATTTTCTTTTTGAAATCTTTAGTATTTTCGGCATTGGAATGAGAACTTCTCCAGGCATAGCGTTCCATTCTTTTATACCTCTATTTATGAAAGAGTATTTAGCCAAATCTGTTTTCTGTTCACGTTCTTTTAATTTTAGTCTGTGATCGCCCAGCCCAACGTAATTTGGAGTATAAAATCTTGCTCGTAGCTCATCCCAGCCATCTTTACAGTTCCACGCGTTAAATACACCCGTTAACCTAAATGTCTTTCTTCTTGACGATAACGATTCCCATCATAGCTGATCTAATATTTTACTAACACTCTCTTTCTTCTTGTGATTCCTGATTACATATCTAGCCGCTTTCCTTTGTACGCCTTCGAGTTTCTTACTTAGACCCGTTTCGTGTGGGTCCCAATCACTCGTTGCGTATTCAACAATCGGCCTAACTAAGGCCCTTGTGTTCTGAAGCTCATTGAATGCAAGTCTGTGACAACTGTGCGACGTTCGGAACTTCAGCATCGGCCAATTAATATTATAATAATTTTATATAATTTATTTTCTAGACTCTAAAAAGTGAGTTTTTCTTTCTATGTGATTATGAAGGAGTTCCACCAAGTCACACCTCAAACCATCATGTTCACACAAGACATGCTAGCTTGTGTGACAGGAATTCGACTATCGTGTTGATGAGCCATGCGGCCGGAGGGGGATAAATTGAACATTAGTAACAATATCAGAAATAAAATTGAATCTACCTGAAGTGTATTTCATTTTGAATTATGTCTGCACATTATTATTTCATTAAAATACAGCGCATTGAAATTCATGTTAGTATTTTTACGTGATAAAGATAAAAACAGCCTCGGGCTTAACTCGGAGGTTTTTTTATAATTTATTTAGTTCTAACTATGTATTAACCAAGCCAACAGATATCAAACTCAAACTAAAGTAAAAATTCAAAGTTAAAGCTAAATGTCGATAGTAACCATATATATTTCCCTCAGCAAAATCGTAATAGGGCTTAACTCTGGAATTTTTATGATTTACTCAGTTCTAACGATGTATTAACCTAGCCAACCGATATCCAATTCAAACAGAAGTCAAGTTTCAAAAATAAAGTTAAATGTCGACAGTAACTTTATGTTTCCTTCAGCAAAGTCATATGGTTTTTACTTTGTAGATACTCAATGCAGCCAATAAAGTCCGAGCGCGGACAACAGAGAAACGTCGATAGAATTAAAAATTCCTCTCGTAGGAAAATCTCCTCTCTTATTACGAACCAAACAATGTTACCTGATTTCCTTGCACTTTGATCAGAGCAGTAGGGTTGGATCTTCAACCAATTCCGCCTTTGTATTGAGGAGCTATATTCGCGCAACGAATTCCTCCAACGTGAGAAAGACGTCGCAATCACCTCTTGTTTTCGAATATTCCCTTCTTCGAGGAGCTAAATGGATCCACTAGAAATGATAACGTCACTTCTTCCGAAGCCGTCCAATATCTTCTTTCAGTCCTCCGCCAATAGAATAGAAAGCATGTAAGCACATTCCAGGCACACTTAGGTACATCTGGTATCCGCACCAACCATTCTCCCCCAATCTCCCTATATCTCTACCCTCTTATATTCCCCTCCTTTTCCAACCTCCTTTCCCCATCTTCCAGATACTTCGCTTGCAAACATGTACCCCCTCCTTGCGGAATAACACATCCTTCTATTCCCCTTCTTTTAAAGGCTCGCCATCTTCTTTGTAAAAGAGACCGTACGTGAGGCGATTGTGGAAGGATCGGGAATGGCGAAGGTTGGCAGGAAGAAGAGATGAGTTGAAGAGGGAGATGAAAGCTAAACCGGAAGAATGGGGGAAGAAGGTTTGCATGGGTGGCCAAAGATTGGAGAGGGGAAAGAAGTTGTTGAGAGAATTGGGATTTGGGATTAAGTCAGGAAAGGATTAGAAGAAATAAGGTTAAGGGCGGGACGGAAAGGGCTGACCGACGGTTTCTTAGGAAGGGAAAATTCCGAAGAAAGTTAATTCGAATTAAAATAATTCGATAAAATTTTTAAGTGACCAGCCTTCCGAAAATTAAACAATCGGTATAATTCAGTTGCTTAGACATCGATTACCGCTTACCCATTCACTTGATATTTCCTTTGTGTTTTCAATTTTTTGATTATCAAGGCATTTTTCTTTCCATGAATGCCAGTCTTGTTTGTAAATTTCAAGTTACGACATAGGAGAATTATCATTTCATTAGGAGATGACCGTCTCACTTGAAGCAAAAGCTTAATTTAGCCTAGAATTGAATTAAAGTGGTACAATATACTCTTAAAGCTAAATTTGTCTAGATTGTTCACCGCGGTAAGGGTAGAAAGGGTCGAAAGCAAAGGGTTATTAAGGATTAAGATTAATTTTGCAAGGAAAAAATTTTATCGAACGAAACCTCGATAAATGCACAAAATGGCATTTATTGGTAAAAGTGCAATGAGTGCAACTGTGTTTATGCTGGACGGGTGGATAAAAAGTTTGGGGAAAGAATGATCATAGTTGGAGTTTTTTCAAATCTTCTAAAATGACGAATAAATAATGGTGAATTTTAACATTTTCATCAGCATTCAAGTCTCAAACGTCAGATAAATTTTATTTGATTAACATTTAACCTAAATCAGTGACTCTGGTCAGGCTTAACGTGTCTAGGGATAAGTAGGAAATTTACATAATACGGCATATATATTCTGCATTCGCTAGTGTTCTCTTAATCAAATTCCACTAATAAAGTTAAGATTTAGTTTTATCCTTTTCTGCAATTGGAGAGATCCCTTAGCTTCGTGTATAACTGTCTAAAACACGAAAAATACTCAATAAAAAACGCTTACCGAGGATAAATCGACGTTAAAGGAAAACGTCACCTCGTTAGAGTTAGGTTTAAAAATTGCCTTCCTCCCATGTCTTTACAATACAGTACAATACGAGCCTACTCTACAGTAAGAGGAGAAAAGGCTTCGAAAGTAAATTTGAATTAGGTTAGGGAATGGTAAAACCTATTTAACTTTTCAAATAAAGATGTGCGCTTTAAATACTAATGGTAAACAGATGTGAAAGACAGCGAGATATCAGGGACTCGAATGTTGGTCTACCAGTGGGTAGACCTATATTCGAGGTCTGAGTGAGTATCGCTATTTTTCACATTTGTTTATCCTTGGGTTGAAATAGGTTTCTTATTAGGTTAGAATATATTCCGTTATCTAAAACAAAATTTAGTGACTAGGAGGATAGGTAAAAGAAGGAAATTCAAAGCTTGATCACTCGTAAAAAAACAAAAGGCGGATAAAATATAAGATATTTGGAAGAAATAGAGCGTCAAAGTTATGAAAACCAAAGAATGATAAACAGGAATGGAAATCCGGTACAGGGGGCGCTAATATTCGTATAGTTCGTTCAAAAATGATAAATGTGCGTACTAAGTGACCAAAGGTGCTTCCACTTAAAGCGTGATATTCATCACGCCTCGGCGATAAATTCCGTTTACAATCCTACAGTTTCTTCGAAAACATATTAACCTCCATAATGTGCAGGTCAAAAGCGCAAGCCAATATTGCTGTGATATGCTTAAATTTGTGATATAAAAGAAAATTTAATAATGACCGAAAATTCCGAGGTGATTCTGCTACGTTGATAATGGACCCATGTATTAGTATTAATTTAAAAGCCTTAGATTAAAAAAAATTCTGCCTGACTTCAATGAATGTGCCACTAAATACTTATCAGTAATTTTCAATATTAGGTTATGTGACCAGAGGTCAGGATTCAGACCCTCCGTCCCGCTTAAGAACTGTGCCCAGTTATTCACATTTATCTAGTAATATCTCACTATCTTTTACTTGAGGAAAGAAATATAGGAGTACTTTATGCCCTTACTTAGAGGTTACGCATAATGTTTATATATTTCTTGTATCTGAAAACTGGATTCGTAACATTAGTCTGATATCAAGCTGATATCCAATTTTAACTGATCTGAAATATCACCCTATCATAAGGCGCTACCTGCGGTTAATCCTATCACTTTCCTTTTTACCTTTCTTTCCTCATGGTTTATATAGTCATAGTTTTCTGTTTATAATTGTGGGAATATATCATCTTAACCAAACTCGCCGCCTAGGAGCAGCAATCTACGTATGAGGCTTAACTTCTAAATTAATTTTCTGCTAGAATTCGAGACGGAAAATTTACGACTTCATCTGAGACTGGTCATATAAGAGTTTCTATATTTGCTTCTCTTTGGGAATTCTGTTTACATTTCATGCCATTACCGAAGCATATCAGTTGTCATACTGTATCTTTATGTTTTCCTATAATCATAATTTGGAAAGCGAGATTGCCAGCGTTCCTTGAAGGTTTGTAATCTGAGCAGACTCCCGATCCTTTCCTGATTGCCTTTTAACAGATTTTTCGAGAAATGTGAAACTATCCCGAAATATATTTTCAGAAATTTGCAAATTATATCATCAATTTTGAATCCAACATAGGGATCGAATTCTTTCCTACCATTCAATATTATACTCTGTTTTAGATAGCATTGTACAGCTGTGTTATTCAATCTACCATAATAATTCTCTAGCTGCCCAAAGAAGACGTCCTTAGTGGGAACTAAGGAGATAGTATGAATCAGGCGAAATGGGCGAAGTATTCTTGACCTGAGAGTCAAAGAGAGTGGACGTGTTTTCCTGAGCTCCCGAGAGGACCCTCAGGGTGACTGACTGGTGACCGGAGGTTGAGCCCTCATTACCCGGTGTTTTGCAGTTTCTGCAGTTGAGATAGCTGAGCTGTAGTTCCGAAGGAGTAGCGTTGAGTAGAAATAAGGCTTTCTTTACTTATTTTTTCTTTCTTCTTATTAAAGTCACTTTCTTTTCCCCCCTTTCGTCAAATTCGGTCAGTTTAAGTGTTTCTTCTTCTTTTTTTATTCTATCGTTAAACGCCTTATTTCCGTTGCTCTCGCCCAAACCTTAGTTTTTGAATTACTTTTTGAGGGAGTGTTTATTTCGAGTTAGTTTATAATATTTAGTCGTCACTCTTTACTTTTCTCCCGTTTTTTAGTTTAGCTCTCAGGTCTAGTGTCGCACGTTTTAGCCTATTTTCGAGTGTAGAAGCCGTTGGCTGTTTTTTAAAATCTATTTACAATCTATTTGGTGTTTTATTGTATTTACTAGTGTTCAGTTAGGAGTTTTTGAGAGTAGGATGGCTTCCCCAAGGACTCCCGTTTCTTCAATCTTGAGAACCGCTGGCTATGAGGCACTTGTGTCTCAAGTCGCGGAACTTAGGAGAGAAGTTGCGGACCTCCGCTCTCAACTCGATGGGTTACGGCTGGCTTCGGCTCGCGCAGGACCCTCCGTTATGAGCCCTAAAGCTTGTCGCACCCCTGGGGTGCCTCGGCCTTGCCCGAGTACGGAAGTAGGCAAGCCTATCGGCTCCGCTGCGGAGGGTACCACGCAGGTCGTTGCCTGTCCGTCCCGGAGGGCTGACGAGTGGAAGGTAGTTTCAAGTCGCGGTGCTCGCGGCATAGTGCTGCGAAAGCAGTGTGCTGGGGATGCTTCGGCTGAACCGGCACCTGTTAGCAATAGGTTTGAGGTGCTGACGGACCTAGAGCTAGAGCACTCGCCCGTTGCCACGGAGGAAGCTGGGCCGAAGGAAAGCCGTGGGGGGAGGGGAGTTTTAGTGATAGGGAGCTCCAACGTCCGGCGTATTATGTCTCCGTTGCGGCGAAGGGCCCGCCGGGAGGGAGTGTGTGAGCGGGTGTCCTCTAGGTGTATACCCGGAGGTACGGTGCCCCAGGTGACGAAGGAGTTGAGAGCGGCTGTTAGGGAGACGGGTTGCTCCTCGCTGCGTGTGGTGGCCCATGTAGTCACCAATGATGCCTCGAGGCGTGGCTCCGAGGAGATTTTAGATTCTTTCGAGGATCTAGTCTCTGAAGTAGCGCGCCTTCGGGAGTCGTCTGGGATTGGCATTGGGCTATCCATATGCAGCATTGTTCCGCGGATTGACCGAGGTCGCACGGTTTGGAGTAGGGTGGAGGGTCTAAACCGTCGGCTGAGGAATTTCTGCCGGGACAAGGGAGTTGACTTTGTTGAACTGCGGCATGTTCTCGACTCGTGCAGGGTACCCCTGAACCGCTCCGGAGTTCATTATACGGCCGAGGCTGCGGAGAAGGTAGCGAGTAGGGTGTTTAGGCATGTGGGTGCTTTTTTAGGTTAGAGAAAAACAATGTAATAGGTTTGAATGTAGTATCGAATAGCAATGAACTCAGATTAGGAAACGAAAACACCCACATAGACAGGAATAATGAATTGCGCGAGTACCGAATGAAAAAGAATGATATTGCTAAAAGCAAAAAAGAAAAATCAGCAGAAACAATTATTAGCCACGATACGATTAGTAGCTCTGATTTAATAATCGATAGTGGAGATTTAAAAAGTGAAACGAGATCTGTAAAAAGCGAGATGGGTGATTTAAAAATAATAGTCGTGAATTGTAGAAGCGTTCGTAATAAGCAGGCAGAGTTTCTCACTCTCGCTAGAGGCATTTCCGCAGATATTATATTGGGAACCGAAAGTTGGTTGAGTGAAGAAATTGCGTCAAGTGAGATCTTTCCTCCAGATTATCTTATTTACCGTAGAGATAGATTGAGTAGAATAGGCGGAGGAGTGTTTATAGCAGTTAAAGACTATTTGAAGAGCCAACGCGAGGAATTCGTAGTGGATACCACGAGCGAAATGGTCTGGTGCTCGGTCCTAGGAAAGAACGGATCTAAGATTCTTTTTTGCTCCTTTTACCGTCCTCCCGATGACGAACTCGACAGTTTAGATGATCTATCCGAATCTTTGCGTGTAATTAGAGATAAAATGAAGGATCCTATCATCGCCGTAGGAGGAGATTTTAACTTACCTAACATTGATTGGGAGAATGTAACTTATTCGAACTTTAGTAGAGAGAAGAAAATATCCCAGAAATTAATAGATACTTTCTCGTTACACGGCCTAGAGCAAGTTAACATGAATATTACCCGGACGAATCGTGCAGGTCAAGGAAACATTCTGGATTTATTAGCCACCTCCCATCCACATATGATGACTAATCTCGATATAGTTGACGGAATTTCAGATCATGACGTGATACTAGCTGAGATGAAAACAACGATAGTTAAATCTCTTAAGCCGCCAAGGCAAATATATGTATTTAGCAAGTGTAATTTTTCGGAATTCAGGAAATACATCAACGTATGCAGGGATGATTTTTGCCGCTTTGTGGGTGAAAACACAATCGATGATAGTTGGAATGAGTTCCTCCGCATTATCAAAGATGGTTTAGCTAAATACGTACCGACTAAGAGCATGCGCGAGCGAAAGGATCCACGCTGGACGAAGCCTAAGCTAAGATCAATGCATAGGAAGCAAAGGCTTATTCATTCCCGTTTGAAGAAACTTAAAGCATGTGGTGCTAATATAGAGACAGAGCAGCAAAGATATAGAGACATGCGTAAGCTAATCAAGGAAGAAGCTCATAACGAATTTCAGGAATATAGATCTAAAACCTTATTAGAATCATTAAGCGGCGATCAGAAAGAATTTTGGTCATATGTGCGTGAAACTCGTGGAGGTCAGTCTTCCGTCCCCAGCCTAATCAACGAGGATGGAATCGCTATTAAAGAATCGATCGAAAAAGCGAACTTACTTAATCAGCATTACCGGAAATGCTTCAATGTAGACAACGGATTCGTTAATGATTTTACTAGGCGTATCGAGTCGGAAATGTGCCCCATCGAGTTATCAGTGGATGGAATAGAAAAGTTATTGCGAGAGATTGAAAGGAATAAAGCCCCGGGACCCGAAGGAATCCCAGCAGTAGTCATAAAAACTTTAGCTTATGAGATTGCTCCCCTTCTCCTCGTCTTCTACCGGAAATCGTTAGATAAATGTACTGTTCCCATATCATGGAAAACAGCGTACGTCACTCCAGTACCTAAGAAAGGACGCAACTTAAAACCCGATGATTATAGACCTATCTCGCTCACCTCGATCTTCTGTAAAATAATGGAGCATATCATTGCGAGTTCAATAATGCGCTTTCTGTCTGAGAATGGAGCAATTAGCCAAAACCAGCACGGATTCCGCAAAGGGAGGTCATGCGAGACTCAGTTAACCCTTTTCATAAACGACCTAGCTAAAGCAGCAGATAAGGGTGTTAGAACAGATGCAGTATTTCTAGACTTCAGGAAAGCCTTCGATACCGTACCTCATGTAAAGCTAATTCAAAAGCTAAATGCCTACGCGATCGACAAAAAAGTAGTCGGATGGATCGAATCCTTTCTCGAAAATAGATCTCAGCGAGTTGCATTAGACGGAATTTTATCCGATGAAGTACTCATCACATCAGGAGTTCCGCAGGGTAGTGTTCTAGGGCCGATTTTATTTCTTATCTACATCAATGACATAGTAGATAATGTAAGGAGCAGGATTAGATTATTTGCCGATGATACCCTCATATACAGGGCGATTACGTCAGATGAAGATAGCATAATCCTTCAGAACGACCTAAACGTTATATCAAAATGGTGCGAAGACTGGCAGCTTGATTTAAATGTAAAGAAGTGCGTTGCTATGATTTTCACGCGTTCCATGAATGTTAACAGCTTGCAATATGAAATATCAGAATATCCCTTAGAGTTCGTGAGTCATAATAAATATCTAGGAGTTACAATTAGCAGTAGTTTATCATTCAAAGAACATATTCGTGATATTATAGGAAAGGCTAATAAAATGCAAAGATTAACAAGTAGAACTCTTAGAGGATGTCAATCAAGAGTCAAGGAAATTGCTTATTTTTCTTTGGTCAGACCCAATCTCGAATACTGCAGCGCAGTGTGGGATCCACATGAAGTAGGTCTAGTCTCAGATTTAGAGATGGTTCAACGTAGAGCGGCACGTTTCGTTAGCGGAGATTTCAGATTCGATAGCAGCGTTACGGCCATGATAAACTCCCTCGGATGGAGTTCACTACAGGATAGAAGATCAGAATACAGACGGAAGCTGTTCGATAAATTCGTCAGCCCAGAATTTTCAGACGAGGTCGAAGACATTATAATTCCAGTTCAAAGCGAACGCGATCTACGAGAGGCGTCGAGCAAGCAATATAAGGAGATAATCGCTAGAACAGATAGCTACTTCTGGTCTTTTTTTCCTCGGAGCATTAGAGAGGCTAACAGGATGAATTAGGTACGAATATTTGGTGTTGATACACCCCCTGCCATACGCCAATCGGCGGCTCGCGGGGTAAAATTCTAAATCTAAATCTAAAGTAGCAATGCAACAGTTAAAATTTATCACTGAACATATTTTATCGTCAATTCGTTTAAACTGTCGCTGAAGAAACCATGCAACTTTCATTAAGATAATGTCTTGGAGTAAGGTTTCTACAAATTGAAATTATTTTGTCTAGAGGCAAAATTCAATAGAAGAGGGAAATTCAGGCGTAGTCCGTGACCTTGTGGAAGTGCGATGTGAAGTACAGTCAAGAAATATCGATGAATAAAAAGAAAAACCATGATTTTGAAATAAATGGAATATAAAACTTTTTCTGACCATAAAAAAATACGTAATGGCTAATAGTAGAATATCAATATGTTGTACAAAAATAATGATATAATGACTATTTAGCAAACAACTACCATAGTAAATTGCATCTGAATGTATATATTTATATTTAAATGTTTACATTGGTTTACATCATTAATGCTTTTTATTTGTAATTACATACCATTGTACTTTCTGGTGACATTTGTAATTTTACCAATTATTTTCTCCTTGTACAATACAGCTACTATCCCATTTCCCTTTTCCTGTTGTTTTCCTCGTTGGCCGAACGCATCAACATTTTTCATTGGCTTCAAAAAGACTACTATTTTCAGACTACTCACCATTATACAATTTTATCCGTGCTCAGCAATATTTTTTTATTTCATTTTTGTTTAATTCAAAAATTGCTTTAAAAACACTGACCGTACGTCAGTGGAATACGCCTTTGAGTTGTAAGTAGATGAGTGAAACACGCTTAGAAAGGTACTCCGAACAGAAGAGATACGACCCTGAGGAAGACATCTGTAGTCTAGGTATTCGCGGAACGGAATCTGAGTTGGAAGGACGGATGGAGAAGCACAAAGAGCACGCATTCCCATGCGGGAAAGAAGCGAGGAGAGAGCGAAGGAGGCCAATAAGATTGGCAAGAGGGAGAATGGTGAAAAGGGTGAATCGAAGAACCCAAACAAGCGCAACTACACTGAATATTGAAACCTCTCGCAACCCCAACCAAACCTACCGATTCCCGCTCCTTATCTCTAGTTCCTCACCCTACCGGCAGGGAGGGTGACGGAGGTTTTTGGTTGGTTTCGCGGGTGAAGAAGGGAATGCAAGATATTTCCCCCTTTCTGGAACTGGGTAAAAAGAAGGCTGGATGGGAAAGGGGGGCGTGGGAGTTAAACACAGATGAGAAGTGGGGGAGGGAGAATGGTGAATGGGATTGAAGTCGAATGTAGAAGGAGAAGGGAGGTGAGGCGGAAAATGGGGTAAGGAGGTATGGAACGGGAGGGAAAGACGGATGAATTGGTAGTAAGGAGTCGCGGTAAAGAATTTTAAGCATTGTGCAGCAGAGTACGTCAAGATGCGGAGATATACAATTTGTACAATAGAGGGCAAAATGATCACAAGGATCTCATTTTTCAGCCACTTCATGGTTCGTAGGTTTGTGTGATGCTTTTTTATATCAAAGGGCAGATCCAGAGGGTGGCAATACCCTCCCTGATGACTTCATAGAGCAAGCATCAAATGATATTCCAAGCATTTGCTTGGGATATGACGAGTACTTACAACTGACATGTATTTAAAGGTTTTCTAAGATCACTTCTAAGGAGCTGTATTTATTTAAACTAAATTTGTGACAGAGATTTTAGAAATTGTCAATTCTTAGTATTAGTGGTGCTGTTTTTAAAAGTGCTTTGATGGCTAGGGTCATGTCGCATGTAGGCCCCCACCGGGAATCGAACCAGGGACCACTTTCACCGATGTCGATTGCCTCTCTTACTCGGCTTTCCGGGAACCCGTGAGAAAATTTAAGAGAAGAGAATTCTTCAACTTCGATGGCATCATAATCCACCCCGGATTTATCATTATATATTAATACCGCACAAGTAAAAGACACTCTTTTTACCTTAGCTACGGGATTTTCATAATATTCCGGCTTTTAGTTTTGATTTTAAACCACCAGTCATCTTAAAATATGAAAAATTCGTTTTCCCGGCAAGACAAAACCCTGCGACAAATATTATTAATAATCCTAGGTAAAGTGGTATAAATATATTATTGAGCAAAAAAAACAACCTTATGGTGATGTCGAACCCCGAAACCGGTCCTATCCTCAATGAAAAGCATGAGGTGTAACTACTTTGTTGATCGATAATTTAATAAGTAGTAATAAAATATGGTTTTAATTATTAAATTAAATCTGAAAGTGGGGCGTATCTTAAAACTTAACCATGTTTTTCTTATTTAAGAAGTCAGATCTCTATACATCAGAATGTTTAATAACAACACTTTCACAAAATATTTTTTCTTGTGGATTTGTACAAGTGTTGTTATTAAATATTCTTCTACTATGAAATTCCACCAAGTATCGCTTAATGATATTCACTCTATGCATCAGCTCACCAATTTTTTATTGTATATCTCACAAGAAAGATCCGCAGCTACTGGACATGAAATCTTCGGTTTCCTAAAAAAGCCCACCAAAATCATTTCTAAAGCGTAAATATTATCATTGGATGATCTTGAAGATTCAGTATATTCAGTGTATTGAAAATGATTTACGAAAATATATATGATACATATTCAATATAGAATACATTTTTAATGTAATGAATAACCCTCCTGAGAGCCATAAAGACTTTGCAAGGCAATAGGAGGAAACCTTGTAACTTTGTAAGACTGAGAGGTTTTCATTTGCTGCGAGAAATGAGAGGAGATTTCCGACTGTTACCTCGTGCGATTCTCTCACACGGTTCGCATATGCGAGAAACGGATGTGGCGTACACAAAAGAGCAACACTAGTTATGAATTCTCGTGCAGAGAAAATATACCTAGAATTATGGATGAGGGAATGAGGCCTGGAACTGGAGGCAAAATCTGGAGAGATTACTAATTTATTCCGTCCCTCTCGAAAATAGGGAAGTAGAAGGGTATTACTTTAATCCACGAAAAGGAATGGGAATCTTTCGGATAATCGATAAATATAACATTTCAAGATTTATTGAACCCACGACTGAATTCACTGATTTACTCATGTTAATATGTTACGAAGATGGAATGTGACAGTTACAAAGAACAAGTGAATGCTTTCATTAATATTACTCATTTTGACTTTAACTTATTGTTAGTTGTATGTGATATATGAATCACAGAATAGTAAATGTATCGTATATTATATTTGTTTTGTGCACATCTTTGTAGTTTTCTGTCGAATGAAGTAGTAGGCCGAATGCATAAGGTGGAATGTATGCATTTTTTGGTATAGCACAGTGGAATTCATAACAGATTTGTTACTTTATCTTTCTTAAAATATTTAGCACATTTTCCTGCACAAAAGCATTTGATGTAAAGATTTTCACTCCACAGTCGATTTACATTCGAAATATTTAGCTCAGAAATATTTCATTCCAAGGATGTCCATCCAAATAAGAATTATAAAATGTTATTAATAGCTTTTCCTGGGATACTATTTGGAAAATCCCTGAAATTTTTGCATTCTCGTTTTTAAATCTAAAAAAAAACTTGAAACCATTAGCTATGCATCGACATTGTTCGAAACCCGGTTAGTCGGATGTTTCAGGTTTGGGAATGACTGTGTTCGTTCACTATAATTGTTTAGGGCCCACTAATCGTAATTGACCAGTAAATGGATGTTCGTGGGGGTATTGGGAAATGAATCAAAAAATATTTCTTACCGTATCATTACGGTTCCGAATTTAGATCGTTTAAAGAGCCTTCCGTAAGAAATGTAAGTAAAATGTTATTTTAGACAGATAATTCGTTTGCGGAAATAAATTATAAATACATAATGACCGTCTAGCCGAACCCAGTCTGAACGCTACTCTAAAATTTTGTTAAAAATAAAACAATAGGTGAAATATCCCTTGGGGGGAATACCTTGGAGTGAAAAGGCTTGGGCGTTGTATATCTTGATTAAAATTTGCTTGTTAAGAATTGTACTAGGACGAACTCATTCTAGCGTATGTTGTCCATCAGATGAAATCCTTTGGGTGAAAGGTCAAAACACCATTAGGTAGAATTTAGGCAAATTATAAAATTATATAAGAATACAAACTTTAATTGGCTGCAACTTTTCTTTTCGTCTCTTATAACCCTCAGAGGCGTATACCACAGATCGACCTACATTAAGTAATTAATTACGTTACAATTTGTGTATTTTCTATATAGACTTCCACGCTTGCTTTGGAGTAATTATATGCGTATTTTCTTTATATGTGTAAATGATAATTGAACTACGATACTTACTGTAAACGATTCAGTAATATTTTAACCTTATCCTTAAATCAAACGTTACCGTATTAAGCATGTGTCGTTATTTAGGGATGTCAATAATGATAACAGTGTTCATAAAGGAGTAAATATGGAGATTATAATATTTACAGTTGTCTATGTATAGATTACGCGTGTGCGGGACATAATTCCTAAGTCGAAAAGGGGAACCATAAATCATGGGTGGTATAGCCTACGTAAAAATCCATTGCTGAGGCGTGCTTGAAAATATTTCGCTCACGTTTAACTCTTCAACGATCTTAACCACAAACCAAATTGAATCCATACTAAAACCGGTCCTTTGCGAACTTATTTATGATTTATCGTTCTAAACCGTGGCTTTCAACTTTTTCGGCGTTGCGAGTAGACGGAGACCGCTATCGCCCGGAAAACTCAAAACTTTGCTTGTAAGAAGTCAGAAATATGACTGAAAAAGTTCCCGCATCAAGAAGGAAGGCGATGCCTTTGTCGACGACAGCGGCGAAAAGTACGGGGATCAGAAGGCAGTAAATTGAGAGCGAAGTTCCCGAATACCGCACGGAGATGGTGGAAAAGGGAAGAAATGGAACTGGAATAAAAGATAGAGAAAGAGAGAGAGAGAGAGCGAGAGACGGATGTTAGGAGCATAAGGGAATGGAATAGCGGAGGGATGAAATGCAGAGGTTTTGATGGTTTGAGAGAGGGTTGCAGAGAGAAGGGAGATTTTTGGGAATATGCGTGGTAGAATTTTCCGCGCGGGTTTACTGACGACGCAGATGTTGCTGGGTTACAGCTCTACCCTCCCGCGCTCCTTTCTCTGCACCTCTTTCCACCGTCTCACTGACTCTCAATCACCCCCTGCCAGAGCACGAAGAAGATAGGACTCCAAATTAACTTTTCACCCACTGCCCTGCTCCGCGTTCCGTTTTGCTCGGTTACGTTAAATAAGGAATGGGGGTAATTAAATAAGAATCGCTCTATAATCCCTCAGCCACGAGAGAATATTGGTTCTGCGGCTTTAACAAGACCATAATCCTCGGAGTACCCAGGAGACAGGTTAAAATCCATAATTCCATAAATCCATAATATCATCCCGCGCGCCATTCTTTCGAAATCATTTTCTTCTGTCGTGGATAACCACGCCGTCTGCTTGAGAAACTGAGAACGAAATCTACGAACGATTTTATTGCGGTCTAAAAGAGGCGATTGTAAAACTGGTTGCTGGATTGAAATTCTTATTACAAGATTTAAAAAAATTCTGTTCACTTTAATATTCAGTTTTAAGACTAACACGTGTCAGCGTGATGGTATCGTGCCGAGGATTCCGCTTGCATTTGTAAATAATAAACCTTTTTCGTAGAGGAGTCAGTTTTTGCAACAAGAATGAAGCGTTGGAAACGCAAATCACCTTATACTTTTATTTCCCTTTACATTGACTTCGTGGACAAATTAAAGAAATAACACTATTTAAAACGGTGATTAAAAGAAAGGGAAGTTTATAGAGCAGATTCAAAGACACGAGATTCTGACAAAGGCATATTTATAAGGGCGGTAAAAGTGTAAAGGAAGAATTAGGTAACATTATAAGAGACAGGTAGGTTTACAACTTAGTGATGAAGGAAGGAACATACGGAGCGATTGGCCGAAAACAGGACGGCCTTGAGAGCTGCATCTAAATAATCATCGGATGCCAATGATTGTGATAATTGACGATTTTGCTATGTGCGAAGATTAAAATATTCAATAGTTTGAATATATAAAAGAATATATTGGTTACATAACTTCAAGGTAGGTAAGGGAATTTTATAGGAGTGTACAAATCTAAATAGTATATATTACTCGGTAAGATGTGATATTATCAAATTGCATCGATGTATGTAGGTTTCGTGACACACTATTCCCAATATGGTATTCAAAACATTGTTATGTTGGACCAATTGGTGGTTAAATTATCTTGTTGAAATATAAACCTAAAACTTTTCTGAATCTTTTCGTAAAATCAACCTTGAAAAATATATATTAGGAATAATGGATTCTAAGGAAACAATGGTGTGTGGACTTTCAGTAGAAGCAGTAATATGGAATATATTTAACCTTGCGAAATCTAGTGGCATGCCAAATCTGTAGAAGAAAAAGAATTTTTTGCATTATTCGAGAAAGTGAAGCATTATCTAGGGACTAAAAATACGAGTATGTTACCCGTAGTTCCCTAGTATGGAGTTTGCAGCTGGCTAGCGATGCCATTTGCACTAAATAGTTTTTGTGGAAGGGTAAAATCATATTTTAATCTTTGTAAGAATGATCGTTTTCAAAATATTCCTTGGCCTACAGAGAAGTAAATATTGAACAAAAGTTTGCTTACGAATTTCTATTGCTCAATTGCCATATAAAAATACTAACAAAATCCTGCGACATGTTCATCTCTCTTCAAGTTGCATGTGCGCCTATTTTTCACTATTCCGTTTCATTTCTAGGAAGGTTTCCACCGTTCCAAAGAAAAAAATGTCTTCCATGCGCAAAACACATTTGGTATGCTAGAATTTAAAATTAAAATTCTTAAAATTTAACCCAAGGCGTTGAAGCAGATTTTGGAGATTTATTCCTGCGTTTAACAAAAACATGTCTACTTAAAGTAACCTCGCAGGTTAATTCAAAATATTTAACTCATCATATATTATGAGATTATCCCTTTTCTTTCTTGGTACTCAAAAAAAGATAGTAATGCTTTTTATATTGTTATTGAGCCTTTGCATGCCTCTGCATGCATCTCAAATAGCACCTTTTTTTAGATAGGAAGCTTTCCCTGTAATATGAATGGATTCCCTTCTATTGGTAAAAAAAGAATCAATTGACCTTTCTGCTTACAAATGACTTCATTTTGACTCTCCGATGAAAGTTCGATATGCTGAAGGGTGCAGCCAGACAATTACAGAATCAACTTTACGTTCTTGACCTGCACGAAACAATCTGATTGGATTAGAAAAAAAGAACGTGCCTGGGGTGCAGAGAGGGAAATCTCGGTCCTTACAACTTTGACGATGTGTGCATTTGAAAGAAAGAATCGATGACAACTTAAATAGACTGTGCTTCTGCAGTAGTCGCTTACAGATGTTCATTGGTTCTGTAAAGAACTATTTTACTACTTAATTAAATTAGTATTCAATGGATAAATAAAGTTAAAACTAAGAAATCTGGAAATGTAGCTCATTTTGGGCCAACCATTGAATCATACGAAACAGAAAATGAGTAACTGTAACGGTAAACTTACAATTAATCGTGAATTTCAACATTACAGCATATAGTTAATTTCAAATAATATCAAAATAATATTTGCAATGTTACGTTTTTCGTTAAAATGGAAGAATGAATGTAACAATCGACACCTTGAAAGATTACATTTGTTTACTGCCTGGTAAACGTAACTATGAACTCACTGCCTCATTTTCGCTCACAAAGGTTAAGTCAGGTGTAAAGATATGACATTAGGCCAGTGTATTTACAAATGAAACTCAATGATTGCATGAAACGGATGGCATTCTCAAGTTAAATTATTTTATAACATGCTGCTTAATACAGTACTCCTGACATTATAAATAAATTCTATTGGAACAATTAATCAATAAATACATTATGGCATCTGAAATAATCAACAATACTATTATCATGGTTATTATCCAATTCCAAAGATTTCTTGTTTTATTGTACATTTTAATGTCATTAATTTATTCATACATTGGCAGATAGTTACTTCCATTTTCATTTGGATCGTTACTCCCATTTCCGGTCTTTTTTCCCTTTGTTTTTGTCAAAGAATGTACTTTGTTTATTTGTACACATTTCGCTAAACATAGTTCCGATTTTCCAGCTTCAGAAAATTAAAAGATACTATATATTCACTTAGAACTCTTTTAACCAATGAAAAGAGAGTGATGCAAAACTTTTTGAGTGGCCCTGCTCCTGTCTTCGGGCGAATTCTGGCGAAATTCAAACTAATAATTACGGTTGACACCTCTCACACGTTTCCACCTGGACAGAGGTCCGAAGATCACCTAAAACAGCAGTACTCAGTAAAGGCTCATCCATTTGATAATCGGTCGCTTATCGATGAGGTTTCCGTTCCTTAAAGCGGTCCATTCACCTTGACAAATAACACACCAAGTTCCTTAACGTACCGGAAACGAGCGAAGACCAACTCCCCTTCCTAACCCTCCAATTCCAAACAAATCAGACGTACTAATTCGCGACACTCCAGTCCGGAAACTTCTCTTTAATCGAAATCCCATTTCTTTCTCTTTTCCTCCCACTCGCGTCCTTCCGTACCGACGCAAAAAAAGAAGTCCGCCCTCCCCAAATTGCATCCAGTTCCTTACGTTAACAAAAGATGGAGCTAGTGAGGGAGGAAAGAGGAAAGAGTCGAATAAAGAACACACTCGCGATGCTCGGCAGAGTCCTCTTCGGAAATAAAGGCGGAGAGGGAGGAAGAAATAAGAGCCAGAGGATGCTTCTGGAGAAGGGATCTCTTCTGTGTTTAACTGCCCGTGGATATCCTCTGTTGAACGCATTCAGCCACCGAGCTCGCTCCCGAACTCGTATCTCATTCCACAGTGCGCCTTTGCGCGGCGTTGTTCCCCTGCTCTCGCATCTTCGGAAGAAGGGGAAGCAGCCTCTGATTAATCATAAGTCGTAAAGGGAGGCGAAGATGCTAGTCTCTCGCAGCATCTGAAACCGAGCCGAAAGACTCCCACCATTCCGACCACCCCATCAACCTGTTCGTGCTCCACCTCTTCATTTCCTCCCTTCTTTCGTTTGCTTCCCTCTATCTTCCTGCTCCTATCACGCGGACTCGGGCTCATCCGTTTCTCGGTCCAGCTCATTTTTTCTTCGGTCGATTTGATGGAGTGCGCACGTCGGTGCACCAGCTTACGCCCGCTACCCTTGGGATTAGCCCTAGCTGTAATTCTTACTAACGGGAAGCTGGGTGTATTAAAAAAATGTTTTATTGAAATATTATCAACAAACGTTTGCCGTTATATAAATTACGGTCAATTTCTTACGTGGGCTACGAAAGAACACGGCTTACAAGGAGAGGTAGATGCAAGGGAGCGTCTGGATTGTTTTCACTATTTTTGTATTTTCGGTTTTATTTTCATTATTTTTCAGGTATTCATTTCGTTTTTATCAATTTCATATTCACTGCTTTCATAAATATTTTAATTACGCCTTTTCGTTCTTTTTATTTTCATTATTCTTATTTACATCATTACTGTTTTCACTACTATTTTTATAATTTCAACTAGTACTATTTCATCATAATTACTTTCATTAATTTTTAAATTACCACAGTTTTCGATTTTAACTACTTCAGGCTTCGTTAAGAAGTGTAATTGCGTTTTTAAATTATAGTATCGTAAGTTCGTAATATCCTGAGAGGAATGTGGAAAAAAAATAATGCAGATAAAGTAAATCAAACGAATAAGATATATGTCAAAAACAGGAGAGACAGTGTCAGTGATAACGTAGAAATGAATTAACGCAGACAGATCTAGGCTGGTTCGTCAGAGGAAAATGAGGGGAGCCTTTTGCGTGGTTTTGAAGAATTGGAGAGATTGTGATTCATGTGAATGTTACTAAAGGGAGAGACTAAAGAGAGAAAGACCGATAAAAAGCAGATAGAAAATCATTGAAAAAGTTTGGTATTTACACCCCTTACCACAAGTCGAAAAGCGGCTTGCAAGGTAATTGTGTAGATGTGCAGAAACGTACGAAATGAGTTGCATACAAGAAAATAGGATTGAATGCTCGGATACAATATGGGAAATTAGTACATTACGTCATATTTGTATTCCTAGATGCTAATTTGTAATATCTATTCAATTTTCTACTTAGTACAAACAATAGCTCACATCAGAAGCTTACACCAGAATTTCACTAAGCCAATCACGAGACAGTTATATTTTATTCAATTTACGAGTTTTTCATTTCACATATAACAGAAATATATTAATACTTGTTGTTCGGTATAGAAATGAATTGTTCTGGTATCGAACTTTGGAAGTGGATGACCCTCTCTGTAAATTTGATGGAAGATAATAGAGCTTTCGTAAATGCTAAATTATAACTCTTGGAGTACAAAACGGCTTCATGCAACCAAAATACAATATTTAATCCTGCAAGAGAAAGACCGGAATGCATCATCTATTACCGCTTAACATATTCTATTCCTCTCCACATTTATTCTAGCTGGATGCGTTCCCATAAGTTATCGCGTTGCTTATTGCAACGGATTGCTTTATTTCCTCCATTAGCTTCATTGCAACACAATTCATCACAATCATTATTTCTGAGAGGCCGAAAGAAAGAAGAAAAACATCCTTCGTTTCTCTCCACATTTTCTAGTCCATTCTGTTTACTTCCCCATCCTCATTTCTTTTATTCCCCGTCCCTTCTAGATTCTAATCCTTTCTCCCTTGCTACTCTGTATTCCTCCTCTTCCTGAAAAATCACTTCTCCTTTCGGACCTCGTTCGCTTTCCCTGCTCCGAATCGTTGCCTACTAACGGAGCCACATTTGCCTCCACTTGACTTTTCGCTCACCTCTCTCTTACTCTTCCCTTCCCAAACCTCCCCTCGACATCTCCAGTCTACGCAGGGTTACATGAATGATAGCCCACTTAAATAAATCTCTGATATTTTTCGCTTCCGAATGTCGGGGATATAATGACGTCGCATGATGATTTTTGACAACTGTTACTTTTATGGCATGGCTTTCATCTCCGGATATCACGCATATCATTTGCTTCTTGACTTGGTGCGCAAGCTACGTCAGAGTTTAGTGCTTAAGTCAACTACATTTCAGGGCATAAATAAGGGGGAAACAGCACCTATCTTCCAGTAATACTTATGAGTATCGAATCCTGGACAACTGAACTATGGTATTAAAGTAATTTTGGTCCTTCGGGAAGGAGAGAAAAACATCCGAAATAAAAATGTTCTACTGAGAACATTAAGCAGTACATTTTGCGGTCACGTGTCGTGGTTATTCATACAAACGAAACTATCGTGTCATCAATATCGTCATCTTATATTTTATTCATTGGGAGGTCACACTCTTCAAATTTGCTCCATGTTTATCCTGAACTATCTTGCATAATTTCTTTATTACATATATACCATTATGTGCTTCTACTGCTGAAGAGTAAGACGCTTGATGTAATGTAATGTCATGATGGTAATAATTCTCAGTATAATCCTTAACATAACAAGCCTAGTTTGTCAACGTTGTTTAACAAGTTGGGGTCTTCGGCGTACTCCATGGTTTTCCTTTTATTCCTTAATTGTTTGTTGCTGTAGATGACTTAAAATGAATCTTTTAGGTTTTTGAAATATATAGATACAGGCATATTTTGTTCAACAATATTTTGTTTATTTATTTTAATAGTAGCATAAGCTAATCAAATATTACCTATTTTCAGTAGCAATGTATGAAATGCGGAATCCAGGATTATATTTCATCATTCTTAATATAATTTAAAATTTTAGCTTCCCTTNCGCTCCGATTCCAGTAAGGCATACTTCTAATTATTGTTTAACAAAAGGTTAAATACTAACAAAACTATTGAATTCTATCCAGAAACAACAATAACAATTAATTATGAGAAATCTCAGCCTTGCCCAACAAAAAATTTATCGCGTGTCATAACTAAATCATCGTAGCACCCAGCCGCCGCGGACCAAATCGTCGCGGACCAAATCGTAGCGGGACCAAATTGTCGTGGGACCAAATCGTAGCGGACCAATACGTAGCGGACCAAATCTCCGCGGACCAAAGTTCCGGCTGCGACATTGTATATATCTGATATACAATATCTCTGATACTGGGAGTTTTTATTTATTTATGTTTCCATGAAAGATTTTTATAGAAGATTAATTATATTTTTTTACCTTAAAAAGATGCGGGACACATGAAAGTCAAGAAAAAAATACTTGATATAGTTGCTGCAGGGTCACTAAGAATGTAATGTAATAAGGTATGTTAAACCACGGGCGTCACATTGTAGGATATTCATAATTTGTAGATTAAGTAAAACCTTATCTCAGTCTTATTGAGATCAGTCACTCTCAATCCATGCATCAGAATCAATCAATCAAGATCAGAAGATTCCGAATTCATTCACGGATCAATTACAGATAAAAACTTATAATTGATTTTTCGACCAATGCTATTGTAGAAGAGGGATATATTAGCGTCTTGGTTTCCATAATATATAGTGAAAATAATGAATGACCGCCTTTAATGAATCAACGGGGAGAGCATTAACGAGCAGTTTCTATTTAAACTTGCTTACAGGCTATAACCACCCTGTTTCTGTTATACAATGTAAAGAAAAACCTTAACTCTAGATGATTTCGGGAATCATTAACTTTTGTTCTAATCAAAATGATCGCAGCCTTCTACCTTAACTCTGTGTTTAATTCTTTTATCTCATAACTAATATCTTACGTTAGCATCATATAATTGAAATTCATTGAAATGCATATAATGGTTGAAACTGACTCAAGATTAGTACCGTATGGAGAGAAACTTAAATTTCCTTATTACCCAAAGGAATTGCCACGGAGTTTCCCTCTAGTTTCAAAATCTCAAAAATATTGAGAAAAATGTCAATGTTTCGCGGTATTCAGCAGCAGTTGTAATGCATCCATTTGTGAACACGTATTATGTTGGATTATGTTTAGGAGAAAAGGCACCAAGGGAATCATTGGGGAGCTCAATCTGAGCACATGCAGACTTTATTTCTTTCGCAAAAGTAATTAGATACAGTGGTCTTACTTCAGATCTCACATCTTTCCCTGTGTTTTGTTACTGGATTAGTTCTAAATAGAGATTATTCGTGGGAAACGAGGAAAATCTGCAGTTTATTATTCCATATCTCACTTACTGCTTGAGCGCCCTGAATCTCTGAGCACATTCTTTCAAATATATCTTCTTTTCCATTATTCCCCTCTCAGTCCTTTCAAACTTTTCTACGATGCCAATGATAAACAGGCAGAATTTGTGAGTTCTAGAATACGTACTCAAAAGCAAACAAAAGGTGTATTTTCTTCCGGTTATTCTTCAATGCGATAGTTTCACTGCAAAGCACTGAGAAGCTTCCTCAATCAAAAACTGACAAAATCTTGGAATTGCAGTAACAAGAAAGTGCAACAGAAACTCGGAAGATTCAGACATTATTTAGTTTTAAAGACCCGCAACTTTTCTTTTAAACGAGTATCGAGGAGAAATGAGGATACACAATAAATAATAGTGAGGGCGAGTGTTAATTTCTTTCGATTTGTACATAATTAAAATTTCTTCGGAATTTCAGTTGCTTTTTCAAATTATCGATTACCAATGCACCAAAGCATAACTTTTATGATGTTTATGGAGGCATAAAATGATTACTAAGTCTCATCAATCCATTCTTATGTGAGTAGAAGTCATTTAATTGAATTGATTCTAATTGAATCGAGGATTTCATTAGATAAGGTAAGTCCTCCGAAAAAAGAATTTCAGGGAATTATTGTTTTAGAGAATGTCAATAAAGAATTGAAATTCACAAAAAGGTTAAAATTTTTATAAACATCATGATTTGCTTTTGTTGAACGTTCACACATTTTCACTTTGAAAAGTCCAAAATGACCAAAAATATGTTATTGCGTGCATGAATTATCAAATATACTCTGACTTTAATCGCAGAGTTATTTAAAGAACAGGTTCGTTAAAATTCGGTATCCATACTATATCAATTTGCGGTCATTAGGGTACTGAAAACACGTTTTCGTCCTTAAAGTAGCCTATTAAAAATGTCTTTAAAAGTGTAATTGCGCCTTTTGCAAATACAATTTGAGTGCAAGTAAGCGTTCAAATTTCGAATTCTTTTACGTATGCTAATTGTCCGTAATCTTATTTCCAAGGATGTCTCGAATGTAACTCCTTCTTTCCCGCAACTCCTTCCAATTTTTGAATAAACTAAGTGTCATTAAATACTATTTTTCATCCTTAGCAATGAATAACACAATTCCTCACATTCTCAGTTTGGAAGAGTGAATCCTCCCACTTCTAAGAATCACGTATCCTATTTAGGCTCAAGCTCTGGCTGGAGATAAAATTTATATCCCTGGCCAGGTCTGAAAGTTGCCCCTTAGCCGCTTGATCTGACCTTCCGAATGTTTGTTCCGAGGAAAAATGGGAGAGAAGCCCATGTGGACATAACGCAAGGGATTATGGTCGCACGTAACAGCGTCCAAAAAATAAATCAATCTCTCGCGAGCGAAGCGGAAGCTGAAAGTTATGATAGGAGAGGACTCGTTTTTCCCTTTCTTAGAATCGGTCGCTCTTTTTGCTCTTTCTTGGAAAAGCTTAAGGATCCCCGGATTCAGCTTTTCCATCTCTATCTTTTATCTTTCTCGGTATACTCCGGGACAATTTATCTTACAATTAGCGAAAATCTTCCCCTTATTAAGAAGAGATCGGTCAGTTTCTATTATATGATGCAGATAAGATACACCGTAAGCCTCACCCGAAGGGTCATAGATTGTTATACCTATAGAGTAACTCCTGCAGAAGACAGAAAGAGCTGGATGCATTCACTGGTAGCATTGACTTATAAATTGCCTAAAAATCGGCATTCACGTAGAATATTTTGACATCAATGTGGCGTTTATAGTAACGGAAAATTTTCATATTTACGGTGATAAGGTTAGTAGTAGGGAGTAAAGTAGATTACTTTCCTAGTTGTTCCAACGAATCATCAATGAAAATATGATCAAAAAACCGGTACGTAAATTCAGGTATATTTATAATTAATTTATTTCATCCTTTTCTCATTAAGTTTCCGTGGAAACACTTATTTACAACAAATAATCAAGAAGAAGACCAGCAGTTAACTGAGTAATCAGCGGTATTTTTCGATTGTGTAGGAGTCAAAGTTTTAAAAAGACCGAGTCGTAAATTATTTGACATGATGAAATGATGGAGCGAAAAAGACAGCAAAGTATATGGATGAAACATTTTTCCACCACTTCGTACTTTTCACTTCACCCCAGAAAGATTGCAACACAGCATATCAACGATAAGTATCCCGGGGTACGTAAATATTCCATAACGGTTATCTTTATATGATTTTCATTCCAAAATTTCATGAGATGTATTTCTCTAACTCTTATTTGAACCGCTATTCTCCACAATCCTTTGCTATTTTTTTAACTTTGCATTAAACGTAGCTAATATCTATCTAGGGGGTAAATGATACATGATTATTAGCACGAACTTCAATTTCGGCAAATTAAACGCAAATTGGACATAAGATTTTGTTGAAATTCTTTCGGCAGTACTTTTCCATAAGGTCGCAATTGATAACTTTCAGTAATGTTTCTAACTAATTAATTCCAAATTTTGTAAATGCTCAAGTTTCATACTATTTCATAATTCCCTGGATTCGCGAGAGCCATTTTTTGAGAATCGAAATTTCGGAGAATAGTATTAATCTTTCATGTTGGAGAAAATTAAAGGTGTCATTTTTTGTGACTGGCAGTTTAAATTATTAAAGTTGAATTCTCTCAACATGTCCAATTATCCTGCGACTTAGAGAATGTCAGTATCCTGGGAACACATTCGTATATAATACATATATATTACCTGTAGAGGAAAAAAATACTACTAAATCAGCCAGAGCACATAAATATGAGGACTATCGTTGAACATATACTTGGAACCATGCATTTCTCCAAGTCTATTACGAAAACTCATAACCAGTCGGAATGCACATACAAAGAGAATATCCATCTAGAGCCGAAATCAAATTCAAACTTGGAAAATTTGCAAGTACTTTATCTGTCAAGAATAAAGTAAACAGCTGGATTTTAATTTTCAATGGCAACAGTTACGGTAAGGACGGAGACATAGGGGCGAACTTTTAGATGCCCGGAAAATAAGTTATGAAAAGCAAGGAAAAACTCATTTAGCTTCCTTCAGAAATTTTAGCCGAGTTATCGACTCTCAGATTAGCCTCTCATTGATATTTTAAGAAAGTGGCTCGTGGAACGCGGTCTTATTTACGGTTTACCTGAATTTTTCGACACATTCACACTTCTTCCCTTTGCAAGTTTAGGGATCCAATCGGAAAAACTTTTTCTTTATCCTCTCGCAGGCATGGAAACCATTATGGTCATTTTTCCAGCACCTATTGAACTCCGGGTAGAGAATAAGAAGGGGAGAGAGAATTCTACGACTTGGAAAGCTTAGCGAAAAAGTTAGAAAAGGTTCATGGAAAAGACTACTTCCCTCTTTTCCTCGAACTCATCATACAGTTCAAAAGAGACTTTCCTTCTTTTTTATTATTTTCCTATCCTTTACCTTTTCTCCCTAACCCAATTTTATTCACTGTAAAACTTGGTTTATTTCTGGAGGGAAAAGTTTTGTATCTTCTTCTGCCTCTTACGTCTCAACTTATCTCCTTTTTTCGATTTCCTCTTCTCTTCTCCCATTACGTCGACTGCCAGCACTGCCGAAACTCCGAATCTTCCCTTCTGAACCTCCGGTTCTACCTTGCCTTGACACTCTCTATCTTTCTTACGTATAAATGCTTTTGTTCTCTCCGTTACTTCAACAAGAGCTGGGACTTCAAAACCATTTTTAAACGCATCACAGTTATATTTGCTGATAGAATACTTACATTTTTTCGGAGAAGAATTCAACATATGACGTGACTGTGAAGCAAAATACATAGTAAGGATTTAAGGGAGAGGTAAAGATAAATGCTAATTTAAAGGCACAGAGTTTCTTTTTCTGTATTAGTTATTCTAAAATCAGAATATCCGTCTTTGATTGTCCCTTCAGCATGGATTTCTGTAATGACCTTATTCGTTAATCATGATTCACCCCTTTTATTAAAGGATTTTTCATATCTAATTCATCCTCATTCCACAATAATAAATCGTTTAATAGAAAAATTAATACTCTAATTGCATCCACTTTATAAATTAGTATTAACGAAGAACACACAATCACATCCTAAGAGGAAAACTCTGATCATTCGGGACTCGAACCCGGAACTGTAGGATTGTAACGTTAACACACTAAAAGTTATGATATATATCCATCTATGCCATCAGCAGCAGGGTGATGTGTCAATTTAGCCAAATACTCAAGTAAAACAATCGTTAAATATGTCTCCCACCTGTAGTTGCTGATATGAGAACAAAATAGACTGGTTTAAATAATAATCAGTATCATGGTCAAGAAAGGATTATTAGTCAATATAAAATACTTGGAAGAATATTTTACGGATGCTGAATGATAGTTGTAGAATTTGAATCAGAAATGATGATCTAGGAGTAGAATGTGGAAGATGAACGATTCCAACGAAATAAACGGATGAGCATGAAACTTTGTAAGCGTTCCAAGGTATCGCGTTACAGTAAAGCTGAATGATATCTATACCTAAGAAATTTCAGCTTCGATTATTGACCGAATTCTTATGGCAAAGAAATACAAATATATATCGTCGCAAAAAGGCACTAGTTGCGCAACATACTCGTAGAATAAGGTAGAAGTACGAGAGATACATTTCCGTAAAAGATTCAGAGAAGATACTAAGTTGCGCAGAAATATACATGTGAAGAATATCCTGGTAGAGATGCGAAATTTGTAGGGACGTACGTCCGAGTAAATGGCTAACAATATTGCATAACGATTGTGTTTCTGAGGAATAGTAACATAAAATCAATCAGCTAATTCATATGTGAAATAAGGCAAAAGGAAATGTATGGTTGTTTGAGTATTTTTAGCAAAACTCGAGCTATAAAAATTCACTTCTCGAGAAATTCTCTATCACTTTAAAATTAGAAATTATTTGCCAAAATATATCCTTCAAAATTCTTTAGGAAACATAAAATGACAAGGTATATTGTATAACCCTTCCGTCTCATGCTCTTTAGTATAAAGCAGCTTCCATTCACAACACGTCGTAATCGAATTGCTTGGAAACGCTCGAGCCGCTTTCCGACTTATCCTCACCTTTCTCCGTCATCTCCTTACGCTCACCCAAACCCTTCCTCGGCTCCATTCAACTTTCTTCCTCATTCACCTCAGGAAAAAATCCTCCCGCACACCCTCAGAGAGGAGGGGAATTCCACCCCTTATCATCCACCCCACTCACACATTCACCCCGTCGACGGAGAAACCGCCATGACATTGGGTGATAAATCGCTCCATCCGTAGGAGAAGCAGAACGCAAAAAAAGAAAAACGAGCAAGGAAAATAGTGCGAAAGGGGACGAGAAAGATGTGGAAGGAAGGGGCGTGAAAAAAGAAATCGTTCCGAGTCGGTAGCTTAGTAATGCTAAACAGGCTGGAGGGCCTGGGAAGATACCTTGTGGGACCCCCCTTAAGCTAGGAAATCTATGCGGAAGAGCTAGAAGCAAAGGAGATGGAAAAACAAGGCAAGGGTAATATAAAGGTGGGGGTGACATTTTCAGAATCGGGGGGATGAAGTCTTACCCTGAGGGGGTGAATGCGGATTCAAGGGGTGTTAGGAGGGTCAAGCGAATAGTGTGCTATAGGATGAAAGGATAGGGTGCGAGGATGACGAGATTTCTGTGGCAGGATTGCAAGGGGTAAATGTGCAGGAAAGAAAAGAAGCGGAGGAATAAGTCAGGGGTGGAAGGTGCAGCATCTGTAAGGTGAAACTGAGCGGAGTTCCGCTGGGTTTTTGGCGGGTCAAGGAATGGCGTGAGATCAGTCCGAGAAGGGGTGGCAGATGCGGGGGAGACGAATTGAAAAATCGGTAAAGTATAAATATGCTAATGCAAGATAGGGGAGTTTTTCATCGCTTAAGAGAGAGGAGAGAGGAAATATCTGGCCGAAGGGAGTCGTGAATAAAACGAAGGTAGGCTGGTTGAAGGGAGAAGAAAAGTGTGTTTTAGCATGAGAGAATGATAAAGAATGCGAACGAAGGAATGAGGTATGGTTTTCATGGTAGGAAGCAACACAAATAATCGTGTAAAGTTCGGGTTGTATTCGAGAACGTTAACAGGCAGCAAGAATGCCGAAGTAAATATGGGAATGTGAGTGAAAAAAGAGAATAGAGCATTATTTAGTATGAGTATTCCTTCTTTGGTCATATAGGTACGAAACATTAGAAAAATCATTCGAAGATCTCTAGCATAATATTGCGTTAAGTATGAAATTTCACTGAGGGAAATATCTATGTGGCGGATTGGTTAGCAACGACACCAAGGACCTATTTGAGCCTCGGATAGTATTGTTGTAAATGTATGTCCTTGATGTTTTGATGTTTTTCATATCCCTCTCTGTAACTTGGCATTGACATATTAACAACTGATATTTATAAAAAGTCTTTTACAAAAGCGGTACAAATTATTGTTATAAAAAATGCTTATTTGACCATTGCCGTTCCATCAAGTTATTTTTAATTAAGACCCTCTGGATCGCTGTTATTTAGTAAAGATGGGTTTGAGTATTGCATATGGAAATATGATACATCAACGTCAGAGAAGATCAGAATATTATCAAGAATGTTACGGTATCACAATAAGAAATTCATGATTCCTTCTTTCCATTTTACTTTAAATGAGTAAACGCACTCAGAAGCATTAAATTGGTAAGCACCACTGAAGCATAAAACGGAATTTGAAGCATATAAAGGGCCAATAAAGGAAAGATGAACGATAATTCCACTGCCAGTGGAAAGCTGCATTTATTCTTCGTTCCGCTGAGAGTATATCATTCTGTATAGAGAAATTGACAACTCAGGGTATAAAGCGAGTGTTATTACGGAACGGGAAAATATCGTACGGCAAGAAATGAAACAAGAAATATGGTTTCCGACAAAAAAGGATAGATGAGGGAGGGAATGAGGAAGAGAAAGCGGAGGAAGGAAAGGATCTGTGACGTGGCGGAACGGAAGGAATTTCGGAGATAAAGAATGGAGTAGAGGGAAATAAATATGGAGGCGTGCGGATCAGAAACTCACGGAAAGTCTCACTAGATAGCGTTTTGATAAGTATTCAATATAACCTCTATCCGGTTTCTTATCTATCCATTCGTAGATACGGGCTAAGAAGGCAATTCATATTCCATTTTTTCAATCCTTATTTGATTCTACTTGGCAAAATTTCAATGAATGATTTGGGCAATAGGAAGGAAAGTTTCTTAGTTTTCTATGATAAAAGTAATTTAGTTTTGGATGATATTATGTCATTTTTGCAGATATTGGGAAAACAAATTTTGCATTCAAAAAAGAGAGCGAGCGAGGGAAGGAACATTTTCAGGGTAGAGATTTGAGTTGCAGATGAACGTTCGACAATAAAGTAGCTGGTGGGCTCATTGCTACACAGATTAGATTTTTGGACAATATTCTCGGGAAATGTTGCATAAAATAATCTATATCAGATCTGCAATTTTATTGACTAAAAGCTCTATGGTTGGTTTAATGATGGCTAATCCTCTAATGACACTCTTATGACCTTTTCCAATTTTGACGTTAGTTAGTTTTTACGTTAGCGTTGCACCAATAGAGGATAGTGCCAATTTCTTGAATAATAATACGAATGTTATAAACAGCCATCATTAAAATTATTTCAAGATTTTCAAACTCTACTTACTTAATTTAGTTTGTAATTCGTTAATGCTACGAGTTTATGTATACTCGCAGTTGATGACAGCAAAATTTAATAGATCTACTGTAAAAGTTGGCAATTCATAAACATTTCCGTTAGATTTACTAGTTGATTTAAAACTCTTGCAAAATGAAATCTTAAACGAAGTAAAATTTCGAGAAAACTCTTCTGCTGGTGCCATATGCTGAAGTTTGCTTCAATATAGCTTTATATAATTATTTATATTAATTCCCAAGGAGAAACGGACATGAAAAAAGTCTGATGGAACCGGGACTCGAACTCGGCATGGAGAAATGTTCTAATGGAATAGCTCAATGGATAGAGCAACCGACCGGCCGGGTTCCCGGGTTCGAGTCTCGCCTCCGTCAGACTTCTTTCATGTCCGTTTCTCCTTGGGAATTTTCCTAGGTGCACACCTTATCGTGCCAAGTCGCATTGACCCTTTTCCTTGTATTTATAGTAAGTTTTGTGATTTGATAAGAAATCACTATGGGGTATTTCGGATATTTACAATGTATATGGATCATATATTTATGAAAAATGTCATGTAAGAGTCGAGTGATAGTAATTTTAATTTCAAGAAATTATAATTGGGGGAAAAATGTTACATTGTGGGGAAGTTAACGAAGGAAGTGCCACATTAACCTATCTAGGGGAAACACAAGACACAAGACCAAAACTCGTCGATAGTATAATGGGTATTCCTCTCACATTGTCTCACGGAATGCAGCCTTAAATAGGCAAACATTAATTACATATAAGATGGGCGAATAAAACACAATGGGGATCCATAAGTATTCCGTCTTCGAAGGAGACAAATGACACCCTTGAGAGGGAAGAGAGTCGCAGAAGCTGGGACGTCTATCGGTTTTCATTTCAGACGCCAAACACATTATATTTCACATTCAACCCCTTCGCTCTTTGTTTGAAGAGAGTTTGCATTTTATTTAGTATGAAAAATTTTGTTTCCCCTCACGAGACACTGCGGAGGAACCGCTGAAGTTACGGTAGGGAATCCAATGCCTCCTTTTAGATTAACCGAGAATTTTGGATGGATAGAAGATAAGCTGTTGGAAGAAAGGAAGGCTGTTTGATCATAGCTATAGTAGTTTGCCGTTGGAATGTCATTCCTGTTAATTCTCATTGTAAAATAGTCCTCCCATCACCGGGTGTCTCAAATAATCATCCATTTTTCTAATTGACACAGTAAGCAATGTTGCAAACCTATTTCTTAATATTGAAAGGCATTCAGAAAAATGTTATTTCGCTAATAAATTCAGAGAATAACCTGGGCGAGAGATAGTTATATTCCATAATATATTGAATTAGATCATTTAACTAAAGAAGTAAATAACTTAGAGTTGGTAATGACGTCATTTGATAATGCATTAAAATGGTTAAATATTGGAATACATTAAGGTTTGAAATAAGCAGCACGCGCAATACATTTGAACAAATTTGAATATATTACATGAATTTTAAGCTCAATTTGATAAGCAGTGATGAAATTGCAAATGATTTCAAGGAAAATGTGCCAGAGAAACGAGAAATGTATTTCTAAGTTCCATGCTCTCGAGAATTTTTTGTGATTTCTTTCCTAGAAGAATTTCCTAACTCGCAGAAGCATTCTTAATTCGGAAGAAAGAAAGTAAAACCTGCGCAGTATCATGGAATAGAATTTCTTACGGCCAAAGAAGAAAAGTATCGACGCTTCGCTCCGAAAAAAGGAAGCAGAAGTGAGAGGAGGATCTCTAAACGTAGAGTGATATAAGAGCGAGGAAAATAAAGGGGATAAAAAATAATGACCATGGTCTCAAGCCGAAAATGTTCGGCGATTCCGTCCGAGGCAACGTGATCTATCATCGGTTACATCCGGAACTGTCCACTGCCGCATTGGGAATGGAGGGCGGTTGTGGGAAAAAGGTTTGGAAAGAATAAGGAGTGAGCTGCTGAGAGGGGATAAAGGAACACTGTAGGGATTACATACATAAATATCAGGGAATTACACCAGTTAGATATGATATGTCAAAACCGATACCATTACGACCCAGAAAATACGATATTATCCTGAATTATAGAAAATGTATACCTGAAAGGAGAATTGAAATGAATTTTTCAGTTTTATGGAATATGATATAAGTAACGTATCACTAAGTATACTCTTCAATAAGCGTTAAGGTCATCCTCATTCAGCGTCTTCATCTGCTCTTGAGTCCTCTAAGTGTACCGTGTACTAAACAAAATTACTTTTTTGATCCACTTGCACTATCATAAATGCAGCCTATTTTCGGTAATGTTTCCTTACGTCAATTTTTTCATATTCATGCGATTTTACTTTGAAAAAAATATCATGAAGATATATCCTTAAAATGTTGAATTGGCTCGGAGTGGAACCGTAGGAAATGCTTTAAGCACTTTTATTTCGGATTTTTCGTGTTATGTGAAACCTAAGCCATCATTGTCTCGATCGAAAAAATGTTATATTTGATGTAAAACTGTAGCGAAATTTTCCAGAAGTAGGCAATGTTACTTATTAATCCGTTTCAGGTGCTTAGGTACTTTGTGCCATTCATAGTACTCCTGATTATGAGCTGCCAATTTGTGTACTATTTTGTTACCTTTTCATTCAAATCCATAATTTACAATAAAATTTCTCTTCACACGCCGGAAGGCGGCTTGCAGGGTACTTATGTAGATGTAGATGAATCTAGCCCTCATTTACCGATTTAAGTGTATTTTAGTGTGATCCAGTCTAAATGCCTTGAGATATCGAACAATTTAAAGAGAATTTGGTCTCTGTTACTTATTGGTGTAATATTCTTACGCATCTTAAAAAATGCCATACATCACTTAGCTGAATGTTTTCATAATGTAATAAAGAAATCCTCAAAATATCACGAATATCATTAACCAACCATTCAATTATGATACTAAAAATCCTTTGAGGGTGAAATTCGATTGATGGTATCATTCAGTGCATCATTCACATATTCAGTGCATCAATAACAAAATTCAGGTAATCGAGAAATTGATTGAAAGAGAATACCTTATAAACTTTATCAGTGAAATATTAGTTGTAAGCTTTAACTTGGAAACACGGAGTACATTTTTTACACTTTTATATTTAAAAATCGAATGTTCAATAAATCATATTATGAAACCAAATTTTAATCCAAAGAAATAGCTTCTCGGTCATATATGGAATTTATGTATGTATTGCAATGTAAATATTGAATGTATGAAGTTACACTTCGGCTATTGTCGTGAGGAGTTTTGCCTTAATTATGCAACGACGCATCATAAGACCTGAGCAGTCTACTTTATGTGCGCATGGATTAGCGGAAGAGGTTCGAAAGTCTGACAGTTGTTGCCGCAACGAAATGGAGATGAAGGAGGTTATATATATGGATACATTATAGAAAGATCGAAGTGGAGAACGGCTCACTTTATTATCTAGCGAACGCAGAGGGTGAGGCGATATGAATACACGAAGGAAGGGTTGAAGCGGAGAATGTTATTCTGCGAAGGGGAGAAGATGTAATGAGAAACGCGTCCACGTGGGAAAAGGAAGGAAGATGGATGAGGTGCTTATCGTTTTGCGGTAAAAATTAAGGAATTTGAATGGAAATTCGGGTGAATCTCCATCCCACATATTTTTCTTGCCCTTTGAAAGTTCTCAGGTGTCAGATTAGTTTGTCTAGGGGATCATCTCCCGGGGCTGGGTTAATATCAACCTGCTGTTAATCCTCCTTGCTCGAGCGAACCGTTCTTGTATTGTCTTCTGGAGAATATTGAGTGGTATCAAAGACATATCTTCCGTCCCGGTTCCAAGTCACTACTAAACTTCCATGATATTGAGGTAAGATTATGCTTGTTACAATTTAGGTTGCCAATTATACGTGGGTTCAAAGTTATCTATTCTATCTTTAATATACTTATGCAAAAGGGGAGTAAATAGTGAATTGTAGCAAATAGAGCTAAGGGAAGGAAACGTTGAGGAAAGATGGTTGCAAAGATGAGGACCTCTAGGTTGGTGGGTGGCGCTATGTCGGACCTACCCAGCGCTTGGCCGACATAGTTTACCGAAACATCATGAGTATTTTGCTGGACGAGATGAAAGACCATAAAAGGGACAAATAATAACGCTCGTTACTCAATCAATTTGAGATTCCATAAGATTCGATATTGAATTCTAATTCATGTACTTTCTTTCTCCTCATCATTTGAAAATATTTCAATAAATATTCAGAAATAAACTCATTCCTAGCAGACTACTTCGTAACCATTAATAAAGGTAATTCCTTTTTGAAATGACGATGATTTTCAATGGCAAATATGAAAGAAAATTTGAAAGAAATTACATTTTACTTACGTTTATTTAGCGCAGTATGCCTACCAGGTTGCACTTCCAATCTTCCAATTCCATCTTTTCCAGGTTGGTCTAGATAATGGCAGAAACAAAATTGCAGTTCAAATGCTCTGCAAATGACACCCCATAACTTGCAATTACTTTGAAAAGGAAAGTAACATATCAAGACCAATAATCACTTTTCTAGCGGGAAACATTTTGTGCTCTCATTGATATGTTTCCGTTTCAACGAATTGATGATATTTAAAATGAAGTATAGACAATCACTATGTCACGTGTATGAAGCAATAATGGCGTTTTTATAAATAATACGAATATTTATCGATAAAATATATCTATTTTAGCAGAACTGAATCGAAGTTCAATTCATTATAACACATGCAATTTATTTACCACATTCATATGCCACCTTTAGAAATATTTTTGAAAAAGCATCATAGTATGCTGCAAATTGAAAAATTATTCCCAAATTACTGAAATGAATAGCACTGAAAATAAAAGGAGGCGTTAAGAGAGAGAAAAAGTAAATACCGCTTCAAAGTTAGTCGATAAAATAGGTTTCGCAAGCAACTCGAGCTTACTCTGATACTTTTTCCCAAACGAAGTGAAATGGGTGGGTTTAAAATGTATCACTTAATCTAGAAGTATCTTTAAAATATACATTATAATTTCGCTTTTTAGAATGTTCTGATTAGTCGACACTAAAGTTTTGCGTTGGGCTTTTCTTTTGTTAGGTTACAATTCTATAAGTTTGAAAAATATAAGTGTGTGGTGCTTATCACAATGACTTCCGTGAGTCATGATTTATTCTCGTATACATCTTAAATTTAACTTTTCAGGAACGTACATTTTTGAATTGCCATCTACTCAAAAAACACATAATTATATATTTATTGAAATATAAATCTGAAATAAGAAAAGATATTTTATTTCCCACGACAATGTGTGGTAGAATATTTTCCCCTTCTACTTAATTAATTATATAGAAAAGTAAATATCTCTCCTTCCTTTGGAATATAATTTGATTTTCATAACATCTCGGGCGCAAATGTGGACTTCTTAAAACATCAAATAGTATTCGAAATGATATCCAATAGGTTATATTTAGCAGCGTCCAAGAAACTAGATCCTAAAATTTATGTTCTATTTGGTCATTAATCGTTTCTTTGAGTCTCAATTAATTTTTCACTACTCCACAACTACAGACTTTGCTATATCGTCTTCGCTGCTGCCTCTTATCATTGGAACCAGTCTCTGATCGTCCTTAAACATTTTGGTGCTATTCCGAAGCACTGAAAACCAAATTTCTCTTGAAAAATATAACTCGCTGCCATTTATACTCTGAAATGCTACGTATGTACCTCATTCGCTGTGCATTCCCGTTTATAGCTAGATTGTATGCAGTCATGTCAGATTTTATCAAGAGCACAAAAAATAGTTAACTTTTACTATAACTCCCTGTCAGCAAATGCAAGCGATAAAAGATTTCAGGAAGCAAGTGAACAGTGCTTTCAAGTAATTTATACGTTGGCACGAAGATAACGCAGCGTTTCTATGAAAGAGAAAATCCCGTAACATTTTCAGTGGGACTCTGTGTTTACTAAATCATTGTAAGACGATTGGGTATATGCTCCTTTTAATCAGATACACATGGAATTAATGATCTACTCTACGTCATTAAAAGCCAAACTTCTATTCGTGAGCTTCTAGATTAAAGCGAATGCAATATAAAAAGGTTGAATAGGTCTGGACTTGATTGAATTTACACCCGAAAAGAAAATGTTCCAGTATCAATTCCGATCTTTAGGAATCTTACCGGTCTGTGAGGATACTTGGCCAGATATATAGAGAGAAAGAGAGAAATCAATTTAGAACATTCCCCCTCGGAGAAAGATTGGGTGGGAAAGAGAGCGTCTTAAATCTCCTAATCGGCACGTTCTTAACTTCCCACCCCGACACTCCCCCTTTTCTCAATCAGTCCACGAAATAAAGCGCCCCTTTTTCTTAATAACAAAAACCTCGTCCCCTCCCTCCTTACTCCAATTTTCGTTCCAAATTTTTCTCCCGCTCATTTCCATTCGCGACTCCCTCCCGTCTTCAGTAAGTGAAAAAAATCCCTCCCCAGAAGTCATTGCATCGGTGTATCTCCTTCATATTCCCTCTCCGATATCTTTCCTTAGGTGGCCCAGGGCGGAAAAAATAAACACCCCCGCGCGATTTACCATCGACCACCCTCCACTTCCAGGGAAGTTCCGGCAAGAGGCATTCAAGAAAGAGGGGAGATCCTTTTTCTCTTCAAAACCCTGACACGAAGGTAATTGTCAAGTTTTGGAAGGTATCGCTCGCGGAAGGAGAAGAAAAGGGGAATTTCAGTTTCTTGAAAGTGAGAAAAAAAAGAAGGAAAGTGGCGATCCTCTGAGTTCCGAAAACTCGTCTCCCTTCCATCATAGGTGATTGGCTGTCACATGTAACAGGATGGAAGAGTTTGAGGGAGGAAGGTAAGAATGCCGAGAAAATAGCGCAAGAAGAAGTGGTGAAGGCAACAAAATCGAGCGGAATAATGCTTAAAGTGAGTTAGGGAGAATGGGAAACGTACGATTCGAGAAGAATGCTCAACAAGAAATAAGAAGACTTACAAACGACGGTCTATCTACTCAGTCATCAGCTCGAAGGCCGGTTGGATTCTCAAAACCATAACTCATACACCTTTACGCTGAGTAACTATGGAGAGGGGATGAGGCGAATCAACGTGATGAGGAATGAGGTACTTTATATTTAAGTTTCTCTCAGAGCCACAATGCTATCAGTATACGTAAGTGACGTTTGTTGAATCAACAAACTTCTCACATTTCACGTATCTATTACATTTCTCCTTATGCTGCAACTAAGGAGAATTTGAGCTTCAATGTAATAATAAGAAATCTAAATAAATATTCATTCAAATATATGGCCTCACGAGGATGCATATTTTCATCGAAGTACATACCTTGGAGTGCCTTGTTCGAATGGTTTTGTGTAACGAATTACACGGATCACATAATTGTGTGATAATGTTGGAAAATATACAGGCGGTCTAAAAAATAGTAGGATGATAGAAGAGAAAGAGAATGACGGTTAAGCAGGTGTTCTTGGATGTAATACAAATTCCGCTTTATCATTACCAAATAATGTCGTTTCACCATTTTCACAGGTTCCTTTACTCTGACCTAGCCTGGTATGATATTTTGCACACTCTTCTATGAAAACATCATTAAGATCCATTCCATAGGAAAGTTCTATAGTTAATCCTTTGTTTGCGTTGTGCTGCACGAGATGCAAAAGTTGAGCCATACCGAAGTAGTCAGAAGAGAACCAAATATTTAAAACAGAATAAGAAATTAAGCAAAAATGAGAAAGAATGGATACCCATAAACCCTTAAGTTACTCCTAAAACTTGACGTATGGCTGGGGTTAGCAACCTTTTCGATAAAAAGGCCAATATTCTGATGGATGTACATGGTACATCATACGAGATTTCAAAGAATATTTAAGGGAAAATATATTAAATTAGTTAAACAGTACATTTAAAGAGATTCTCTTAAATTTGAACACAAACATTCATCGTTTTCTGTAGTACGTGTTGATCGTTAATAGTTACGAAAAGGAACTTATGACACAAAATAATCTTGACAAAATATGGGTTTTAATGTATCTGTAACCGAAAGAGAATGCTAATTTTCGAATAAGCGTTATGCTACAAATTAGCAATTTAAATCTCAGAGATCTTTCAATCGAAAACTTCATTTGGTGTAACTGAATATCAGGAGCAGCAAACAGTTCCATAAAGAGGCGCAAGTGACGCCGGAACCACAGGCTGCCGACGCCTGACTATTAACTTCTATCTTATGCAATTATTTTTTCAAATCAGTTCTTCGTTATCAACCACATCTCCTCCTTTTCTGAACGAAGGAGTAGAATTTTTGATTCTTATACTTAAGAAATGCTTTTCCGGAAGGGAAAGTGAAAAACTTCGTTGTCTCCAATAGATGAGCCTATTAAATGAAAATAATGATAAAGTCTCCAGGCTATATTTTGCTTCAGATGAGGAAATCCTATTACCGACGGAAGATTTTCAATAAATTCATTGGTTCAGAACTTGCTGACGAAGTAAATGACATTGCTATTCCAGTAAACAATGAGAGTGATATCCCCGAAGGGCTTTGACAAAGCGTTACCAGTCATTAATTACTGTAAAAGATATTGATTGTGATCGTTCTTTCGGTGGAACGTTAGAGAAGTTACAAAGCTACATTAAGTAGAGATGTTGACGTTGATACAATCCCTGCCCCTTATGCCTTTGGTGGCTCGCGAGATAGAAAAGTAAATGTGAAATCAATTAGCAGCGAATGACAAATTAAAAATCCAAAGAAGAGTTAGTTATGACATGCTTTCCCTAGGGATACGAAAGAAAAGTAAGAGTGGAAATATAATGTAAAAGTCAGCTGATGATGAAAAGAAGGGTAAATGAGGCAAAACAAGATAGAAAAAGGAGATGAAGAGGAAAATATGGAGCAAAGTTAGAGAGAAACTTCAGCGAGACGAAAATAAACGAAAGGTATAAGAAAATAGATAAGATAAAGGACGAGAAAAACAAAGAAAAAGGAGGAAGGTAATAAAGAGCCGTATAAGGATAAAGCACCGTAATTGGAACGGGATAAAGTGGAAGAGAAGAAAAATTGGCAGAAAAGAAGACGAAAATGAGCGAGGAGTATAAGAAGATGAGAAGCAGTATTCCTGAGCAGGGGCTTCGAGAATTCCGAATCGTACAACTCAGTACGGTACTACCAAAAGAGAAACCTTTCTGCCGGAAGCTATTATTTTTTTCTTCCCTCTTGAAGTGGTGGTGGGAGATTGCAAGGGGGGAAGGGGGGAAGAGGCTATGTAGAAACAAATCCAATTTCCAAATCCCTGACGTCATTTTGAAGAGGCATTGGAGGAATGAGAAGAGGAGTTTGGCGGGTGGCTCCTCCTTTTCGGATACGGGGAGATTTTTGAAGTGGAGATGGAGGATAAGGGATGAGGCGCGGATGGCGCAAAGTGAGGGAAACTGAACTGGAGTAGAATTGATGCTGGGAAAAGCGAGGAAATATGGGGACTGGAGAGACAAGAGGGATATGAGGCGATCGAAGAACGTATAAGAAGTATTTAACTTTGATTGTGACCTTCCTCTGGAACGGAAAGTTATTCGCTGGATTGATTGCGCAGTTCCCTCATTGATCCCACCCTGGAAAAAGGGATAAAGGGTAAGAAAATCGGTTATATCGCAACCCTAGATTTCTGGATAAGATATTTAATACGAGAAAATGGATTATCCAAAAAATTACGTGTTTTCTTAACTCATACTTTAATTTAAAAAATATTAAGTACATGTATTATATTTAAACCATCAAAGAAACTTAATCAATAAATATTATCAATAATATTTAAATAATAAGTTTAATCAATTACAGTTTAAGTGTATAATTAATGCATTATAGGTAATGATTAAAGAGTATATTTGAAAAATGTAAAATTTATGAGAACGATAAGAACGGTTGAGCAAGTACACCTTAAGAGAATAATGAATCATGAAAGCTGAAAATTCACAGTAAACTTTCTAAATAAACGAAAATGGAAAATTTCCAAGATGAAATGGGCATAAAAAAAGTTCGACAGGACCAGGACTAGAATTCGGGCCTCCCAATTGCCGGTTGGGTGCAATTAGAAAATCCGGATTCGGTAAAAAGAAAATTTTGTGGAAATAAAAAAGTTAGACTTCAGTGGGATTTGAACCCACATATTTCACACCCTGTGTGAGTGCTCTACCCAAGATACTTTCCCGAGAAACGGAGTGAAACTGTTCGCTGTTAAAGTATAATTACCTTGAGCATAGGTGCCGATGGACGAATTGGAATCAGCGCCGGTCACGTTTGGCACCATCATCAATTTCTGACATTTACCTCTTTCAAAAACCTTTACTAGTCACAGTACTAATCACAGTATCAGTATGAAAGCGCGAGGAAAGAAATCAAGCATTGCCGTAAGGGCTCCGTGTTTCCCAGTAGCTGGCCAAAATACGCTTTTTAAACAAAAGGATACATTAAAGGGCTAGGACGATTATTCTTCCTTTAAATGGAGATTGATACTCGTAGGAAAACATGAAACAGGAGAACTATAAATAGAAATATTATCCATTACTATTATCTTTTTATTAGGAAATGAGAAGCAAGGTTATAAATTACTTATTCAATTATCAGTGGTACTCTAATGCATGCCGAAGATCCTTTGAAAAATAAATTATGAATGTGAGTAAATAAAATTTAATTTAAAGTCGAGCTCCCGGATAACATAGTGGGATGCGCGTTTGAACTCGTGAAAGTGATCCTTGGTTCGATTCCCTGTGGAGGCCCACGTGTAAAGTGACCTTACCCTTCGAAGCTAATTCAAAAATACTACTACAAGTCTGAGAATCTCAATACTCAGTGAGTGATTCGTTAGGAACATAATGGTCTACCATAAATAAATAACATATTTTCAGAAATAATCCAAAACTGAAAATATTACATTCCTACTTTTAACTGAAATTCTCATGCATTGCATGAGAAACATTACGGTTAGATATGGTGTTAGAGAAAAGCATTTAAAATATTCAATACATTTATAATTGAATTAACAAATGTCTCTTGAATTTTCCTCCAGATCGAATTATCTTCAGTTTTATTCCACTTAAAAAAGTAAATCTCATTTATAGCAATTTAGTTGTAGCCTGCCTTTTAATGAAATCACGAAGAAAATGTTACTACTTCTAATCTAACTTAAAGCAGTCGACCATATTTTCGACTTTTTTATTTTAAAGGACACTAAAGTTGAAAGAACGTCCTTCTCTTTGACAGATTATCCGGAAACCATGGTTTTCTAATGAAATATATGCCGGAAATCGTGAAATCTATATTCCTTAACGTTTCTGTAAAACTTATATCCGTCGGGGCTGACATAAATTTATATAAATATTAGCGTGTGTCACGTAAGCCCATGTATCACAATAGAAAAACCAGATGAAGAACATCATATTCGTTACGAAGAAAGGCTTGTGTAGAGAAGAGGAAAGGGAAAGGGAGAGAGGATTCACGCAGTGAGGGTATTAATTAGAGGGAATTGAAGCCAAGGACGAGGGCATTGTTCGGGAAGAACCGTTGCGTAGGTTACGAGGAAGATTAGGAGGAAGGTGAAAGAGGGAAGGACGCCGGAAGATGGAAAAGGGTATCGCACGAAATGGTTTGGAAGGAGAATGGGAGAGACGTTGGAAAGGAAGACGGCAGAAGATGTCCCTATCTGCATGTTAACAACTTGGCCTGCGTAAGACTTTTGCCTTTCTAAGGCGGGCTGAAATCCAATCCGGAGGACGCATAAATGTCTCGGAAATCAATGTCGGATGGATGATGGGAACGGAGGAGCGGTTTTATGCGGCATTCTCGTCTTTCACCTTGACGTAGGCTGTCAGTCAAGCGTTCCCTAGCGCTATGTATCTTCTGAGGGACGCAAATGGTCCAATGAGAAACTCGATACGAGGAAAAAGAGAGACTCCCGCTTGATTTAAATTAGGGTAGTCATTAATGGAATATGCGAAAACGGGTCGATGATGCCATTGCTGCTTGCGTATCGTTTTTTGGGGCCGTGGTGAATTGGTGGCATTGGCTCGATTGTGTGGGTGGCGAAGAAACTTAAGACGGCTTTTGATTTCATTAGCAACGGGGTAGATATGCGATGCCTCGAAGCTGGAAAATTCAACTAATAACGGAGTGAACGAGCTTTAAGTATCGATCGGGAACCTTTTCAGCTGAAATGGAATGGAATAAATTTTGCGTTCTTCGAAGCAGTGCTGAAGAACAGGAAAGATCCACTAGCCATTTTTCTCGGCACATTTTCTGCTAAAATAAAACTGGTCTCCTGCAAGAAAAACTCACGAAAAAGTTGAAATTACTCTGTATACACAGGGATCTTTTAGTTATTTACAACCTGGAGTCAATAACATATTCCAATGTGTAATAATAAATTTTTGTTCTTGAGGATCGACATAAAATTAACTTTTTAAAGTTTATATTTGTTTTTGGTGAACAAATGTGGAAGTATAGAAAATTAAATTGTCAAGTTTGATTGATTTTTAGAATATCATATCATAATTTTGAAATTACGTTACTGAAGACGACAAAATATTGCGATAGTCTGAGGCAGAAGTTTTAGGAGTCAAAAAGAAGGTTTGAATGCAGAATTTCTGTTTGGTTTGGACAGGAATTCCAAATTTGAATCTGTAATTCATTGAATGGATACATTTTAATTTAACTATGGATAACACTAAATTATAGATTTTATTTCCACCAGTTTTGCTTCGCACTCGTCAATCACCGACGGAAATATGTTGAACAAAATTTACTTGAAACTTAATTTACTGTTCTTAGTTGCATAGGGATCTTATATTCTTAACTACGTTGGCTCAGAAACCTAATTATACTCAAGTACTTATTGTTATGTTTTTCTTAGCTGTCTTTCCATAGGCTGCAATGATTAGATACAGAAATCATGATGATGATCAAAGAAACGAGAAATTGAAAATATTCACCTGGTGGTAACTAATATTAGGGGCTGATCAAAATATGTCCCTTAATTACAGCTTTTTCCTTTTTCACTGTTAATTTTCGATAGAAATTGAAGTATATTGTTAGAAAATATATTTTGAATCGCGATTGGTTGGAATCAAATTTTTTTCGGAGCCTTCCAAGTAATGGAGGAACTAAGCGTATATCAATAATTAATTATTACATTATTCATTCATATTTGAAAGAATTTCTAGGTAAGATGGCTGTAATCTGTTTTCCAAATTCACGTGGGTCCACATTGTTAGGCATCTGTCAGATTCTCCCATACAATCTCAACTAAAGCAGTAGATCTTCGGCTTCCGCTTGATTCGCCAACGCAAGCATCCCTCTTTCACAGCGATTCCAATCTCCAGTCTCTCTCCGTTACCCTCTTAAAAATCCTTATCCCCAATGGACTTACACCCCCTTAAGACTCTGCTCTCAAACCCAAGCTCATCAGTGGAAAACCCGCCTGTTTCTCCCTCCCCATCATCTCTCTTTTTCTATATACATCCCTCGTCATACGTTCCCTCACCTTCGCCTCTTTTTATTCCTTTCACGGTCCAATAAATCATGTGCTACGTCGCTCCCCGAAATTTCTTCGTTATCCACGTGTCTGTTGTCGAATTCAGTGGCCCATATACAGAAACCGGGAGAGCTGAGTTATATTTTACGCCTTGTTATATGAGGACTGAGCATAGGGGTACGGGATGTAGATTTTTTTTCTCCTTCCGAAAAATAAAATTTTCTTCAAACATACTCGAGCCTTTTCTCCCTCTCTACCTTATTAGTTTACTTTGAGTTTAATGACCTCTTCCTTGGCTCTTATGATACGTAGAATAGACAAAGCAAAGAGGATTCCAAAAGGAATAAAACAATTACCGCCAGCAAATAATGCAAACTTGGCTATCGGAAAGCGATTTAGTTATTTTCTTAATATCCAAGTTTGTATATTTCCAACCATGGAGTGGTCGAATTGCTCTGAAAAAAATGACTGTTTTACTATAAATTTGAACAAAAACTATAACAGCGGAGATAAAAGAATATTGGTGGAAATGCAGATGAAGCGGTACAAAAAAAATAGTGGAAATAAAATGGAAATATTGGCAATAAAAGGAGTTCCTGGTGCTACTCTATTCTACTACTGTAGAAATATTCTACAGAATGGAGTATTACTGAAATGAACAGGGTATCAGCATATTTCACTTTTTTCCAATTAAGATATGGATAGAAAAAAACTATCAAAAAAGAAGTTTTACCAATATTTGTCTTCCAATTAAAACAGTTAGGGGGTTCTTTCCATGAAATGGTGTAGGCCTCGTCAAGTGTTCTCAGGCTGTTATAATTCGAGCGATTTTTAATCATAATCCTTAAATCCATTTCCAATTATTTTTCTCCATGTGCTAATACTGGCAATTAAATGAACAGTGGTTGAGTATCAAGGAAAGGGTGAGTGGAACCTTAGCAAATGAATGTGTTTACCTATTAATATTCGCATGCAAAAACGGGTGAGATAAAAGTCTGATCGGGACTCAAATACTGGATCTTCCGGGTGACTGCTCTGGGCAATTGAGCTATCGTGCAAGAACAATACAGACGCCATGTCCAATCGTTCTGGATCGATATCTCAACTGGCTAGAGCAGTCACCCGGAAAGTCGAAGATCCGGGTTCGAGTCCCGCTCCTGTCAAGCATTTATTCAAATCCGTTTTTCCCTGGAAGGTTGAGCGTCCCCAAACCGAAATTCCGAAATATTCCGAAATCTGAGACATAGTATCAGGTCACTTTTCAATGCAGTTTTTTAAAATACCTTTGGATAATACGAACAACAGCCACACAATTATTACCAATATTTAAGATAAAAGAAATACTTATAACAGAAAAGCTGTTATTATATGTTCCCAATTTGCGGATTATCCGTGCTTTTCTAACACTTATCCAATATTATTTGCGATCTTTTTGAAACATTTAGGTACAAAAAAAACAAATATTTTCGTGCTCTAATACAAGCAGAACTTACGTTCTACCACTTTCATAGAGCAAAGGGAATATGACCACGATAACATTATCGCTGATAAAAGGATCCGCAATCGGATGAAGAAAACTCTTGTTGAGTTCATTAAGTAATCGAAAATAAGGGCTAACGAGCACAAATTATAATAAATTGTCTATTTACGTAAATTATGAACATTATAAGTAAAAAACTTACAGTTTGGATTATCCGTTTTTTCTGATTATTTTAGCATCTTCTCCCTATCAGTAGCACTGATAATAGAGCATTCATCGTTACTTATAAGTCCATCCAATGGGATGTCTCTTCTTCATACCTAGAGCATTTAGTTCCCGGTCCACCAACTTTATTTGGTAAATAAATTTACACCTTAGCATTTGTCGCTTTTTGCATTTTATTAATAATTTACTATGTCAGATAAAGAGTAATTTTTTTCTGAAAGCCTGACAAACTTATTGAATCTGTAACTCCACCGAATTTTGTATTCCACAATTTGGAAAATTCCAAATTCCGAAACATTCTTAGTCCATAGTATTTCAACCTATATAGACATTTTAATGTTTGGCTGAGATTGATTTACTGCCATAGTAAAATGTACGTATTTTAAAATGAGAATAAGTAAATATTTTATCGTCACTTTCTCAAGCTTTCGTTTTCCGATAATAGATATCGGAGGAGAGAATCCTCTAAATAATCACCATTAATTTTTTCTGCGACATCATGATGCTGCCATTAAAGCCATTAATCATGCACGGACGTTCCTTACCCCTGTGTTTGTGACAGAACCGCAGAAAAAAACCCTTAACTTATTCTCCTTCTGCTCCATCTTCCTTTTCTTATCCCATTCTTATTCCCTTTTGCTTCCTCCGATCTATCAATCGAATACTTCCGGCTCTTATTCCTTCCCAATTCTAAACTTTATTCAACACTATCCTTACTTTTCCGTCTCTTGAAGTTTCCTTCTTCATCTTCGGACCCTCTTACAAATATTGCTTTCCAAACAACTCTCCCGCGCCATTTCCTCCTTTTCCCTTTTCTCTCCCTTGGAGTAATCCATCATTTCCCCTTCGCTAGGATACTCCTCACATCTCCTCAGGTCATATACGCTGTTAAAAAATGGCTTTTTTTCGCCCTCCCTTTCAAGTGTTCTCATTCGTCTTCATTCTTGACCATCATCTTTCCTTTTTTCTACCAGCCCTCTCCTTCATTTCTCCTGCATTTTACAAACTCTTTCCCCCCAATCAGAGTATCACATATTCTATGCACGGAATAATACTTAGCAGAGCCGTCTCTAAGATCCGCAGGGAAAAGATTTCCGCGAGGCCCCACTCAAACCAACAGATTTAATTCATAAATACTAGGAAAATATATTTAAAACAATTTTATGAAGGCTTGTGAATTCTGGAAACATAACAAGACTATTAGATCATAAATATTCATTTTTTATAGCTACACACATTAAATGCTAATGCTATCAATAATATTTAATTGATCAATATTATGAACTTCCTCACATTAGATTGAAAAAATGCATAAACCTTTCAGACGCTGATGGAAAATTTTCGATTTAAATCTTTTGGTATTATCTTTGAAAAGGATCGTGTTACTATCGATGCTAATGTTTTTAGAGTTATTCTGTAAATTATATCTGCAATATATGTGTAATTTCCACAGGGTTTTCTCAATAACTCTAACACCCAGACGTGAGGGGCCCCCATCGGCACGGGTACCGGTACGACTACCCTTCAGCACCCCCTCCAGACTCTGGTACTAAACCTTCACAAATTCAAGACATCTTGATTTCATAAAATTAGTAACTCGTAACACGAAACTCACAGTAAGCTCTTGATTATCCCTGAGAGCATATCCGAAATCCGAATTAATTGTTTATTAAACATTTTCCACTCAAGGCAATTGGTACACTTTAAATTACTCGATGCTCTAACGCAGCTATAAATTACTTATGTTATGCGTATGTAGCCTCTTTGTCAAGAGAGCTTATTCTTTGTAAACATTTTGAGCAAACGTTTTAAAATAAAAACTTTGTAACCTCCAAGATTTTCATTCGATTGGTATCTTCAACCGGTCGTTATGTAACCTCTTGCGGAAGTTAAAAAGTTTGTTTCTAATATGCACACTTGTTATTTCCTCAAAGTTACGCCCGATCTCATCGATTATATCTTATTTTGCACTGAAATCAATCTTCTGAATTTAACCACTATCCAATTATATTAACTGTTGTAGATGTATTCGAAATACTTAAATTTAGCTTAAAATATAGATGATAATGGGTATCTATAGAATAAGGAATAACAAGAGTGGAAAATAGCGACGTGACTGGGACTCAAACCCAGGTCTCCCACTTTCCGGGCGGGTATGCTAACCACTGAACTACCATGCCGCGTCTCTTTCACACTGTTAAGGGAATGCCATAATCTTTATCTTTAGAGTATTTATTTACAATTTAGCATTACATAATAACTTAATTGGACGGGGATTTGATTCTTCGTGCAAAATTATTTCCCTACTCACTTTGCTCTGAGACAGTTATAGAGTTCAGATACAGAACTTATGCCTGCTCCATCCATAAAAGCTTCCTCATTATTAGTTTTCGTTTTGCTTGAAGGCATTATTAGTTTTTGTTTTGCTCATCATTCCTCATTATTAGTTTTTGTTTTGCTTAAAGGCCAAAATATGATGAATATACTTCAACATGCAGGCAACATGAGTTGTATCACCTATATACGAATCTATTAGTGAATTTTAAAAATCATTATCCTCAAAGTTACACCTGTCCATATCTATTGTATCTTATTTTGCATTTGAAATCAATCGTCCACATTTACACCCACTATCCACTTGAATCAATTCTTGTAGATATATTCGAAATATTGAAATTTAGCATCAAATATACATGTGATCTAACATGAATAACGTTATAAGATCAATTAAGTATCAACAAGTTTTATCAAAATGTAGTGGAGGTGATCGATAAAATGTAATATTTCCAGTGACGCTGTAAAAATTGCAAACCGACGTAAATGATTTTAAAATAAGTGTAGCCCATATTTTAAATATTTAAAGAAAACGTTATTTCCCCAATCATGTCAAACAAAATTTTAAATATATGCTTCTATCATAGGTCGAAAAAACTACGAGTAATTGATGATTTGATCGATCAAATCTTACGTGCTTGAATGATCATGAATGAGGCTATAAATGAATTACCGTATTTTCCGGCGTATAAGACGACTTTCTAGCACCTGATATCTTTCTTAAAAGTCGGGGGTCGTCTTATACGCCGGGAATATGGCAGCAAGGAGGAGAGAGGGACGGAGGAGAGGTGGCCGCACTGAACAAACACTTCATGCTAAGTACCATGATGTCATAAGCATTTTAATTAAAAATTTCTATATTGAAATCAAATCTGATGTTTTTTT
>KZ308296.1:667040-699230 GCA_000376725.2 Ladona fulva | reverse complement strand
TAAATTTTGAAATATTTTATTATTTTACCAAAGGTTATATTAAAAACATTGCATGAGAAAATCGGCCTATACTCCTATTTGGTCACTTTATCCGTTTATTTATAGAAAGTTTGGGCATCAGCAAGCAGTTTTCTCAAAAATATCATTTTTCTAAGCAAACATTATTAATATTCCCAATCAACTTCCTTTTAAACTCGTTCCCATGCTCTTTGCGGCTGGAATCGCAAATATAGTTTTCCCCGTCAGTTCCTCATACCCCTCAGATTCTTCTGACACCCCATCACCAGCTTCTTCCACTTGTATCGCTCTTCTCTCTCTTGGGTCTTCGCTATCGCGCGAATCCCCTCCGAATCTCTCATTCGATCTCCTTCTTTATCTCATTCAACGAAACGCATTGCAATTCCGACCTATTGTGCTTCACTACAAGCACCTCCTACCGGATCTTCGTCGAGTCATTTCGCATTTTTCAATACCTCTCCCTTTAGCATCCCCTCGATCAACTTCTGTTGCGTACCACCGATCCTTTTCATTCCGCGTTGCGTCGCTTCACTTCGGATCGTTTTCATCCCGGAGCGATTTTGTTCGGTTCTAATCGCATTAGAATCGAACAGAATCATTCGATACCTCACGCATATACATCTAAATTTGTACCATTAACACCCCGTCAGTCGCGCCGTTGTATTCTGTATAACATGGAGATTTCTTCGGGACCTATCTCATCCTGGGTTGTCCCATGACTTTTGACTCCTTCGATATATTCATTTATTACAATCTTCGTTAAAATTAAAGGCGTCCACAGCTTCTTTTTAGTCTTAATCCGCCTTCGAAAGCGATTAGACAAGTGAAGTGACGACTGTTGTACCGTATACAACGCACGACCACTAGGGGAAGTTCTTCGCTGACTTGCTCTACTCTGATTCCAAGTAACGTATGCATAACATTTTTCCAAACGTTTTTATTGGATATAATTTAAAAAGGTCTTAATGCGATAGAAATATGTTTCATTTCTTTAAGTATTCCCTGCTAGTATATAATTATCTTAAAATAAATAATAAATATTTCGAAGATATAATTGATACTTTATAACTGTAACCCATTAAAAATATCTACAATTAAACTTGAGCCTTCATAATTTGCATTTAGATGAACTTATTTTAAACATTTGGCCGAACACCTCTAGTACGGAATACAACGCGCGATCGTTCGTGTTATGATTTTAAGCGCGAGTGACGAATGGTTAATCGTATGGCATGGGGTGCATGTACCATGGTGGCATTTGCCTAATCGGTCAAACTCGCGTATCGTTCGTGGAAAAAGTTTGCTTTTTAAAGCGCCTAGCCCAGAGGTGGCAAATCTACGGCACGCGAGAGAAGTTCTTGGTAGGAGGATCACTGGCGGCACTATCCTTGTTACGTATTGTTCACTTCAAGTATGAAGACGTCGATTATAAATCTAGTGACACGTTGAGTCAACCAAGAAAAAATGATTGAAAAGCAGTTTCATATATAAATCCAACCATTTTCTATCGTTGAAACTATATCCACCTCTTCCGAAGGTTGAGTCTATTAATTTTTTTTGGTTGGCTCAACCAAAGCTGTTTCCGGTGCATACAATTACATTTTCCATTGAATTAAATAAGCAACGTCCAGAAAAAAACCATTATTCAGCATCATTCGCACTCGGTAGTTTTCACATCCCAACAGCCATAATCAAATCTAGGCTAAGGTTGAGTGATACATATTTTTTCTTTACTTTCTCGCATAAGACATATTATTCTAATTTCTTGTGGTTCATCACGGAAATGGGGAAATGGGTGGATCTAATATTTAGAGAAGAGGGATCGCTAAAGAATATAACTGAGAGTTTAAAACAAGGGAAAAAGCAAAAGGGAAGACAAAGGCAAAAGTTGTCAGATGGCATAAAGGGTGGGGTAAGTTACCAGGAAGTGAAAGGAATGGCTTTAAGTAGGGAATGTTAGGGCACATGAACCTACTGAAAAGTAGAAAACAAATCTATAATGTGACACAGTAAATTCTGTGAAAAGAAGTTCATTCCATCTGTCTAGTCCTCCATTTTCTTATTATATTTCAGCTTATATATTTCCATTTCGGTTTCACATTTATAGTTCTTAGATAAATTTTTCTCCTCATCCCTCTCCATTCTACCTTTCATACTATCCTCCCTATTCATAACTTCATTTGCGCGCCTCACACTTTTAAGATTGGAAAGTCTTAGGCGCAGATGTAGGAACGCTTGAAATGATTCTCACGGTTAAGCTAGATGTGGTGGAAAATGGATTCAGGGGCACATGAGGATGGGATTTTAGCGAGCTCCCCAGGCCATTTATTTTGTTTTATGGGGGTGATGAAAATTACATTTTTTCGCTGGATCCCGTCGATAGGAGATGCTTTTATTCTCTACGCACTCTGAAGTATTATCTTGAATCTACCGTATGGGAGATTAACTGCCTCCTGATTGAGCCATAAAGCAGGAAAAGTCTATCTTCAGCTCTTGGAACATTCACTAGGTATTAGTACATGGTTTGGAAAAATATACCGAGTTAACTGCAATTTAGTGTCGACTCATAAAATTATAGATATTGACTATAGGAATTAATCCAGAAATAGGGTATTGACGTTGTCATTGGCTCCATCAGAAGAAATACGATAAGTGTCTACCACAAAATAGCACATAGGTTTATTATGAAACCGTTTTCAAGAATTTTTAAGAACGGGGCCTAATGATGAGAAGAGATAATCGACTAATAATAATAAGTCAATGACAAGGTGTGGAAGTTGTAACTCATTTCTCTCATAGCTAAAAAGGTTGCATCCGCTCAACATATTGAAAATAACTTCATTTCAGCGATGATACAGATAAAACTGAAGGAATATTTGATGGTCAGAATACTGTCGTATTACAAAGTAGAAATATCTAGGTAATTGCAGTTTTTTATCGATAGAAGACGATAAAAATATTTTCTAGACATTTCATTATCTGCTCAATCCTACTCCATCTTAATAACTACCTTTTACCTGAAGAAGTTGCATTAAAATTTTTGAAAAATAGTCTTTATGTGGTCACTCAGGGAAGGTCAAACCTGCTTGCCTATTTTTCAGCTACATGTAAGTTTTTATTTTAAATTGGCTTACCAGAACACAATGGTGCTTGATTAATCTTTTATTTTCCCTATCCAATATTAGAATATTATATGCCTTACGCATTTATTATTCCTTGACTACGCACTTCAGAAATGTACTTGTATTGGTTATTTTGTCTTAACGTAAATTAAATGCTACTGCCTTTTCACGTGTTTTCCTCAACTTTCTTAAGTGGGTATTCTCTCGCAACGCGATTTCTTTTAACCAAAAGTTGAGAAGATATAATCCTCTACCTTTTCCAATTTTCCTTTCTCTTTTCCTATTTTATTTTAGATGCCAGTATTGTTGTAATGATAGCAGTGATTTAGTGTATGAGAGGTCCTTACGATACTTAAATAAAGGTTCCATTCGTATTTTCATTTTTGAATGTACTTTATATCTCATTATAACCTGACCCATTAAGCAAACCATAGAATATCGCAATATTTGTGCTTGTATTTTTTTGGGGGAGGAAAACACAGCGGAGGCGCATTAAGACCGTGTCTGCCCAGTTTGCTTGATTTAAATCTAAATTCATAAGGCGGTAACATGAACGCTGAAGACGTAAAAATGTGAAAATGAGGTCTTTGTGAGAAAAAGAGGGAAATAGAGAGGATGGGACGAAATTTTGACTTATTGCAGGCCGTCGATCTTAATGAGTTGCGAACACAAGCATCAAGGCGGGCCCTTGGGGGGCGGAGCGGAGAGGGGTGTGGCCATCCCGCTGGGGGCTAAAGGGAACGCTTCCGTCTCCCCATACAATATTCATGCATTCGCCACCCGGCGTTCATGGCTCCCAAAAAAGGGTGGACACCGGCGAAAGTGGAAAAATCTTTTACGGACGTTTTTAGGACGCGGGTTGGGCACAAGGAAATGATATGTGGGAAGCAGAGGGTCTTCATCCGACAGGGGAAGAAAGGAGGAGGTTTCGTAGCATTTCCTAACGACCAAGGGAAGGGTTTATATTTCAGTATAGAAATTCTGGCCTCCTTTGTTTCATATATATAGTTTTAGTACTCAGAAATGGGCTACTGTTTAAGATAAAACTATTCTGGAAGAGAAGTTTTGAAATAAACGGTGCTTTTGTGTTCTTGAATGTTAATGCAGGGGGGAGGTTGATGGGTATATACCCAGCATCCATCCAGGTCAGTGAATTATCGGCTCTTGAATTAAAAAATTGCCGAAAATGCTACAACAGCTATTTATAGAGGAGTAATTTCGTTCCTCTTTTCCTATGGTTTCATCTACATAGGGTCAAATGTCGTAAGTTACAAGGGAATTTTTATTACGACCGATTTCAGCCTTTGATGGCCGTAAACCCGACCTACTGACTTTCCATGAATTATAGCCAAATATAATTATTTAATTGTATTCTTTAACTTAAAGTGCTTCGGTAATTGATATAATCTAATATCTCTAACTTCACTGCCGTTTTAAATTAAAATATTATTTTTTAAAGTAAATTTGATTTTTTATTCAACTAGATTGAACTGGATATGAAAATATTAAATTTACTATTTTTACTACAATATACGAGTATGTTCAATACAGCTTTTGTAATCATAATAATTCGAACCGAAGTATCAGAACTATTGGGCATCTTTTTTTCTACTATCTCACAATTCTGTTTGTAAAAAATTGCCTCCGAAATATACTTTTGCCTTTTTTTGCCTTCTCTTCATCCTCTCTCCTTCAGCTAAAAGATGAATAATATCGCAGAGTCCATTCCACACTATCATAATACCAAGATGTCAAAAGACTCGAATTACGTATAAGTTCACCTCTGATTTCATACAATTCTCTGTGTTTTCGCGTTTCTTTTTTTTCACTATCCTCCTCTATGATAGTTTTCCCGCACCATGTTTTTTCTCTTAAAGCCTTCAGATGAGGAGTTTTTCTCCATATTCCAATAAACCTTTTCTGTTGCTTTTTCTTTAACTTTTCATTGTATTTCTGCTTTTGAATAGTAAACATTCTAATCGTTTTTGTGGTTCCATATCGTTTCCTCAGTAAGAACGAACACGGATTTAGAAAGAACCGATCATGCGAAACTCAGCTAGCTCTATTCCTCCATGATATCTTAAAGTCTGCCGAAAGTAAAAAGCAAGTGAACGCTATTTCCCTTGACTTTAAGAAAGCTTTCGACAGGGTCCCCCATAAAAAAATTAATTTACAAACTAAAATTATCAGGTATCAACAAGGAAATAATTGAATGGATCAAGGATTTTCTACACTAGAGGGAGCAGCAAGTGGTACTTGATGGCGTTACTTCGGATAAAGTCAGAGTCACTTCATGCGTACCTCAAAGCATCGTACTCGGAGCTCTACTCTTCCTCATTCATATCAATGACCTAAGCGACAAGATCGATAGCAATGTGAGGATATTTGCAGATGATTCGGTGATATATAGAGAAATATCAAGAGACGAAGATATTGCTTCACTCTCAAACGACTTACTTGTGGCTCATATACAAATGTGGTGCGAATAATGGCAACTAGATCTTAATATAGATAAATGATCTGTAGTTAACTTCTTCGAAAGGAAACAATTGCGTCAGAACCAACCGTACCATATTAGTGGAACGAATTTAAATGTAGTCGACTCAGTATAATATCTTGGAATCACCCTTACCAATAATTTAAACTGGAGCACACACCTTCGAAAAATATGCGGTAAAGCAACTAACAAGCTCGGTTTTATAAAGCGTATTTTAGATATTTGCGATGAAAAAGTTAGAGAGCGATGCTATTTCACGTTAATTAGTCCCCATCTGGAATATGCGGTGAGTATATGGGACCCAGAGGATGAAACGAACCCTCGCGAACTCGAGAAAGTGCAGCGTAAGGCGATACGTTTGGTGAAAAAGTGCTATGAGAGAGAAGCAAGCGTAACGCAAATGCTCTCAGACGTAGGTTGGGAATCCTTGGAAGAAAGGAGATTGGAAGCTAGGCTGCGATTACTTGATAAATTTCGAGACAGTGCGTTTGCGGAGGACTTACTTAATATTATGCGACCCCCCTGCTACTTTGGCCGATCCGACAGTGAGTGTAAGATAAGAGAAATAGACGCGAGGACAAGTCGTTTTAGAGACTCCTTTTTTCCCCGAACGATACGCGATAATAATAAATTAAAGAAATAATTCTACTCTTGGTGTTTACACCCCCTGCCACACGCCGGAAGGCGGCTTGCTGGGTACTTATGTAGATGAAGATTGTGCCAATTTTCAGTCGCCCATTGACAAGTAGCCAATTGTCAAGTAGCTGACAAAATGTCTACGACAAAAAGTCCTACGACCTACAGGCCTCGCTTTAGGTTTCGTTTTTTTATACCCAGCGAGTATGAATACCCGATCGAGGCTTGAACTAGCTCCTGCCGCGGACAGTTCCAATCATTTCCGGAAAGGTTATTGGCCGCCGTTTGATTCCTGCCAATTTGCGAATTTCTAAATTCCTTTGTTTTCCGCACTTGGGCTAATTGCTTCGTGAAAGAAGACACAGTAGTTCGAGCCGGACGCTTCGAGGAGAGAGACATGTGTGTGCAGCGTGAGTCACCTTGAAGAGTTATCAACGCGGACAATTTGTGAAGGTATTTGTGGTAAGACCAACAAGTTATTGGCGAATGTATTTTTCAGTTAAGTTGTTTTATATTCCAACCTTTGTTAATCGACCGTATCGCATATTATAGTATTGATCTGTGCAATTATCAGGACCAGTCCGAATTGTCCATATTCTAATGTTATTTGATGGTATTACTTTTGTTAATTATTGCATGATATTATTTGTTAATTACACTGTTGATTTATATTCGATGTTTTTGTCTATCTCTCTCGTGATATCCCACTGCTAGACCACGAAAATAATTCAATGCACAGTCTGAGTGGATTCTCCGGAAATATAATGTTCCAGATCCACCCTGACCGGTGCAAGATGTAGATGAAGATGTAGATGCATATTTGACTTCAGAGTTTAGGTGTGAGAGAGGCTTACGCCGGCCTAGCCTTAACGAATAAGGAGTATGATAATAATGACTCTAGGTCAGAAAAACTGATACATTTATAGAATGACAATCTAAAAATACAATTTTCTTACAATTCAGAAAATATGCTTACAAAATAAGCGAAGAAACAACACTGAAATAGACATAGATCATGCGTTGTGAGATTTTGTAGTGGGATTGTGGTACTGAAGGGGTTGTTTTTGGTAGCCGAGTAAATGTTAAAAAATAATATTTAGCGACATATTGTAAAACACGGTGAAGGCGCTTTTCAGTAGGCTAAGTGAATATCTCACTATATAGTATTTGAAAAGTTTTTCTTCCGTAACGACAGAGAACAAAAGAGAGAGAAAGATATTTTGGCTCTTCAATCTCAAATAAGTAACCTTTAGACCTTAAAACGAAAAGTGATATTTTATTTGCTTCATCTGACAAAGCTGAAGATTATCCAGTTAGAGAGTTCCCAAACTATTATTGATTGATACCAATTGCCTCCTCGTTATAATTTTGAAGAATGGTCGACTGTCCGGATAAAAAAAGCGTTTTTATTTACTTTGACCAATTTTCAATGCATAATAAAGCTATTTTTGCAAGTTAATAATGAGGGAATAATAACGATTTTTTTTAACGGCAGAAGTCGCATAGTAGGATCTCGAAAGCGGAATATCATCTTTAATGGGAGAGTTTTCAACAGGTATTTACAGTAATTAGCTTACGCTTGCACTTTATGCATTCTAGTAAGAAAGGTGTCTATATGCATTCAATATTTGTTGATTATCATTGCGCCAGGATGAGTATGTAACTGAAGTGTTTCGAAAGAAGCAAAGCGAGGCATTGATATTTTTATTCCCTTCACGTGCTGGTTTCGTCCATCTCTCTGTTTTCCAGCGAGTAGGTTTTCCGGAAAAATTGGGATTCGAACTAAAAAAACATATTACCACGGAAGGTACATACCCAAGAGTATTACTGGAACCGAAGGAACGCGAAGGGTAGAAAAGTAAACTGGAGATGCGAGGGGCTTGAGGCATGTGTGCAGAGAATACAAACGAAAACGTATCTGGAGATTGAAACGTTGCAGTACAAACCATGGCTGCGTATCCATCAGCTAAATGAGACCGACGTGACATATGGTCTTCGAGCATTAATTTCCCAATGTATTTGATTTTTTCTGCATACATGAATAACTATTAACCACCAGTAGAGACTTCTTCAAAGGGTAAAATCAAGATTTTTTCATAAAAGAGAATTTTGAACAAAAATGTTAAAAACTCCGTTTCAATTTTCGGATTGGTGAAAGAGAAAGTTTAAATGCCTTCTACATAAAAAGGTTTGAAAGATTTTTTAGTTTAAAAATAGGAAAGATCTAAGGAATTAGTTTAAAAGAAGATAATGCGTTATCACGGTTGTCAAATTAATGAGTTTACTAAGTGTATTTAATATGCCTTCGAAGCAGTTTATAATCATGTAAGTAAATGAACTTACTCATAGGAACCTCAAATAGCGCGTACCATCATTTATATATGCGTTTGTATAATCAAAATTCCTCTTAATAATTATAGTGCTGTCCATTCCTTTCTTAGAATGGGAATGGAAAGTTCGTTCTTCAATCTAACCAATATTCAATGGAATTACATAGTAACGTAATCACTGAAAGTGTAAATGGAAATAAGAAACTGATTTTCAGAAGAGAAAGAGCTTTCGCTTGCACCTTTTGCGTTCTGCTAAAAAGAGGTGTCTTAATTGGTTTTAGCGTAAAAGCGTAAGGGTCAGTTCAGGAAAAAGGACTCACAAAAACTTCTTGATGATAGTAGCTGAAGTTAATACATAAAAAATGGGAATGACCGAATAGACGAAGGATTTGAGCAAGAAAGAGAGGTTATATTCAATTAACAATATTACAAATTCTCACGATATGGTCAAGATATTCACAGGGGAAATTAAAATTCTCTTGGTGATAACAGAGTTTAAGTGAAGTAAAAATCCTTTTCCTGGAGTCATATATATCTATTACTTTTTTCTACAATGTATCTAAATAGTTCGTGGCCGCACATTACGGAAGAAAATTAATAACATGGACGGCTAGCAAGCGTCTATATTTTGCATTAAAAAATCCATAGTTCGCCCAATGTAAAACCAGAAAATTTTAATTCTAAACTGTAGTGGTAAGAAAATCATACTGTTAGAACACAAGTAATATACAAGAGCGTGCCTTAGTACCAATTCGATTATTAGTACATATATACTCTATAAGTAGAACCATTTTAGGTGGCAAGGATTCGACAATCACCCCTATTTAAAAATACCGTGATGAAACAATAAATCAAAAAATACCACAATAATAGAATGAGGCAAACTGATAAACTAAAACACTTGTCGATAACGCATTATAAACATAGTTTATCAAGGTTCATCCCCAAGTGCGTAACTAAATTCACATCTCAGTAGAAAAACAACTCAGTAATTTTAAGTTGAGAGGAGATCAGAGTGTTGAGTAACTCTCCCATACCTATTCCAGTTGCCCAGTTAGTGCAGCTTCTTTCAGCTTTGCCTTAAAGGAATGCTCTCGCGGAGGAAAAGGCTAGAATACTTCTGCGGGAAGTACGTTCCATTTCTCATTGGTTCCTTAAAAAAATGACGTTTTATTAGCTCCAATAAGAAATCATCAGGGTTCATAAAATTTTATTAAGGGAGGGGTGAGTTACCAGGTAACGAAGGAAAATGCATTGAATACGGAATATTAGGGCACATGTACCTACTGAAAATTAGAACACTTATGTATGTATCTCATACATTGGTCAGAAAGTTTTCTCGACGTGCAGTAATTAAGTGACAAATCACTGATCGATAACGGCACTACTTCAAATTCATTCCCTCACACATCCCTTCTTCTCATTATACGTAACACTTGTTACCCCGGAGCCGATGTTCAAAATCTTACAACCCTGAAATTCGCTCCAAGTTTCTAGGACCTCATTAAGATTTAAATTTGGCTCCGAAATGCCTGTGAATAAAATCGGGCAAACAATAGACCCTCATGCTCCGATACAGATAGAAAGTAAAATGTCAACACAGGGGGAGCAAAATTAAGGCGAATTCGCAACTTGATGAAGAATAATCGCGAATACCTTAATTAATAAAGTTCTCGGAACGTATATACGGGGCTCAGAAGCGAAAAATACCCGAGCCTTTTCCGCGTCGCAGCATGCTTTCCTTTTTTGCTGTAAAATATTACGTTTTCATCACATCAGGACAGTCCCGAGAACAAAAGAAAATAATCAACATGCGGTTGGTTATCCCGGCGCCGAATTCTCCGCGTATTATATTTTTCCTTCGCCTCCGAGCGCGGCAGAAGCAGGAGAATTATTCACGCCGACAGGGATATCGTAGAGGTGTACGGTGTGCGGGAATAAGCCAACCCGAAAAGAAGAGACTGAAAGAATGTTTAGTTCATACCTAAAAAAAAATTCCCAAAAATACGTACCGGACGAAAATACTAAACTGAAGGAAATACGAACTAGAAAAAGCTCTTGGAATCTGGTTGAATATTGAATTCCAGCTTTAGACCGATTTTTAATGTTTTTTTCACTAGGATTGACAGGTAAGCACTAGCATAGACATGAGGTGGCAGTCCGCCAAGGTGGAAAAATTGGGGTGGGGGCACCTTTGGTCCGTTTTAGTGGCACGGTAACCAGGATACATTCCACAAATCAAAATTCAAATGAAAATCTCTCAGTAATGAAGGCTCAATAAACAGATAATAAAATTTGTTGCGTGTACAAATTCAATTAGGCATTTCCCTTCCATCAAATTTCCGCATCGCAAAACGAAAATTATTGGGCTTAAAATCACCTTTATTGGGCGTATTGGATACGGTGATGAAATTAACCAACTCAAGAGAGTCCTAATGATTTTTTTCATTCTCGCTTACGCAATTGAATCTCTTCTTTTCATAGAGTTTGGTGCGAATTGAGTAGAGCGATTGACATAGGAGATCCAAATTTGGGACCAAATTCAGCTATGTAGCGGCAGGAAAGGTCGTGTCGCTTTTTTCCAATAAACATCAAATTCGCTCTCTAGACGCTAGTTACTCAAATATATGAAGTAACAATATAACTCTCTATTTTTTAGCTTTTATTCAAGTTAATTAATCCCACCCAAACATTATATATTGCATCAAAAGTGTGATTACAAGAGCTGAATGAAAAAATTACCTGAGAAAAGGAATGTTTTGTCAATTCTACATTATAATGAGTAATTTGCTTAAAATATAGGAATAAGTAAACATCCAAAAACCATCAAAAAGAAAATAAAAATTACATTTGATGATTTTTGGACGTTTTCTCGTTATTACAAATTCTATATCAATTTCAATATTTCTTAACCTTTCCCACGAAAGCAAGAAACGATTGTCAAACATTGCATGCTTCTTGTTATTTGCTAAAAGTGTGTTGGCAGGTGTGACATTCCTAAGTAAATTTAAAGGAGGACTTCCAAGGAGCATTCATTAATTTTTTTTTGTACATGTGTAAGGTAACAAATCTTTATGGATTTGAACTTACAATGGGTGGCTAAGGAGCATGCTTCCAACCTCTCCGACGAGAATATTTGGTGATTCCATTCCGATTATGTTTACCTGGAAAACTTTGCAAATCCTAAGTACTTAGAACTAAAATAAATTTATAAGGACATCATGATGATATAGCCCAAGTTTTAACTCTGCAGTAACCAAGGAAATTAAGCAGACGCTAGATTAGATGAAACGAGCTCCATAATGGAAGACAATAATTTATTTGGTATACACGTTAACTAAACGAATTTATTTACAAATATATTCTATCCAGTGCCGTCAAGTGCGAACTATTCATTTTTATATTAGCCTTGATCAGCAAATTCTCGGAGGACGCATAAAAAATATTAAATCAGGGTAAACATTTGATATCCATACGTTTAAGATGCAGTAGGCTAGTTCGCTCAATTTCTCTCTAATTTCTTCCTTATCCACTCAGTAGTATTTTCATAAAGTATTCATGCGAATAGATCTACAACTGAGAATCTTATTGGATTCGGTTCTCGATAGAAATAATTTCAATTGGTACTTTAAATAAACGCTAATAAATCTATGCAATCTCTAATACCGGAAGTACCTCACCACACGATTAATCAATATGGTTATAGGAGGCATATTTGATGTGTCCTTGGAAAAATATCCTTTAAATCAACCTATATGCAAAATATTTACAGACCCATCACTAATTGAATACGGAAGAGTCATTTACATATTCTCGTGTCACCCACTGTTAATGCCGCCTGGCAATACCATTTCCCTCAAAGGGATAAAAAAAACCAAGGACTTAACATTTACATTTTTTAAATGAGTTTCGAAGTCATATGTTACGTACGGAATTTTCCGACTGAAAAATATTTTCCTTCTCAATCCCTGGGTTATCCGTACTGTAGCCACTCATTCGGTGGTCTACGTACCTTTTTCTCACTCATTTACTTACAGAGGAGCTTTCGTTTACCATACATATTTACGAGAGCAGATCCCTGCGTGAGACAGGAGGCCTAAAAGTAATGCGCTATTTTATTCGGGGACTCAGAGCATCTAGTTTCCCAAACGTATCACTTGGACACTGTCAATCCCTTGTCTTCCCAACGTATCCCTCAACCTCCTCGCCGGGCGTCTTCCGAGGGCAGAACCCCGCCTTTAAGGGACTAGCAATCCAACTCCTCACTTGTCTAACCCCGCTTCCTACACAGTCCCTTCTTTCCTATCTGCGTTCTCTTCCCCCACAGACTCCCGCGTGCGAATTACAATTGCAAAGCGAGGGTTCGGCAGAGGGGGTTCGGGAGCATTTTGGGCTGGCGGGCAGCGTGTATGTGCTAAAGGTGGGAGTGGGGGCGGGGTTGTTGCGATTCAGGGCAGGGGAGGTTTCCCCGGTTTGCGCGGGGGGAAATTGATGGGAGATGGATGAGATGGGGTGTGGAGGTCGGAAGGGGTAGAGGATGAGAAAGTGGAGGATTTCGTGATGAGAGGACTGCCTCTGGAGAGAAATAAATCGGTTTCCTCCGTTTTTTAGTTTCTCGTATATATACGAAGTGTATTACGGGAGAGTATTGTGGTCGTGAAAAAATTTCGAATTCGAGATTTTCATGGATACACGAGTTATGAGTGTCTTCATTCCTGAATTCGAAAAAGAGGCGTTCGCTGTTCATCTGCAATAAAGCCCACAGATGGGTAGAAGTTTTACTTTCTGTTTCTTGCTTGTGCTATTCTATGAGCGTCGCTTCTTAGATACGAGAAATAGCAAAGATATTTCATTGTGTGAGAAGTATGTTGAGTGCATATGGTAGACATGGTCAAGTTGATTCTCGCGGGTCGCGCTTTGATAAATATCTTTTCTACGGAGCAGCAACATACAATGATGACTATTTGTCTTAATGAAGACCACAAAATGATATACGTACAAGCTAATGGTTAAGTAAAAGTAATAAGTTTCCACACGAAATTTGTACACATTTACTAAATAAGAGTACTTTATCATACAATTTCATCTAGATCAATCGCGGTAATTTATATGAAAATTTAATGTAGACAGAGATTTATACAATTTGAGTAAAATCAAGAAACGCCTACAGGTCACAAAGGAAGTGATCAATTCGACCGAGATAACTTCTAAATAAACGACACAGAATCAGGATTAACTTTGTGGTAATTCTTAATATTAAAAGAATCAGTTTAATCAAAGAATAGTTTATACTCTCTATGGAGTGTTTTGATTCTTTTTACTTCTAAATAATTTTGATATGAATATCTGAACACGCAGTGATGCCTATGTGTAGTGAAAATACACATTTCCACTGTAAGTATTCCTCTTAAGAACTCCATATTTAACATTCTACAAATTCGAATTGTGGCGAAAATCTTTGAAGCTATGAAATTATGTACTGTGCCCCATACTCCTGAAGACAAACGACATGTGATACCTTGCGGCCTCGGTTTAGCCCTGAATTGACAAAACTTTATTTTCGTAGGTACCAAAAAATACACTTCTTTTTCTTTTTTTTATTTTCTTCTAAAAGATGAAAAAGTAATATTTTAGAAGCTAAATTTCCACCGCCTTTTATTAAATGGAGTTTTTATGTATATGTAGAGATAAAATTAACAAAGTCGACATTTCTTAAAGGAAATAATCCTTCGTTAATATATCATGGAAGCGTTTGAGCCCACAAATCCAACTCCAAATCCAACCTGAGAGAACGGATACCATCACCCTGACTGATTGCGAATTGTGATTGAAAAACGGGTGTCCTAAGTGTCCTGAGCGTAATAGTTGAATCCTTCAGGATTCAACCCCACGCAAAATTGAGTATTTGATGGATTTCAAACCTAATATTACAATAAACTACGATCTTCAGCAGTAAATGAAAAGATAACTTGTCTGAATAAAAGAAATATAGATCCATCGAAATAAGTTATTAAAATTAAATCTTAAAAGCATGCATGGAGAGGTTTAACTTCATAATATTACGTAGCGTAGAAAATTCCATTTCTTTCTTTCCATTCATAAAAAAACCGAAGTAGAACTTAAGAATCATCGGCAGGAGTTGGCTGGAATCTGCCGAAAGCTTATGAACTAAATCAACTGAACTTAGACGTCAAATAAGAAATTCATCATAAGTGTATTGCTGGTTTGCCAATGATTCCGTATCTTTATTTGCAAAAAAAAATTCCCACGACTCTTTTTTTGTAGTTCAATATTTCTCTATCCATGATTCCACACCAAATGTGGGTAACGTGCTAAACTTCGGTGAAAGCGGTCCCGGGTTCGATTCCCAGGAGGGGGCTCATGTGCGAAATGACGTTAGCTGTCGAAGTACTTTAAAAAGAATTACTACTACTACAACTACTGCAACTAGGATTATTAACTCTCAATTTACTGAAAATAAAGACGTAGGTGTGAAAGAACTGCTCTACAAGAATCTAACGAGGTGCCACAGTAAATTAAAATTCATGAAGATTTTCATGTTTGGCCCATGTAGGTACCGTAAGTGCGTTCAATTGAATCACACACGTACTTTGGATCTCCCTATCCTCTTATGCACCGCCAGTTCTTCGAAGCGATGGACGTTTGATAAGCTTTTACCGTGAGCACTGCTAGTATTTCACAGGATTAATTTCTAATTAATAGCAGAGCATCGTAATTATTATCTCGTTAAGTCACTGTGAAACGTAATCAACGCTTATCTATGAAATATAAAAGTAAGTCGTTTGGAGAACTCATTTTCCATTTCTTCCTGAAAATGTATTTTACCAGAGAACCTATCAATACCACCGACTTTCAAAATTCAAAGTACCAGTATTATGAATAAAATTATATTATTAAATTATATGAACAAGATGAATTCCAAAAGTACCAAATTCATAGGGATTGCAGACAAGTTTCCCTTTGTGCATAGTAGTAGCCAGGTAGCCTTTAGAAGCCAGGCTCCCGCGTTGGATGCGGCCTCAGAACAATACTTTTACAGCAAGATTTTACTACAGATTCCAGTATAAACCATAAGACAGTTACGAATAGCATGCTTAGTTTATGAAATAAAGGAGGGTTTAACTAGAGCAATTCAAACGATTTTAGAACTAAAAGTTTTATTATAGAATGAGTGCTCTACATGGGTATATTAACGTTGTCATTAAGACTTAGAGAGTGATATATAATGTGTATACTGCACAGTTTATGGGGGAAGCATTTACAGTAAGGAGAGTGCCCTTAGAGTCCCATTTTCTCCCTCCATTATTTCAGCATCCCAGTTTTATGGGCGCGCACGTCACATTTGTGAATGACGCGAAGGGACGCAGGTGACATAGGCTCCCTCTGGCAGTGACCTTGGGGTCGATCCTCGACACGCAGACTAATAACTGGGAAGCACTCTGTCTCCCCTCGTGTCAGGGCTAACTCGTGAAAAGTTGGACACCCGTTGCTCGAAATGTGATTGGCACTACACTCGCAATCATAATGTTGGACATATTCGACCACAAGTTAGGAAAAATCGAATTTTCATCAGGGAGAGTTCCTGTCAGCGGAAAACTCCGAATTCTCATCTGAACATATGCTTTGTATCAACTAATGAGTAACTACATAAATTCCTGCAGTTTTAATGGGACAACAATTTCTTTTCCTCAGCTTTGATGGAAAGTTTTAATCATAGCATTACGTCGCGTACATTATTGCTTTTGATACCACAAATGTTGTTTATGTCGCAAATATTATATTTGTACCAACGCTATACTACCTCTAAAAGCGAAAAGCATTTCGTATTTAACAGACTGCTTTTTTTGGATGATTGAATATAATCACTCAAAAATATAAGACACGGACCATTTTAAATAAAAATATGGTGATACAGTTACGGGATCTTGTAACATATATACTTAATTACCTATTCATCAGGAAATAATTGTTAGAATAAGAATTGTAGTTAACTTGCAAATGCCTTTTCTTCCTCGAGTATTTTTTCCTCGGACGCTAATTTGTTTCTTTCGGGATTAAACACATTCACATGATTTCACTTATATTTACCATTTCAATATGTGAGTTCTTAGCGAAATACTAGACTCCTTAGTGTAAAGACAAATATTAAAAATTTCAGCAAATTAGTATGTGTTAAATATTACAGTACTAATTAACAGGATTGCGTTATTCTTATTTTTCAGGAATATTCAGGAATGTTATTCACGAATAGGTTTTATCAATCATAAAATTCCACATTCAATGATAACTTTAAATGTAATCGCTTAAATAAGCGGAATTTCCATAAAATAGAATTCACTCATAAGGAGTCACCTACATCTGGCATTCAGAAAATACCTCAAGACATAGCATTCGTCCGTAGATGGATTGGTCATTTAAACGTGTTTACGCCGTTGCGAGACCTGATAGCGGTAGATAACGGTATCCTATCTTTTTCTCTTGCTGGGGAAAAGAATTTACGACTCTCCTGTATCAATGGGCGACCGAGAATTCCGCACATCCTTCTCCCAGGAGTCTGAGATATCTGCTGCGCAATCTTATTCCATCTTCATTCCATTGCATTACGGATCGGCGCTATTTGAAATAAAAAATGCTTTTCACTCACTCGGAAGCCCGTAACTCAGGCTGCTGTGGAAGGTCCATTCCTGCCTGTATCCCTTCGGAAATAGTTTCGTATCCCAATCCAGCACCCTGCCGCGAAACACTTACCATTCAAATCTCTTTCCCTAAAACTCCCTGCTAGCCATCCTCCCTCGCCACATCATTCTCTCCCAGCTTTCTCATCGCCCCCCTTCCTTATCCCGAAAAAACTACGACCGTCGCAAAAGCAGCTCCTGCAGATGACCGTCCTTCGGTTTTCATTTCACGCGCGAAAATTTTGGGTGGAAAAAACTGGGAAAGACGAATGAAGAAGTCCGTCTCCCCGGAGATGCCCATTCCTGAAAATCCAACGGGACCTCCCGTTGGTCATTCCTTTCTCTAAGGCCACTCTCTCTCCCTGTATCTCGCCATGCAGAAATCCTCTCTGCGGGGGGTATCGAGTTCCCTTTCTACCATTGAAACAAGTAATTTTCCCTCGGGAACGAGATGGGAAGAGGATGAATTCGAATTATGCAAAAATAAAAGGCCGCGCCCCGGATCTCCGAGAAAGTATTCCGTCCCTTTCTCCCGCTCCCGTCTTATAAAAGGGCGGTCGAAATAGGGTGGGATGCTAATTTTTCGGTTGTCAAGGGATGAATCTCCTAAATTCCTGAGGTATTTCATTATGGAGTGAGGGGATATATTCATTCGAGCTTCGTTATGCAAAAGCGAGACAAGTGTCGGCGGTGGGCGTGGGATGGAACACATTTGGGTGCCGTTCATTTTGGGGAACGTATTCCGTTGGATGTTCGCTTACAACTCGCTTATGCCTCCCGAGGAAGTTATGGCCAAGAACTTTTCCTCCAGCTCTTTTTAGTGAAATTTCCCACTGGGTAATTCCGTTGCAGGAACTTTATGAGTTCGTGTTTCCCTCATCATAGTCATGGCCGTCGGATGCTAATTTTTTTCCTTACCGGTGTAATCGCGGGCGAAATTGCCTAAGAATAAATTCGTAAATAATTCGGTATTCACTCGACATTTATCCTACTTACGGAGTTGCTGCAGGAATAAGATAGCCAAAAGTTAAATTAAATAAAAGGTTCAAACCACCTTAGAGGCTTAAAATCATACCGTAAGCTGCATGTCGGCAGAACTCGCATTTGGAGGCAAACGGGGACTTCCGGATTACCGATTTCTTGGAATTACTCAATACATATTTCGGAAAAATGGGAACGGGAAAACAATAATTTTTTCCAGTTGTGGAACCCTTGAGAATGGAGACTTTGCTTCCAAAATGCCCATTGGTTAAATTTCTAGATAACAGCAATTCGAATTTCCGGTTTGCCGGAAACGCGAGTTTCATCTGCCGACGAAGGGTTAATGCAGTGTTTCTGAATCTCTAATTCATTAAGAGTCGTATTCCATTTTCTTTTCTTCCAACTTAATTTCCTGTGAGTTAGAATCCTGCGTATAAATCTAATATAACTTCAAGTATATTTTATGGAATCGAAGGACGTTAGGGGGAATGTATTGAATACGGACGACTATCATAGGCGAATAGTTGATTGTTTTGTCTGGTATGATAACAGTCTTACTAAAAATACGATTTCATAACGCAGTTAGCTTTTAAGAGCCAAATAGTGTTCCGAATGCGAGCAATTACAGAAGTTGAAGTTGCATTGTAGTAGTAGTATTGATAAAAGTGCTTCGACAGCTTAGGTCATTTCGCACATAGGCTCCCACCGGGAATCGAACCCGGGACCGCTTTCACCGAAGTCGAACGCGTTGCCCACTTGGCTATCCGGGAGCCCTGAAGTTGCATTGTTTAAAGTGCTTCGACAGATGGGGTAATTCGCTCGTAGGCTCCCACAGGGTATCGAAGTCAGAACAGCTTTCACCGAAGTCGAACGCGTTGCCCACTTGGCTGTACAAGAAATCCCAGCGAGCAATTACAATAATTAATAGTCGGAAGATAAAGAATTCCAGTATTGCTTCAAGGAAGTTAAACCTCTCTATTTATTATATCCCGATATTAAGAATAATCAAACTTTAGAATTTGTGCTGCTCTTTCTGATGTTTTATACGTGATTGCTTTTAAATTCTTGTAGATCCTGCAAACAATGGGAATAAATTTAAACCTTAGTAATCAAATTGTAAACGAAAATCAGCTATTATGAAGTACCTTGAGGGTGAATTGAACGGTTAATTACTGGTGTTAGATTCTGTTTGAGATTGTGTGATTTTATATGGTTCTGTATAAATATATCTCAAAGAAATCTAGTAATTTTCACTCTGGATGAAAGGGTAAAGGAGAGGTTTTTGCATAACACTCACCTATTCATGGCTCAAATACTTGTGCTAGACTCATCCATTCATGAGCCCTACACACACAAAAGCAATATAACATCTTAGGAAACATTTAGATCAGAACAGGGGCATAAATCTGCGTGCTTCTGAGGAAATCCCTCGGCAATAGAGAAAATCTAATATTACCCATACACTTGAAACCTAAGAAAATCACATAATATATCCGAAATTCTTTCAATTTACTCAAACACCCCTTCGATGTGAAGAAGAAAGAAAACCTCGCCGCACTCATAAATATCCGGAAACCCAGATCTCACTTCAATCGGTCCTCGTCCGATAAAAATACTAGCACGCATCATCCACTACAGGGGAGATTCGAAGAGGGTTCAGTACCCAATCAGTAGGACGAATACATAAAGTGGGATGATGGAAACCCTCCCAAAAGATGGAAAACGAAAGGCAGCGAGTTATTTCCATGCGATCTCCTTATTCAACTGCGAAGAGCCCAAAATAAAACAAGCCGGACTAACCCCACCGTTATTTTCCTCCTTATATTTCCTTCTATCTCCCGCTGTCCCTTGTCTCGAGAAAAAACCCAGTTTCCCCTCATCCATATTGGAGGAGAAATCTTCCACCCTTGGTCTTCCTTCAATCAACAGTTGCTTACAGCCCGGAATCCCCCCCATTCCGCCCCACTCTTTCCGGAGCAAAGACCCATCTCTCGCAATATCATCCGCTGCACGGTCCGATTTCTCCACTCTGCGCCTCCTTTCCTCTTCCGATATCTTCCCATGGCGGAGGAGATGAACGACGATTCTGCCTATCAAGAACAAGCCGGTCCTATCCCACTCCACATCTCGGGCCTCTTCAAAATCGGCAGATTCGAAAATTGGCAAAGGAAAAGGAGGGTTCGATCTCATAGCGGTCGAAAACACGCGGTAGAAACTCCCGTTTCCCTCCCACTTACGATCCTGGCCCCCCATTTCCTTGCTTTCTATCTCATTTCAGCCGGCAACTTCCTTCCATGTCCGTCTCTCGGCCCGGACGTCATATTCCTCCGCCGTATCCTTCTTTTGGAATTTCTGCGTCTCTTGCCAGGGTGCTTTCATACTCTTGGGCGTGTAGATATCCCCCTCGTTTCTCGTTCTCTTCAGAGATTTCGGATAGTATATTTTTGAAATCCGCATTTTCTGCGGATACTTCGCCTTGATTTTTCTTCCCTTTAAATATCCACTTATATTTGAGATTCTTTGCAAGAGAATCCCGATCACAGAAAACGAGTCGCCTGTTTCTTCTAACTCAACAATATATTACTAGTCCAATGGATCATCGTAGATTTTCCCTTATATTTTTACTTTATTTCGTTAATTACTATCGGAAATTTGCATTTTTATCCCCATTGGAATGTGAGATATTACTCATAGTAACTGTCAGTATCTATTTAATCGTGTCCAATGAAATCTGGTGGAACTTAATTTCTTAGTGAATACTTTACTTGATGTCTAGCAGGATCAATCTAACTTTAATACCTTGTGATTTCTGGGACACCATAAATATATGTATTCATATAATGTTTTATTATTATTATTGTTGCTCTGTGTTGTGCAAAGTAATGCATTTCTGTATTCGCAGGTAATGCAATGCATTGTGATATCTGATACCATTAATTGAATAAATGTATACATTATATGTAATGGTGTTAATTGGTTTAATGTCACACTGCAGTAGTGACTTTTCGATAAAATATATATTTCGGCGTCTTTTGATCCGATAATTTTAGCACGGGTAAAAATTAAATCATAGTACGTATCTACTGCTAATTTATCGTCCAAATTAGAGTTCGGAATTAATATATGATTAAAAGTTTGATGGCGGTTCCGTGAAATGGTTACGATACTTCCCTTCCCTTATTCACGTCATCAATTACCATTTCTTTTCATTTCATTCTTTTAAAAAAATTGACGCATACAGTAATGCTTTTCCTCCGATTTAAGCCTCAGGATGAATGAGTAAGTAGTCGCAGATGGAACGATCTAACTATCTATTTATGTTTCAGGGTTCTCCTCATGGATAACGCTGAGAAGAGCCATGAGCCCTAATGTATAGACGAAGGGCACCTACTCCTTAACCTGGTTTAAATGACGATCAACTACGTAAGGATTCAAAATTTTGGATTTCCAATGAAGAGAAAATATTTTCAAAGGACTTCATGTCTATATTGTTCATTTTCGGAGAGCAGACTACGGATATAGTGAATCATGAGGTAATATGATGATCATATCTCTATCAATTTGATGAACCATATGATAAAAGTAGCGGAGAGATTACGTCAATATAATCAGGTTCATGTATATCTGCATTAAGGACATTTTATTGAAAAATGAATTCCAAAGATTCTGAATTATTCAACTGAGCTGAAATTATAAAGCAGTTTCAATAGTTATTCTATTCTAACGAAACATATGAAATATATATTTAGGTTACAATTTGAAGAAAGACCAGAAAGGGCGAACTCTAAGCAGTGAATATAAGAACCTTGATCTGACCGGATGTAGTACCACTATGACTCATATTCTGATGTGAATAGTACGTACGATTGCCCTTAAACTCTCATTGATAAAGAGCAGTATTATTTTACGTAGACCTAAAATATTTTCCCCAGTTCACGATTCTCGAAATCAAATAATCAGCACGTGCTTCCTCATCGTTAAGTATTCTTTAGAAACATCAAAACTGAAAATTTGAAAATAACACAAAGGGTCAGAGACTCCACTTCCACTATCTCGCTCGAAAAGCTCTGACTTAACCGGGAACTATGAAACGAATCACGCATCGCCTCAACTTCAGTATCAGCGAATCTCTCCGATGAAAAGAAAATCTGCCGTCCTTTCGCCGCATCGAGCCATGCGTCGGGCCGTAATCACGGCACAACTCAGTCCTCCAAAAACAAATCCTCCGGCGGCTAAAAAGGGCAGATTATTTTTTCGGAGAAAAACGAAAAGTGAAGGAAGTGTCGCAGATACCGAAGCCGTCGGTTATTTTTCGTCACTCTTCCCTCAAAGAGGCGTGCGGCAGAGCACCAGTTCCACGGACATCTCTCCCATCTGCTGCGGATGACACATTTTAATCTGGCCGGACCCATTGAACGAACGCGCCACCGACGGCCTATTGTCCTCAGGATGTCTGCCGTCAGGGGCAGGATTTTTCTTTCCCGTTGACCCCTAATCGACCCCGCCCCCAGATCTGTAGCCCATTGTCCCTTCCCCGCCCCTCCCCCTCACAAAATCCTACTCCTGGCCATTTCGTTTCGCTTTCGACAAATATCTTTCGCTGGCTTCCGCTGCTATGGCGACCGACTCACCCCCCCGTCGCTAATTCCGAAACTTTTTCTCCCCGACTGTTTGCGAGCCGGATAGTTAGATTGCATGAGCGCCCCTTTTTAACAATGTAAACAACTTTATTTAGAGGCATATATAAGATTTTATTTTCGGCGTACTTTTTCCAGGTGACATTTAAGGTTATTCCCTCATGAGTTTAGTAGCGAGGAAGTGAAACGAAATGGCGTTGAAATCTCCTTCCGTGGATTTCCCCACCCTACTTCATACATTCCACTAGCACTGAGAATGAAAAACTAAACGCAAGGTCATAAATATACTATCTCTGTAACTAGATATATTTTTAACACACGATGTCTTTTATTTCAAATTACCTGTGTATTCAACAAAGGAGAGCTCTCTTTTTGTTAAGTTAGAGTAATAGTATATACTCCTGTTACCATATCTTGATGAATATTTATCATATTTCATATCGTTCATATTTATCTTTAATCAATATATACGTATATTTGTCTCTTGGTAAGGGATAAGGAAATATGTATCTTTTAAATAGTCTTGTCTCAGTCTTATTCATGGCTGTGATGATATGAGAGCCACTGAGGCATGAGTGATGCTGAATAATAGCATTAACTAAGGATTCACGTTATGCAATGTTAGGAAGAGTACTCGTAGAGTAATTGTGCTCCACTAACCTGGGCCTTTTCTGTTAATAGCATTCTGGGTCATTGAGGACATCAAAGGCAAACTACCTCACTCCTCATCTTGCTTAGTAAGCATCATTTCCCTCTCCTAGCTGATGGTGGAAGGGATGAAGTCCCAACCGACCTTCGGGTTTAATACTTTACAAACAAGGTATGTAAAGCTACTTAGGATATAAAATAAAATGAAAATGGGTTAATGGAATAAGAATTGCACTTCTTCGTGAACGTTCGTTTTTTTTCACTGTCAGTTGTCCATTTTTTCCTAACGGCTCTAGTGATCGCAATAATCTGTAAATATGAAACATTTTGTGTATGAGCATTTGACACAGTTTGAGAAGCTTATTCCTAATTTAAGAGAAACTAACTACATAATTTGTAGCCATTATTAAGATGACGTTAAACTCTCTAATCACGAACCGGTCTAAGGGCTGAGAATGAATTTTAAATGGTTATTTATGCAAATGTTTTCACAATATAAATTTGGTGGAATCCATTGCCGTTATTTCTGTCAAAAATAAGTCATGGTTTTTTATGAGTTTAATAAGATTGTATTCATATGAACTTTGTGTATTTTATTTTAGCTAACGTTAAGGTACTAATGAAAACGAACTTCCATGTGACTCATTTTCCAGTAAAATAGCGCCATAAGATTGCGAAACTCACTGGTATCCCACTTAATTTCTTTCGGTTTTGTGACGAGGGATTCATATCCCTTCCTATCAGTTGCAATCACCCGCAATAGGTCGTCTGAATCAGCATCAATTGAGAGAGATTGGTTTCCTTAACTCCAATCCAGCAAAGAATTGGTTAATTGATAACACAACATCATTAATGGTCCTGAATTAGGTTAACGGATCGCACTTTATCAGAGTCTGTCTCATTAGGGTACATTCAATAAAGGAAGCTTCTCCAGTCAAGAAACGATGAATGGAGGATTAATTGCGTAAGACGCTATTTCAAGGAATTCTGACGAATAGGGGTGATATTGACTTCTTCGAGAAATCGAAGCTTGAAATAAGAAACCCGCATGAGAGGGGTAGTGATCAAGTGGCGGATTCCCAAGGGAATAGATTTCTTACGAGGTTATCTAACGAATGATTGTCAACTACAGTATCAAGGCACTGAGCGATCTTGTTTATCGTGTTGCCACGTGCAAGACTAAGATAATCTGCGCGATAAGCTTCAGAACTAAGGGAGCATTTGTTCCGATGGAAAATTTATTACGGTAATGGAAGCTTCTTCAAATGGGTTTTTGTAAAGAGACGTCATTTTTTATTGACGATTCCCCAAAAATTAATTATCAGGAACAGAATTTCTACTGAAATGTATGCAATTATGCAGGTTTATATTCTTGGAAGCGCAAATAAAATGAGCTTGATAGTTGCTCGAATTCGACAATTCCAAATTTTAACTTCCGAAGGATTAATTTAGATGGTACACTGATTATTAGAAATCCCAAAGAAAAAAAAATTTATACTTAAATTTGTCCACCAGTGAATCGCAAAATAGCCTATTATTTTACATAACGTAGATGTTGAAAGTATCATCACAAAAGCATTCAGCTACAAATGTAAAGTAACATAAAGCGTTATTTACCTTTACTTATTGTTAAGGTTAACTGTTAAATCCTCAGTTACCCTTGATTGAATTGTAGCAGTGACATTTTTAATAATGCTTTGTCAACTGAGGTCATTTTACACTCATTGGTACCCAGAGGTAAATGAACCTGGGACCGCTTTCACTATAGGCGATCACGCTACTTGGCAATACGGAACCGCTTTTCATCGGATTCTCCACCCAAGTAATAATATATCATTGCGGTCTTCCATCAACAATTATTGCTTTCTTTCTGATAGCTAGTTTTAAATATACCGTGCGTCCTGTTTTCTCAGAGACAGTTACCTTTACATTCTTTAAGTTCCGTCGATTTCTTAAAGAAATCTATCTATAGTATTTGTCCCAAAAAATAAGATTCTCCCACTTTAAAATATTTAAAAACACTGTAATAAAGGATCACTATTTAATTCTACTAATGTGAAAATAAATTGATACCTAAATGAAAAGAATGCACGAATACTGTAGTCGCTCTGCTATTTAGGTCGAATAATTCATCTGAATTTACGTATTTTCCACAGTAATGTTTATTGAAAAATCGGATAGACCAATTGAAGGCATCTGAATTATGGCAAACTTTTCTTTGATTGATGAAAGAAATGAACGTTTACATAACAGATAATTCTTCCACAAATTATAGTTATGGAAACTTTCATAATTAAGTCATCCTTGGGAGAATATGAAAAGTACTTCACTTTTTCACTTCATTTTCTATAGGAATATGTCCCGTTTTTGACATATTGGTGAATGATCAGCATATGTGTAACCCTTGAAAGTTTTGCCAAATGGGAAAGCCAATTTCGTGAAGTACGCGAGGAGTATATAGGCGAAGAAGGAGATGAGAAATAGCGGAAAACGTGAGGAAGAATTGCATGGTAAAGGGTGGAAGAGGGCGAAAAGGGAGGGGATGGGCGAGGTCGCAACAGAGATATGCGAGGAATTTCACCCATTCCGCTCCGCAGTGGCGGAATCATCTGGGTGTCGATTCTACCGTGTACTCCTTCTCATCTCTTTCATTAATGCCCCTTTTAGAGAAACCTACGGAGTCGCATTCTCTCACTGGGGGAAAAGGCTTTTTTTTGCGTGGCTCACAAATGGCATCGAGAGACTTCTACGTTTTGAGACGATAACGCGGCATTCATGACAATAGCGAAATTACGACAAAACTCGATTTTACGCTTAATATTCCGCCAGGGTGAACTAGGAAATATTCACATTCCGTAAAATATTGTCTCGGTGGTAATGTTTTTGGTAATCTTGGTGGTAATCTTTTTGACTATTATTTAATAGTAGATTTTCAGGATAGTATTTTGAAACTACGATAGAAGACTAAACATCACCTATAGTTTTAGTAGATATATGAAAATGTCATATTGAATCAAACATGAGAAAAAATTCATAAGATCAATCAAAGAAGGAAAGCTACATTTATTTTCGTAGTAAAGAAGAGCTGGAAGTATTGGACCAATCCCCAGGACCTGCCATATTTCAAGGGGGACCCTTATGCAAACAGTATTCAATGCTATTTCCTGTAACAATGTCGTACATAACTTTATTTGAACAATGCATTGCATTGTTTGACGTTTTAAATGTTTCTATAGATGTATTTCTTGTGTCCTGCCAAATACGCTCGTTGTCTTTTTAGGATGGTGCCCCTTAAAAATGGGATCCCGGATCCTACGCATTCACAGAAAAAAATGAATTTTTGAAAAGACTAACTTTAGCATCTATTTCTCTGATTTTTCTCTCAGTAACGTAACAGGGTGGACGATTATATCAATTGCATTTTTAAGAATGTAACTTTTCTGAATTTGTTCGTAAATGACGTCATTCTTTAAATTTTCTATTTTCTAGAGATTCCTATCCTGCATCCTGAGACATTTGAGAAGCACTCGCTGATTCAAAATGTACGGAGGTGGCCGTGATATTGTGAAAATTGATGATATCACACAGATATTTACTTTTTCCACAGCAATAATTAGCAAATATCAGCAACAATATTGCCGCGGAAAATAAATATGTGTAATACTCGCTGATTTGTCGTAACAATATTTACGAAACGTATCACCTTTCGCTGTACTTTTTCTAATTCTAGAACACAATACTTTTATACAGGATACTGCATGCTTACTCAAGGTTAAACCTAATCAACGCAACGTAACATCGAAATGGGGATAATAAAGGAAACAAAGTAACCGCAGAAGCTTTCACGAAGGTAACGGCCCTCAGAAATTTGAGAATCACACATTATATCATGGCAGTACTTTCCTTTAGATAGTATTTCTGATTTAAGTGTACTCGGCGGATGATTCACCTATCATATAAAGCGAGAAAAACTGATACATCTATCTTTCTTTGAATAGCCTTTAAAAGGTAAGCCTTTAAGAAGAACCTAAAAATCTGCCTCCAGTTTTCCGCTGAGCTACTGCGAAATTAAATCGAAAACCTCCCTTTTTAAAAACGCGGACCTTCATCCCACTCCAACCCACTCTCTCCTGCGTATTTGAACATCCCAAAAATTCCTCCCTCGTTCTATAATCCTAATTCCCTACATTACTACATCGTCCCCTCATTTCCCCTTTCAACGTCGTCATCCTCTCCTTTCCCTACCAACGCTTCCCAAAAACCCCTTTTCTCTCCATCGAAATAAGAGATCTCTTCCCTTCTCGCTCACGACGAAAAATTTTTATTCCCTTTCCTATCTTCATCCCCTAATTACACCTCTTCAAAACCATCCCTTCCCCATACTTCCCGCGCCGTCTCAGAGACCCTTCAAGCCACCTCTCCTTTTCGGGCTCACTCATCCGTCCCGTTCCTTATTCCGCAGCCTTGCCTTCAAATGCCCGTGAAATCTTGGTCGCGTAATTAAACATGCTCTGGAGCTGACAAGCTGAATTAATCAAATTTCTGGCCTCTCTCACACCCCCCGAGCACTAAGGCGATTCCGGCCTTCTCCCACCCTCCCGACACCCTGCGAAGGGTATTAGAAGCATGCCTTGAGACAATGAGGGTCCTTTTTTGAAAGGGTCCGGCTTCCCGAGGGGGAGGTTAAGGAGGTGGCCAAGGTCTTGTATAGCAGTCACGCGTGCGTATGAAGAGCGAGGGGATGAGAGGTTTATTTTTTGGTGGGAAGTGAAGAGTTTGAAGATTACGGATGGGGTGCTGTGTAAGTGAACGATAATGAGAGGGCAAGGTATGCATGTCGAACACGGTGGGACAGGAAACGCCGTCTTATTCAGGGTGGCGATGGAAAGGAAGGGGTTGTGTTCTTGGGCCCTTTCAGACCGCCTCTCCCTTTAATTCGAGTCCAATAGGGAGGAGGTGTGCCAAGAGGGATACGTTGGAGTCCTTAGTCATAGCACTTTCCCTTTTGTCCTTGTGTGCGGTTCTGTCACTGTTGTAGCTGCCCTTGCACCACCGTCATTTGTGTCCTTTCTCACCTCTCCTGCTAAATGCATTTGTTTTCCGCTACCGAGCAGCTTGTGGTACTACCAACATTAAATCATTTTTGAGCTACCCAGTTTTAATACGGAGTAGATCCGTTAATACGAAATATAAGGAGCCAACGAAAACATTTCTGGTTAACCGAATTTCGTGTACACCAAACTCTTTGCTAACCCAAGCTACCGCGTTGCTCCAGAGATAAGAGTATTTTTGTATCGTTTCTTATATTGAGAGATATCTTATGTTTACATTAGAAAACGCAAAAATTAAGAAAAATGGAGAACAGACTGTTACCTTTACCATAGAACGTTTATTCTACGGCCATGGGGATCCTTTGGGTATCAGGTACTTCTATTTTATGCCGGTTTTCATCTGCTTTTACATTTTCTTCATAAAGAAAAACTACCACAAAGTCAAGGCTGATTTATCAGATTCTAAATGAAGATACTTTAACCGATTAAGTTGAAATACTAATTACGTAAACTGCGATGTTTATAAAATAGTTGTAATATTGATGAAAATAATCTAAAGTCTAATTGAAATACAGGATAATGATAATCATGTCGATTAAAAGCCCATTATATACGCCGTTTAGTACTATCCAGAGAATTTTGAGGGAATATCTTTCCAGGGGGAAATAAAATGTTTTCGTGATAACCGCTGTTTCCATGTTAACCACGTTATAAGAATTAATATGCCTTAAAAGTTGTAGTATTCGGGAAGGGCCATACTGCATTATGTGTCAACCGGTATTTTGTATTATCCGATTCCTTACCAACTACTTTCTGTTGTATCTTACAATTATTTTAAATAAGTTCCCTCAGAGAAAGCGTCTAAATCAGGGCGCTGTTAAATAGAATGCATGGATAAAGAAAAGCGGATGGTTTCCTGAAATTGCTTTAGAAGTAATCGTCAAAGGAAGGAATTACGTATAATACGAGATGGTTCGATGTTTCCTTAATTAGAATACTCTGAGTCGTCTTACAATAAGACTGATCCATTATAAGAAGAGGCCTTAAATATTATTTCCGACCACTTAATTCCTAAAGGGTTCCTTCAAATGAGGGTATTCTAATTGAAAATTTCTACCTACAAATGAGAACGAATACAACTTCATTACTCGAACACTACCGCTCACTGAGAGATTTTAACGGATTCGTTCTTGTAATTGGATAGCATTCAATTTTAGGTAGCATTAACGCTCCTTGAATGAAGCCGAAATTTTGGGGAGAGAGAGGTTTTCAGAGTTAATAAGGCCTTTACTGTATTTTTTTAATTAAGTCCTTTGCTCTTATAATACTTGTTATGATACTAATATAACCTGCCCCCTGCCACACACCATTTGGCGGCTCGCGGGGTAAGTTTCTAAATAACAGAGTATCGCCGGAAGTGAACTCAAAATGTTATCCTTCTTCTATGTTACTTATTCTCCCTTCTATAAACATTTTTATTTACTGCTCTTAACTCACAAGATTCCTAATGCAAGAATATTCTCTCTTCTGTATCATTAAGTTATTTTCCTCCAAGATGGACACTTTAGGCCATGCAAGGTACTTAAATTCCTGCCCTCTAAATCAACAGATAAAAATTAACAACCTAAAATCATCATTATACAATAAAAATTGCTTTATTGGAAATAAAATTGGTACAAGTTTGCCTAAGGAGAACCCAGCATCCGTTGAGGGAAAAGGCATTAGCGGGAACTAAGGCAGAAAAGGAAATATGTTGATGAGCAAAATAGATAAACATCGTATGAAATGCATTTGAAAAAGTAGATTCAAAGATCATGTTATTCGTTTATATTTGCTTTGTTTTTTATAATTTCTTCCTGTTATGGAAATAGAAGCCTATCTCATCCATCCAAGTTAATCAATACGCAATGGAAAGAAAACACCGAAAAGTATTTTATAAAAACAAAATTCTATGACGGAAACAAGCACGCTCGTTTATATCCATTGTAATAATTTGACTGTTCACAGACACAATCGAGAAACGCAAACACTCCTTCCCTATGAACACGATCAGCCGGAATTCAATTCCGGGAATTCGTTCTTAGAAGGGTACCTCACTAACCATTCCACTAACGAGGTCGGCTATAGTCATCATATTTTGGTCGGGAGATTTTTAGTACAACGAAGTTGTGTCTATAATCTCCAATATAGGTGGTATTCGCTAAGAAAGAAATAATGAGGTATATACATCAAACATATGATAAAAATACCGATATAAAAGCGAATACAAAGATCGTAGTTAAAGTAGAGTAAGTTTTTATTGCTTACAAAAGTTCTACTAGGTATAAAATACGCGAAATGAGAGAGTAGGATAGATAATCATGAGGAAATTAGGTGACAATATAGCAAACATGCAATGAACCTGTGAAAGCATTTTGGCAATGAGTAGATTAATTAATTAATTAAAAAGGTCTTTATTAAAGGCGAGATTGAGACTGAAAAGTCTCTTCTTCCATCTAACCTTGAGTCAATGATTTTATGTACATGAAGACTTGTGTGTAGGTGAAAAGAAATAGAGNTAATTTCTTCATCTGGTCATATTTCAATCTATGAAGAAACTATTCTTTTACTACATTGACAATTGGGGATGAATAACGCAAGTGATGAAAATTTCACAAGGGAAACTTCGCGAGTGGGCTAGAATCTGATGTATGTATGTACCTGGCCAAGAGACCCATTTATGTCTCTTTGAGCGATCCCAGGATTCGAACATTTTCACAGTAATTCACCGGAGACTATGCATGCTTATGCGAGACGATTACCGATGTCTTTACGCTATTTCTTTCACACTGGATACCTTACAGTTAATTATAAATAAAGGTAAATTAATCCTTTCTAGGAAATGGTCAGTACAAATATTGAAAGTCGTGATCCTTGGACGGCTATTCAAATATAACTGTCAGCATCAATAAATATCCGAGAGGAAAACCATTACTTATATATATACAGTAAAACCCGGTTAAGACGTTTTTCAGGGGACCAATCGAAAATTGCCTCTTAAGCGGGATAAAATTATAAGCGGTTTGTGTAATGCAGGTTGCCGAAAATAATTTTGAAGAATGGTCTGCTTGTCGCACAAAGAGAACCTCTTAGTTACTTGCACAGTTACAAATTCCATTTTATCAGGGAAAAAGGAAAAGAATGGTATTTTTTCATTATACTTATAGTTCATTTATTTGTTCCCCGATGGATTTTCGCAACACCTCTCCTGATACTGTGAATTTTATTATTTGATCGGTTTACATACGAGCAAAATTTACGTACTTGATGCAACCAATGAGGAACGATAACGCACGTTTTTCTTCGTGTCAAAAAATTATGTTATTATTATTAAATAGGAATTTTATTTTACATACCAATTCAGTGGAAGAAGTCATCAATCCTAGTTTGTTGCATCGCCGTGGACCCCGAAGCTATGACGATATGCTCCAGATAGGACAATCGCTGGAACGTAGCGTCGTCAATATCGGATCTTGCAGATAAGAAGCGTCGAAGAGTCACGATTGCATCCATAGCCTCAGATTTCTTCACACTT
>KZ308296.1:592312-639443 GCA_000376725.2 Ladona fulva | reverse complement strand
ACTTCTCAGTCTTATAAACATAAGACTTATCCGGCATGAGCTAAAAAAATAGTCCAAATTCATCCGCATTGAAAATGTTATTGGGCTCATACGCCTTAATCAGCTGCGGGAGGGTAGCGGACCTCCAGATTTCAGCGTCCTCGTGACTAACGGACTCGGATTCTCCACAGATTTGCCTATAGACAAAATCATGGCGGTTTTTGAACCTATCAAGCCAACCTCCTCCCGCCGAGAAATCTTTTATTCCCAACTGAACGGCGACTTCCGCTGCTTTTTCTTTGATGATAGTCCCGTTAAGAGGAATATTACAGGATTTTGCTTGATGGAACCATTCGAGCAGTACTTTTTCCAAGTCCTTATGCTTTGGAGTTTTTACTTTCTTCTTAGAAGATCCGCCACATAAGGTTACTTTTGCCTCAATGTCCTTCCTCTTCTTTAAGATGCCGCTTAACGTGGAAGTTGGGATTTCAAGGGAGTGTGCGAACTGTTGCTGCGTAAGATGGGGTGTCCTCTCGTCATATTTTTTAATAATGGCGAGTTTCTTAGAATTCGAGAGCGGCTTCCTTTGTAAATTTGTTTTCGGCATCTCCACTAAAACTTCCACTGAAAAGCAATTTTTTAACACGTATAAACGAAGGGATAAACTACAAACTATTCAATGGTAGTAACTCAATGGTACGATTTCCGCTCTTTCCGCAAACTCTCCGCAAGACGCTCCACACCTCAGAAAACACTGCACTGCCAATCAGCTAAATTCGATATTTTTAGAAATCGAGTTTCCGATCAATGAAACACCCCATCGCGACTTTTTATCTAGCTTTTCGCATGGGACAAGTCGGATAGGGAGATTCTCACCCTATCTTAGAGGTAAAATCGGCTCCGAGGATGGGATGCGGATTATTCAGTTTCGCCATATCTTCTTTTTCTTCTCAGGAAATAAGTCATCGGAAACATGAGATTCAAAAAGAACCCCCTTAGAACAAGGCAGGAGAGGAGAGATAACGGCGATACAGATTACGTAAAAAATTTTGGTCTATCATATGAGGTGGACATTCGGTTAAAGCGGGTTGTAGCGCATCTGTGGACGGGCAAAATTTTCGTCTTAAGCGGGAAGCAGAACGTCTTAAGCGGTATTTTTACCATGTGATTCGTGTGGTATGGACCGGGACCGGAAGAAAATCTTGTCTTAAGCGGATTAACGTCTTAAACCGGTTGTACTGTATATATATGTAGTTGTAGAGAAACGTGTTGAGAATAAAACTAATTTAGAGCTCCAACAGTAAAATTTTATCTTAAACTTTCTCAAACATGCATAATATAGAAATGCATTGGCGAATAGTTTCCTCAATCAGCATCCTCAAGGGAGGAACGGTGGATGAAGGGAAACATTAATTAAGCGAGATAATTGGTATAACAAACTGTATTCTGTGGCATGAAGATCTGAAGCTATGGAGGGGTATAATTGATGGAGGGAGAGTGGGAAGGGTTAGAAATAAATGGAAGTCATTAATTGAGATTATAAGAAATAAGGATTTTTGAGATAAAATATGAATTGCAACTCGAAGATCTTAATACCCCTGAGCTTTGTAAATGAAAATAATGACTGTGCGGACGAGATCAAAGCAAGGATAGGTCAGGCTTGGAGTATTTTCAACAAAAGGAAAAATGCTTTCTGCTCAAGAAATCTTAGTTTAATTATAAAAGTTAAACTGTTAAAATGTTATGAATTCTCAACCCTTTTATATGGTATGGAAGCATTAACTTTAAACAAAAAGGAAATAAATAGGTTAGTAGTATTCGAAATGTGGGCATACAGAAGAATCCTTCACATTAGTGGGTATCTAGGTCGAAAAATGAAGAAGTTCTAAGGAGGATAGGAAATAATAAGGAAGTTGTGAAATTAATTCAAGTTAAAAAATTTAGGCCACAATATGAGGGGAGAAAAGTACTATATTTTGCAAATATTATTCAAGGGAAGATTTTTGGCAAAAGATCAAGACGTAGAAGATATACATCTTTGCTGGACATTTCGAAAAAAAATATACAATTGTACAACCATACAGCTGTTGAGATTAGCTATATCAAGACATCGTGTTGTTATGATGACAGCCAGCCTTCTGAGAGGAGAGGGCGCATGAAGAAGAAGAAGGAATTCCAGTTCTTGGATGGATTTATCTTTTACTTTCAAATATAGCATGGGGAATAATAGAAGAACATTTACCGGAATAAGCGCGAAGAGGGTGGAAAGCTGAGAATTGAAGAAAAGGGAATAGAAAGTGCGACAATTTTCTTCCTGGTGCTCTCAAAATTTCTTCTATTTGGGCCTAATATATAAAATTACAAACCAACCAACTTGATTGGTGTATACAGTTTTTTCGTAAGGATTATACAATCCTTTAGTTTGCGGGGAAGTGATCTTTACAAGAACTCATCATAAATTACCGAATTTAGACGTTCTTTTAGGAATGATTTTCGTATAATTCAGACTCAAGGTGGTAAGAAAGGAGATATCCGCCAGGTAATACTAATAGAGAAATATATATCACTTATCACTAAAATTGAGTTAAGCATTAGTTTATCGTGAAGCGAACCTTAATATGAGGGTACCTGATCTTTAATGAATAAAATTAATTGCCTATCATCTATCTCTAAATGGAAATACTCTGGGGAGAAATGGAATAAAAATTTTCTGTTCAAGGGTGAATGGATAGCATCTTTCCACTGTGAATAGTGGTAGTTTACGGAGGAATTAGGTGCTCAGCGAGTTTTTAAGAGATGGAGAGATGATAGGTCGATGGCATGTTTAAAGAATTGTTTTCTTCCAGTTAATGGGTAAAATTATGCATGAATGTAGGGATTTCTAATAATTTAAGATGAATCACGTTTCTTACTAGAATTAGTCCAAATAAAAAGTCATCTAAATATTTATAAAATGACAACACAAGTTAAGAGCGAGGAAAAATATACGTTCAGCAACATCCAACGATATTTTTAACGCACGGGAGAATCCATCGCTAAGCCGCTTATTCAATTGTGGAAGTTACCGTTGGACAGGAAATAATTATCATTGGCACTCGTTGGAGGAAACACGCATGGAGACAGTCTATTTCAAGTTCTAAAAGCTTACTAAGTTCTTACTACCTAGTTCGTCAAACTGGACCCGTTGTTTTCAAAGGATGTTAATGGTTTGCCTCAAGTTCTACCGAATAGTCAAGCAAGTTAATGCCCTAGGTTGAGCAAACTCCAAATAAGGTTCACCCTCCGGTTCTGCGACTCCAACCACATTTACTTTCTTTCGGAGATATACTTAACCTTTATGTGAATTTTCTTCCCTTTATCCTCTCCATTTTCCCTCATCTCTTTCTATTCTAACCACCTTCCGCTCCACACGCACACGCATGGAATACACGGAGCCGCGTCATGGTGCCCAAGGGTGCCATCACGGATGGGGTGTTTGCCCGTCTGCCACTTTGGTGCCTCGCTACTCAGGCGTACTATTTGTCCCGCAGGCGCGATAAAATCGAGCAAAAGAAAGAAAATGGTTGGATTGCACCCTTAGATCGGCGAGATATTCCATATTTGCTCCGCCAATGATGCGTAGATGGAATGATAAAAAAACGTTGCTGCTATTATTTTTTACGTTACTCCTGAGGAGACAAAGCCGTTATGATTTTGTATGCTTTAGAAAATGTAATTTTGGAGAGGACGAAAAGATGGAAATAAGGCATCAAGAGGCCATTTCTCCCTGTGTCTCATTATACTAACGCCCGAAAGTTAATTTTACTTGGAGTTGGTCTATTTTCATAACCATAGCAACTGTATGGTCCTGTTACCATATCTTGATGAATGAAATATTTTTCTTATAAATTCTATCATATTCGGCAGTACATCGTGGAAAGATATTCTAAACACAAAAAAATAACATCTACGAAATTTCTTTTCTTTTTGTTTTGAAACATTTTTCATTTCGGCAATGGATAGGTAAAAATATTTGTGTTTCAATCTTGTTCATGACTGTGATGATATGAAGTACTTCTAAGGTATGAGTGATTCTAAAGAATGGAGCTGATTACTGATTCTCCTTGTATGATGTTAAGAGAAATCACTCATAGAGTCATTGTGCTACACTCACATAAAGAGTTTCTCCGTTTGTAGCATTTTGGCTCAATGAGAAAAGTATTGGCAAACTACCTCACTCCTCATCTTACCTAGTAAGACTAATTTCCATCTCATAGCTTTCCATAGTAAATGGTAAAAGGGATAAGGTTCCAACCGGCCTCCGGGCTGAATATTTAACAGACACTGTAATATTTAACGGTGACTGTATTTAGCATGATAATCGCGACAACTCCTATCTCGACAATGAAGTGTAATGCTTTCGTGATTACTCACTCAAATTACATAGGTTCCATCAAACTTATATGTTTGTGAAGGTCTTTCTGTCATGTATTTAGGTTAATTGTAAAATATTTGATTGACTGTAATTTGTCACGAAATTCGCCGCAACTTCTGACTATCTGACTGTTCATCTGTGTGGTAATCTCATCGCGGTAACTTTCGAAGTAGGACAATAAGACGTCGGAACTGGAACATTTTCAACACTTCGTTCCCATGATACTCATCAGTCGCATCTTTATACGAATGTTTATTCTGTCAGGGAGACATTAAGACATAAAATACCTCGAGCATTTTACATCTTGATAACAAATTTCGCGAAACTCTGCGTTGCAACATAATATCTCGAACATGCCTCATCAATACAATCTGGAACAGAAACGAAAGCTAACACTGTAAATTTCCATCGGATTTTTCATGGCTGAACTATATCGACTTCATCTGCATAACGCTCACCGTTAGGTGTAGTAAAAATGTATTGAAACGTTTTTTAAGCCTTACGTATTTTCAATAATTTTTTCTTGTGTTTTTCTAATTGGCCACCGTACATTACAAAGAAACCGGAGATAGTGTAATGGCTAAAATTACTAAATAACCTTCGAAAATAAGTTTGAAATTTGAATTATCAATCCAATTTAGCGCGTTCTTGGACGTGAATTTGATTGAAATTAGAAACATACATTTAACTTATGGTGCTTATTGTACGAAAGAAAATTTCACAATAATGATATCCTTTATTAAATTAATAGTACCTATAGAGACTGGTTCTTAAGAGGATATTTAAGTATAATGAATAAAAATAAGTAACACATATTTTAGGCCTTGTGAACAAAGAAGTGCAAATGTAGCCCAATTTCCGTCAAATTGGAGATACAGAAAAGTTTGGGAATCCTGGAATAAAAGAACATTAAAAACCAGGCTACGACTGTTTGTTAAATGCTGAGGAAATATTTGTGTGGACGATGTGACTAATTCCCCCTAATACGCCCCTAAATTCAATAGTTAGCATAAAATAAGAGGAATACCATTTAAAACTTTTGTCTCTTCATTAAGTAGATTAAGAGCGGTAAAATTAAAAAGTGAAGCTGTAGAAAACTTTTCTAAGTAAAGTTTTTTCTTAAACCACTTTTTGAGTTTGAGATGCATTGAATAACCAAATACGTTTCCGTAGAATGTATCCACGAAAATAGGTTTTACTTTTTCTTGGGTGATGGCATTAAAGAAAAAGGTTATTAAGTATACTTCCGTTCGAAATGGCCAACATTTCTTCTTGTCGCAGATATTATTCAAAATTATCCAGAGGAAATAAAGTTACTTGAGGAAGAAATTCATCTAGAATAATCTTCAATATTTTTCAGACAGTACGGATTTGCAGGATTTAGATGATAATTTCAGCTTTTAAAGGGAGATTGGTTAAAGATGTGAAAGGAGTAATCGTTTTGAGGTTTATGATCTGTTAATTAAACACGAAGTTTTAAGCGTTTCCTCACCAGTTGGTCGAAAGAAGCAGGAAAAAAAATAAAACCTCCTTTTGACGATCAAAAACTCCGAAGGGAAGGTGGAAGAGAGGGATAGATTGGAACTTTCTGAGGCCACAGAGTTTAATCATGTAAGGTCTAAAATAAATATTGGTGTTAGCTCCCCTATTCATCGTTCGAGGGAAGTACTACGTTTCACGTCGATTGAAGATTATTTCCTCGTTGAAAAGGTGTAATGAGGTCCAAAATCCTTTGATGGGATTTTCCTTCGAAAATTAATGAATGAAGTTCAACGTCGGAGTCGGCCTTTCGTCGAGATGAAGTAGAAGTTTTAAATGGATTGAATGGATATTCTCAAATTAATCCAAGCGAAAAACCGTCCTAGATTAGTCTTCAAATTCTTTATAAAGACATTTTCTATCGTCCAAAACTGTTCAGATTATAAAACTGTGTAATAGATGAATGATAAATTTACCTTTCTTGCAGTGAAAGATAGATATTTTTTACGATTGATTGAATTTCGGAGTTCGCCCGTATAATGTTATTCCTTAAGGAACGATAATTTTATGTACCGCTTAAAGAATTGTCCACACATTATTTTTGTAATTTTATATTTAACGTAGTGAACTTGATTGTAAAATCTGTTGAATCTTCCTGAAATTATTCGATGGTAGATGTAATCTTTATTATATTTTATAGCTATATTTATGACTAGCTATTGTAGAAAATTTAATCTCATTATAAAGGGCACAGCTCTCGGAGACAGATATTCTTAAGGAAAGAGAAGAAGATATGAAGTTTAAGACCTTCTCTACATCTTAAACATATGGATTTTAAAATGAAAACTCCAAATTTTCCTAGGAGACGGTAAATCGCACGAATGATTGCGATCCATCAGAATTGGTACTGTGATTCCCATTTTTAGATAAGTCATTCTAATACCGCTTGGTTTTATTAATCATCGTTTCAAATTTCTTAGATAAATTAGCTATGTTATTAACCCATAAAATATGTTATTTTAAATTGCTATTCCCTGGATAAGGTATTTTACGGAGTTGAGCACTTTTATGGAGATTAATAGTATATTTCAATTTTCTATCGTTTTTCCCTATGTCAAACATAGGGAAAAATTTTAAATGACTAGTCCTTAGTAATTTTTTTAATTACCGCCACTAACTGAATTAATTCAGTTATTTGCGAGATTCTTGAGAAGAGGAAAATTTCTGAAAATTGGGTTCGATGGCGGCTTAACCTTTTTAATTCATTGAAAACTAAAGATTTGGAAAGTTTCCTGAGGGATTATTTCTTGCCCGTCTAATTGAATGATCCTTAACGGTGAATTAGTTAAAATTTTACCTGACCTAATCATGATTTAAACACGCTAAAGTCGTATCATTTGTCTTTATTATGCAGGATGATTGAAAATCGATAGGACTTTCTATTACTTCCTCACCGTTCCAATCGTCAACTCAGCATTCCCACCGGTCTGGATAAGGAGACCAGCCAGATCTTCTCTGAGTCGTACGGATAGTGCGGAGGGTATCAACTCTCGTAGATCAAGTAGAATTTTCCTCTTCCTCCTGCAGCACTATCCAAAGTGCTTCCGGGATCGATTCGCGGTGGGTGTTCACGTACAAAATTACCTCAGTTGTTGTAGCACTTTCACTAGCACATGATATACGAGTTATATTCAAGTTTCCCAAAGGAAAATTCTGTGACCAAATATCTACGACTCTATTAAAGTAGGAATGAGGCATACAGTGCTAATGGTAATACATATAATTAGTTGAAAAGTTTCGTGACCACTACATCATGTTCAAGAGTTGTACAAATAACTGAAGAGAAATTCCATCTTGAAGTAGTTATGTCTGCTGAACTTTAGAGAAATTTAAATAATGAAACATAGGTGGAGCGAAGGAATAAGTGAATGAGAACTTTATATGAGTAAGGAAAAATGGAACACAACAAATGAATATAAATCAAGGAACACTTAATTTAGGCTGAAATTGATTTCCCTTGGGACCACACTTGTCATTCTGATTAATTTTGGATTAAGATCTGGATTCGCGCCAGAAATTTTTGTCATCCAAATAATAACCTCGTACACGGGAAACAAGATAACATTCCCATTCATGCATTCGCGTGCAAAGTTATAACTTATGAATTTACGGGTAAAATTCAAGTAATCTCCCCATCCGCAAAATTCCTCAAACTTCAGCGCAACCAGAAGTGACTGTCTCACTCATCTTCCACTCCGGTGAGTCCGCGCAACCGTAAACGTTATCATCAGCCCTCGAAAGCGTCCTCTGAAATATTGACGATTCGCCTCAAAGCCCTCCGTTGATTACAGCCGAGGATTTCGGCTGAGCGCGATCGCCCACAACTTCTGTCCCGCTTAGCGGCCGAGGAACCCGAATGCTCCAGAAAGTTATTCCCAACCGTAAACTAGTTCGACCGCGGTACCACGAGGCATAGCGCCACCACCTGCCATCTTTCAACCGGGTGAGTCAAAGCTCCCATCGCACGCGGCTCGGCGTAACGTAAATAAACAAATGCGTCCCGCGAAAGGAGTTGCGGAGGTAATGGCACGGCAAAAGAGAGAGGCAAAGTAAAGTCGCGAGAACGAATCAGAGGCGTGGTTGGAGGAAGTCCTATCTTCGTAAACGATGCGGAACGAGGAGGAGACAGAGAGAAAGGGTGAGAGAATGAGAGAGGAAACGGGGACCAAAGAAGAGAGAATAGGATGGCGTGTAGGCATCATTCAGGAAGTGAATGAAGGAGACTTCTGCCGGGGAGGAAAGAGGAAGGATTAGAGTGTAGGTATAGAGAATGAGGGGTTTTTGTGAGATGGGGAATGCGAAAGAGACTGCTCAAAAGGAAGGGAATGGGGGGAGTCGGGAAGGATTAGGGAGGGCGAAAAAACGGGGAAGTGGGAAAAAGGTTTTTTCAGGAGGAAATGGGGAAGAGAAAGAGGAAAAGTGGAAGATTAGGGATTGGGGCGAAAGAGAGGGGATGAGATATTATGGAGCCGAAGATTCGAATATTCGGGTGTGTGCTTTACGGCGGGAGTTTTCTTCAGTAGGAAATGAGTAAGGACAGTGGTTATTGGTCATCTTGGAGGAAATATACCAAAGAGAAGTCGGTAGAGGTACAAAGTACACACCCAGCCTTAATTAGTGGAAGCACGGAAATAACGCTACATCAAAGATTGAATAATAGTTATTAGGCTTTTTGGTTATTTGAAATCCATTATTTTTTCACAATTCTATGAATGCTGCTTAGATTTCCCTCAATAGTTTGTGTTATTTCCGCATCATAAATGATCATAGGACAATACATTAAAAAAAAGGATTCAAAATTAGTAGTGTAAAGATATAGCTGAGTACTTCGTTCAAATCCAATGTAAATAAATCGTTAGAAAGAATACAGTGAAGTAGTAGCAATTAATTCAATTCAACCTTTTTACAGCATCGGAATTTTGATAATATTGGATACAATATGATTTATAAATCCCTTCAAAACTCTTGTTAAATGAAAGGAATGCTGCATTCAAATTCATTTACATGCCGTAAGTTTATGATTAACGAATTTCAAAGCAAAAATTTTACTAAAGTAGGAGGGCAAAGATGAATCAAATTCAAAAAATCGGAATCAGAAAAGCGATGCTGGCGACTTTTTGATACCTTGAACTGTAGTACTTATTTTGCTATAGCATAGTGCTAAATGTAGTAGTGTTGCTGAAACTGTTATCATCTAGGATTTTCAATAATAATACCATTTATAAATCTGAAGTACTTTGAGAATGTCGTACGTGTTACACATTAACATCCTCTTTTCCTTTATTCAGAGGAAATCGGTTAAATGTATAATGAATGTGCCTACAAGCATGTCTATTTGCACATTTGCGTTCCAGTGAAAGGATTCCTGGCTTTCTCAGAAAATAAACCAGATCGTATTGAATTCTGGCTTTATCTCATATTCCTATGTTTCTATTTCTTACATGCTCCTTATTCGCAATCGTTTCCGTAATTTCTGATAACTACATTTTAGCTGTAGTAATGATTGCTTCGGTTTTAATTAAAACTTTATTAATTTAAGCTATTGTGAAATTTTGATGTTTCATGGGTCAGGGAATTAAATACAGCGTAATGGTGATGATTTCTTTATTAAGACGTTTGTATCGACCAACTAACGTACATGAAATTCAGAAACCACTCCCAGAGGGTCCAGGATTCACCAGATTCTTCATTCTTTCATTATTCATTAACATCCTTTCGGGAATATCATCGGCGTCTCAGCCCCATCAAATTATCTCTCATTCTTACTGCAAAACGCCGCCCAAGCAGGCGAGGACGACTCTGTCGACGAGAAGCATTTCCGCATGAGGGAACCCAGAAATCTGGTGATACCAATAATTCAAGCTTCGGAAGAGGAAGTGGAGGCACTGAATTTAGAAAGATACCACACTCTTGGGGAGGGCGAAAGGGAAGGAGAAGCAAGAAAAGAAGGAAACTGCACAAAAATTTTCTAGAAAAAACACCTCCGGAAAAAGTGTGCGTTGCGGAATAAAGTTAGGCCGGGAACAAATTGACAGCTCTACCGAAAGAAATAATGACTATGGAAAAGGAATAATGGATGAAGTAGAGGGAATATAAGGGTAAAGGGAAGAGAGAAAGGGGCATAGTCAGCGGGATTTGGATGGAGGAAATGGGTTAGGGGGAGGTGGGAGAGTAGAAAGAAAGAGGAACTTGAAGGAAGGGGAATGAATGTGTAGAGAGGATTTTGAGGTTGATTCGGAAGAAAGGAGGGCTCTGATGAAAGGAGATGGCAAGAGTAGGAGGAAGCCGGAAAGGAGATAATAATGTTGATGGATAGCTTCAAGATGTGGGGTAAACATTCAAAAGACTTAATTGATCGCGGAATCAAAACTTATGGTATTACCACCCAGTTTGTGCTTCTAGAAGATGAACTGGGTAGTCTTGTAGCACTTGTTGGTTAAATTACAGGACGGAGAATTTCTCTTGCAGAAAGGAATGCTTTAATTGACAAAACCAGATATTTTGAGATGGACTAAAGGAGGCTTAAAGTCCATCTACATATCATGTTAGTTATACGTGGTGATTATGTCAGTGAACCATGTTTCTAAGTTATTAGATACTAGCCTAAGTATCCGCTTCACTCTTAAGTTTATCTTACATTTAAGAAAGTTGCGTCCAAAATAAATGAAAGTTGAGTGTTAAAAAACGTATGATTTTGAAAGTGGACGCATTCTATTTTCTTCTCTCAATCATCGAAGTGGACTGTACTTGGAATATAAGATAGACCATATGGTTAATCAGGATGATACTAGAAAAAGGATAATAAAAGGAGAATTTCATCCTCACAGAAGATCAGAGCTCGAAATGTGGCCATCGCTATTTTCGATGAGAATAGGATTAATTGCCATTTTAACATTGAATACCTTCACGCGAATCCTGAACTTCTTGAATTTGTCAAATTCAAAGCTGAAAACGTTCCAATAAGTTTAAACATGAGTGTTAGCGATTTCTCTTGATTAATTTAAATTTACTAATTTCCCGATACTCTAAGGCACCCTTTTATAGGAAAATTAGAAAAAAGTCGTGAATTAATAATGCCGAGTGATCTTTGCGTTATATTTAAAAATATATTACAATAATTAGTAAAATCGTAAAAGAAATATAAGGAAAAAGGTTAGAGGTGAATTTGCACGTGAACGCATTCCTATGGAGAAACGAGCATGAAAAACGTCTGACGAGAGCGAAACTCGAACCCAAGCCTCCTGAATTACTGTAGGTTGCACTTGCCTTGCCTAGCTCAAGAGACAGAGCAAATAACCGGAAACAGGGAGTCCCGAGTTTGAGTCCTGGTCCCGTAGAATTTTTTTCATGTAGTTCTTCCTTGGATGTACAACTGATGTCAAAGCTACTAAAAATAACAGTTATAAAATTCGATAGAGACCACTCTGTATGTATCCTATCATTTGAGAATCAATTGACGCTATTTCTGAGTTGTGTTAGATTTATAGCCAACCAGATGCCTTAAGAAAGACAAGGCAAGAAAGCATCCTAAGAGATGAGGAAAGAGGTTGTGTGGGCGAAATCCAGAGGAGGGGAGGGTATGTACTGAAACTATGTCGAGGGCGATTGGGCTGAGAGAAGGAAAGCCGGAGAGGGGAGGGAAATTAGTAATGAAGGAGAGGGGTTAAGGGTCGGCTGGTGGGATAACTTTACCTGCGCGAAGGGAATGGGAGAGTGCGTGAGATGGTGCGAGGAGCAAGCCTTTAGGGGGAGGCGGAAATGTGGGAATGAGAGGACAGGGAGGAAATGAGGAACGGAGGGGGGATGAATGGATCGGAGGCGGAAGAAGAGGGGGAGGATAGGTCGAGAGAAAGGCGGAAGGATACGCTAGGCTGAAGGGGAAATGTTAGGTGAGCGTGGGAGCATGTCGAGAAAAATCTCTAAAATTGAATTTCCATTGGATTTAATTATAGTGGGCGTTTGAGGATCTGAACGGCGCTTTCGACTCGAGAGGACTGTCCCGCATTGTGCAAGAATTATTCTGTCTTACATTTCTTAAAAGGCGGTGACATTGACTGTTAGGTTTCTTCTCAAGTTACTGGATTATAGATCGTTGACTTCTTTTGATTGTAACGAAAAATCACCCGGTAAATTATTAGACAAATATAACATCACGAAAATAACCGTTTAGCATTACCCGCTGATGAAGTTTGGACTCAAAATCCTGCTTCCCATTAATTTTGTCGCCAAATGTTTGAGTAAAGCTTAAATATTTTCTGTTTAATCTGTTGAATTTAATTTATATTTTATTTTTTTCAGAAGGGGATTTGGTTGTAAACGTTGTAAGTGAAGATTCCTCATTTTTACTTCCTATGGTTCTTCTTCAAGCCACAAATCTAGGAGAAAAATCCTTTTATATATCAATAATCATCTATAATACTAGCTAACAGCGGGGAGTGTTTTTGCGACGACAATAATATCACTTTTTAATAGTGTGCAGGATATGAAGTACACTTCTTCGGCTATTTGGCGATTTTGTTTGTACACAGTTTTAAAATATTACTGTGCTAATGGTAGGAAAGGGTGAAATATGTCCTCATAAATCCCATTTATTTCTATTTACGAATTGTTTCATGTTTTATTAATTATCTATAGATGACAGGTTAGATGGAAAAAGAGATTTTTATATTCTCAATCTCGCCTTAATAAAGACCTATAATAATAAAAATAACAATAATAAAGATAAAAATATATTACTCATTCTTACTTGAAATATTTCAACAGAGAGTTCTATACCTCCAGTTTTCAAATATTCAAATTCAATTTTTTTGGAATAGGAAGTGTAACGGATTAACATCACCATTTCGGCAACATGAAGTATCTTATCATAATCTGACTGATTTGAAAGTTCATGTACACATCAGTTTGCCTCATGCACTACATTTCGAAAGCGTTCGTAAGAGATAAGAGATAGAAAGGGAGAAAGATGCTAATTGATAGATAATACCCCCAGCGCAATCTAATTGAATGCGATCGATCCCAAAATACTGGATAAGCATAATCCGAGCGAGAACTGCCTCTCTCAGCATTTCTAACCCACCGCATTCATTTAATAAACTTCGCATCAGCAGACGAATCAGAAGCCGACGTTTTACCCGGGGATATTATTTCGCGCATTTTGAAGTCGGAACAGCCGCCGTTTGACACCGCAGTTAGCGTAACTCAATCCCGTACCCGAGCTAGATAATGCGTTTCTCCCAGAAATGGCTGCGTGCTCCGCTCCCTCGCCGCGTTATTTTCCTCGCTTGAGGACCATAAACCTCTCTGATTAGCCTCTCATAATTAAGCCACCTAGCGCCAACATCAGCGCGTCAACCACACAATTTAACCCGATCGACAGACGACTAGAGCCACGCCCACAAACACGTTTCAGCGAAGAAACTTTTGCTCCGGATAATTTGATGACGGATCCTCCGTAATCCAAAAGGCATCTTCCAGGAACCGGGGGTAAACAGTCAACATACGCTCAAATCGCGAGATTATACCAATATGTGGGGCGATATCCCCCCGCCTAGTGAGGAGATATTGACGAATCCGCCTCGCACGTGAGAGTGGAATCGGGGTATATGTGCTGAAGGAGCGTTTCTCTCCCTTTCTTTCGGTCCGGAATCTCTTTTTCCCCTCCGAACCATAATCCTTCATGGCTCACATGGTACCATCCGCTGGCATTCTTATTTCCCCGTCATTAGGTCATTAGGCGGGTATTCCGCACAGGGCTGACGGTGAGATTGTGGACCGTGCTGATAGCGGGCCTGAATTAGACGCCGAGGAAAGAGGATTCGAAAGGGAAGTCGAGGGGGGCCGTGGAAGGTAGAACTCTGGGGCTGGTTGCTGGTGGCGCCACCCGAGCAATTAGCGGCGACGCTCTTGATCATTAGCCGCCAGGATGTTCGACGAGTTGGTCGGAGAGGAGGGAAATAAGGTTGGTGATCGAAGGAGTTCCTGGAAAGGGGGGTGGAGTGCTCGGGAGTTGATCCGTCATGAAGAGAGGAAACCATTCACTCTCTCATGGGCCGTACGAGCAAATAAGCAGTCAGGAGATGGGTGGAATTGAGTTAAGGAGGGGGCATGGATGGAAAAAGTGGGTTTTACACGCGCGACATTGCGTACGCGGATTTTCATGCCGTGTGCAGCGCGGTTTGTTGGGCGTGGGGATCTTTTTTTTCGGGAGGGGAGAGTAATGAGAGTTTTTCGGGTCGTTCACCTTCCGTGCGGAGGGCGGGGCGTGGGGTGGAAGCAACAGGGATGCTGGGATATGGGAAATAGAGATGCAATGAGTCGTGAGCGGTGGTTATTACCAGATGAGGTCGTTGGGAGTGATGCAGTGCGCGCGATTATCTTTTCTCTCTCTCGCGGATTTTTTTCGAAGGGCGGAAACTGTCCAAATTTGAAACCGTCGAAAATGATGGTGCGATTAACTCGCGACTGTTGAAATTGAAACATTTCAGCTCTTTTGAGAGGAATTACAATTCTCTCCGAATTATTCGGAAATAAAAGGTTTGGGTTTAAAAGAGAGAATTTGAAGCCGCTGCGAGCTCAAACACATTCATTCATTGTATTTGAATAGGAAGCGAATCGAGTGAAAGTTGTCAAGCACTAACCAATTCTTTTACGAGCGACTTTGACAAAGTTTACTTCTTCTTTTAACCACTTTTATGAAATCATTTCCATAATTAACCGTCTATTGTGTTATGTTTGTTCTGAGGTAATTTAGAACTACAAAATCAATGACGATCGATTCAAAATAATTTGGTCCTACTTTTTCTTCTCAGTGGAATCTGTCTTTCGACAGGTTTCAACTGGATACCCTCCATCGCAGTTGGTCCTGAGCTTCTTTTTTCATTTGCCTGTAACTTCGGCCATTTTTTGCGTCATCTAGAATTCCCATTCTTTTTTTTCCCCTTCCTCGTTTTCCTTCTATTTTTCCTTCGATAATTCTTCTAAGTAGGCAATTTTGGCGTAGTATGTGTCGCAACCAAGCTGCCTTCCTCTTTTTGATTTCCAACAGCAGTTTTCTTTCCTCTCCTATTCTCAATAGTACTTCCTCATTTCTAATTCTATCAGTCCACTTCACCTTAAGCATTTTCCTCCAGAACCACATTTATACATTTTCTAAATTTTACTTAAATGAAGTACATTTAAGTACAATTTATTAATACTTAATTAAGTACATTTGGTCCTACATCAACGATTAAAACAAGACGCCATCAAGGATAAGGATACGAAAGTTAAAAAATTTCTGCAATGATAATTATTGATTATTAATAGTCAACGATATCGTATTGCAAACTTATGAAGCGAAACTTATGCTAAGTTAAAGTCTCATGTAAGGCCTCTGATTGTGTGTTTCTCTATCAATGTAATATCACATTTCACATCTCAATGAAAAATCCTCTTATTTACCTACAATGTATCGGAATATTTCCATTTCAGCAAGTATTTCAGGTTTTGAAAGATTACAGTATCCTTCAACAATGTTTGAGCGATGATTTCAATAAAAATACTTTCAAACAGAAGAATGGAAAAAACTTTCGGTAGTTATCTGAAAAAGAGTCTCTAAATTAAGGGGTTAAAAATGCTAGAATAAATGGTGAAAATGAACAGATAGTAATAAAAGTCTCGTCAGTACAAGCTATTTCGATGGACTTGGATAAAATAATTGACTTCTAAAATATCGGTGCTTCAGAAGTTTAATTTTATTATCTTCCACATATCTCAATCATAAGGGTCTCAAGACAAGGATAGCAGTGCCAATCCATCCTTAATATCATATTATTTGGTTTTAATTTGGAATTAGATGATATATATGTATATATATAGAAAATATTATATACATATTATATAGAAAAATGAAAATATATCAAAAAAAATCTTCACGAAATACTATATTTTCAACAATTATGTTAAGGCAATAAAGTTATTGGTTTTTATACCATTTTTAAACACCAAAGACAAGTATAATTAGGAATACATATTATAATTAGTATAACGAGGAATTAAGTAATAATAAAATAGTCCCATGATCTTAAACTATAATGCATCAGTAGTAATAATTTGTTATTCTTCCATCGCATAATAAATTAACTAAGCTATTAACATACGAATTGAGTCTTTTGAGACCGGTTTTTTTCCGTAGTCTGATGGTTACCTCGATCGGGTCAACGCGTAAGAAGGTATTTTAATTCCAGAGCTTAGTAACAGCCGAGTAAAATTACCTTTCTTGCTGTGCTCAGTAAACGTAGTCAATAATAACATGGCAGCACTCACATGCATTTGCTAAAAATACAACATAATTTTTCTCATAATTGAACACGATTTATACTTTTTCAATATAGAAGACAAATCAAATCCTACGAAACAACATTTATTGTTAACTTACTTTCCGATGGAAATTGATTTTAATTATTGGAGTGAGATTTTCTTAAGAGTTCAAGCCCCAAAAACAGCTAATGATTTATCTTACGATTTTCTTTAACGGACAGATTGAATTGCCAACACGATAAATCGTCTGGTTTAAACTCGGATTTACCTCTTTCGAGTATAGTTTACTTAATTTAGAGCACGAGATGTTTTCTTCTGGTAAGATCGACGGACATTGACTAATATGAAATGAATTCCTGCTAATTTGGCGTTTGGAGAATGGGCTATCATGCCACAGGAAGGCAACGGAAATCACATATAGCTTTACTGTTGAGTCACAGTCGTCTTCATCTTTTCCTAATATCCTAAGATCCTTATGAGAAACCTCTGCGCTTCTCTATTTCCCATTTGAGATCCATGTAATACTAGGATATTGGAGTTTTTCCACCCCTACACTGACATGGATACCTGATCTCCTCCTCAAAAGGAACATACGCCGAGAAACTCAGCCAGCAAGACAAACAAGTCTATCATTTCACTCAAACCCCCCTCAAAACACTTCGTCACTGGCATCATCCTCTCATAATGCCCCCTTCCATACCCTTCCCTCCCCCTTCCACTGCTAATTACAGCATGAACTTGGAGCCGCAACCCATCATAATCCCTCCAACACCGCATCCCTCTTTTACCACCCCTTATTCCTTCCAGCTCAGCACTTTTGACAGCGCAAGAAGACAGCCAAATACCCTTATCATCCAGGACTCCATCACAGCTGAGGAATCGCGAGCGGGAGTGGAAAAATGGGGGTGAGGAATAGGCTGAGTTTCGTTGGTAGTTGGAACGGGGGTTGGAGACTTTGACACTTGCCACTCTGCACCCTCCCCCGATTCCTCAAACCTCATTCCTTTTCTACGCTCCCTTATCTTGGCCTCTTGGGCTCTGACACACTCGCCATAACCCAGAAAAACCCATATAAAACCCCTCCTCCGCTATTCTCTCTATCCGTCCATCTCACCCGATGCAAAAACCTTAACAGGGGTTTTCCATCCCGAAGAAAAGGATTTCTTCGGCTATTATCCGCATAACCGGGAGACCTCAATTTTCTTCTAAACCATCCAAGAGAAAAAATAATTTACGAAGGTTTTTTATTCGAGTAAAGAAAAAATGGAGCGAAGGGCGAAAATGAGAGGAAAGGACGAGAAATGAAAGAAAAAGGCAGGAAAATTAGAGGAAAAGGCGAGAAAATTGGAGAAAATGCGGGACATTAAGGAGAACAGGACAATAAAAGTGCAAGGGTAGAAAGGAAACGTAAATAACTGCACTCTCCATTGACCAATGATTCCCCAAACACTCCATACGCTTAATGAGGGACGAGGAGGCTGATAAGGTAACTTGTTCATCCAGAGTTTTCGAGCGTACGCTAAACATTTTGCCCTGAGTGAACGGGAGGTGTAGCGGGGATCGATTCTCAATTTTTACTCGCCATTTCCTTTTCTTTGTCAGCATCGGATTTTTCTCTTCGTCCAAAGTCACTTTGCATCCGAGTTTCGGAGAAGAGTGTGGATCAGCGTTTATTAAACTCGCGGAACTGAGGAAGATCTCGCCCTTGGGTGTTAAATGGAGTCGGGAAACAGAGATTTCCAAGGAGGTGGACGGGGAGGCAAGGAGCAGAGGGTGAAGGAAATTTTCTACTTGGGCGCAATGGACTGAGGAATAAAATGGAGTCGACGTGCGAAAGATAGGCTGAGGCGAAGAGAGCGGAAAGGGAATTCTGTCGTCGTTCTTCCCATTCTTACGTCATATCCTATTTGGGGTATTACGGAGCTCCGCTCGCATGATATTAATAATGCTTTGGTGAAAAGGACTAGGAGGGGCCACGTGGAAAATTGAGGGGTGATAAGGTACAACGAAAATATCTGGAATACAAATCAGAGAGATAATATTCGGAAAGTTTTCTAATACCGGTGCACATACTGCGGAGAAATATCTCGCAAAATGTATATTCTAGAAGTTGCGTTTGAATTAAGAGAGGATTCATGATGTTTGAAAGTATAATCGCGTCTTACCTATCATTAGTACAAAGATAATTCCGTTAAACTGTAGTTTCTAGCATATTAAAGTCATTTGAATAGCTGCATATCAATATATAACAACAAATTTGTATTAAGCAAAGAAAAAGAAAGATAATGAGCTGCCACTGAGAAGGCCGACGAAAATGTTTTATTAAAAATATAATATATTTATCTTGTTGTATACTTTTCCCTTTGTTCAACATTTTTCTTGAAACAAGTCGCTTTGGACTCAGAACTCTCGTTATGAGGTGATATTCTATTTTTGAATTATTATCAACTTTTTAATCATTTAATAAATTCCTCTACATTCCATCAACGCTCTATTAAATTTCTCTCTCATTGAATCTATTATCAACAAATGTTATCGGATCACGAAGCCACTAAAAAAGTGTAAACTTTATTAACTTACTGAGGACTTGATTTCAATCTAAGGGTAGTATGATTAATTTTCATTTTCAATAAATTGTTGTGTTGCCGAAAATTATTTTTCTGATATTTTTCCCGGTGCAAAAGTCACTGTTAATGTTAAACTTACTATCTCTTGTTGAAGTCATTCCATGTTCAATACTTTACTTCATTAGTTTGGTTTTTAATTAATACTTGAAACGCTCTGGGTAGATCAGGAAGATTCTGAATATATAAACATTCAGGTGAATCCACCAGAAGAATGCATTAGATTATTTTTGTGTTCTATCAGTTTGATATGATAGGCGGTAGAAAGCCAAAGAAAACATCGAAAATAAAGTCACCAGTGTAATAAACAAATAATATTAAACCATAAGCCACAATAGTAATAATTCTGAATTAACATTACAATAATAGCAAAGACAATTCGGACTGGTGCTGATATTAACACAAAATAATATTATGATGGTCCTTTAACAACAGGTTGAATTTCACAATTAGCTTAACTGTAAATAGTTTGCCAATAACTTATTGGTCTTGAACGCAAAGTTATTCACAAAGTGTCCGAGTTGAAATCACTTCCTCAAGGTGACTGGCGTTACAGTGACGTAAGTATCTCCTCTCGGAGCCTCTGACTCGAACTGCGGCTGGCTCCTCCCTCACGGAGCGATTAGGCCAAAATCGCCAAAATGAGAAGAACAAAGGACAGTAGAAATTCGCAAATTCGCGGGAAATCAAGAGGCGGCCAATGACCTTTCCGGAAATGATCGGAACTCTTCGTGGAAGTAGCGAGTTCGAGGCTGATCGAATATCCTTACTCACAAGATGTATAAAAAGCGTTCCCCGAGGCCTTTTTGTTGAAGCCATTTTGTCAACAACTTGAGAAAGGGCAACTTAACAATGGACGACTAAAAATCGGCACATATTCTACTCCAATATATATTAGTAGTCTGATTATGTTATAAAATGTAAGATAAGATTTACTCCACATTCATAGTTTAGAATCACATATAATATAGGATGTGGTTATGTAACAAAGAAATGAAGGAGTTTGAGAAAAACAGTTGCTGAAAGAAAATAATACTTGTCGATAGAGATAGTGAATACATAGTTATAGTGGCTCACCCGCTATAAATTCGTTTTTTGGTGTATTTATAACTCCTCTTTATACATTTTCACGTTTCATTCCTTTTAAAACCAAACTATTCTCTATTAACATCTAAAAGGTCTTTAAATTTCAATCAATGGTAATTACATGCTAAAATTTTATATGACTAAGTTTTAATTCTTCAATAAACCTTATTAGGCTCAAATTCAATTTTTCCCTTTTGAGGGTAAAAAAAAAACATTCCCCCAGAAACGAGTACGCAAAATCTCATTTGCACCTTGAAAAACTCTTTCAAAGCGTCAAAGAAAGAATTAGATCAACTCAATTAGTCGCGAGGAAATGAAAAAGGAAGAATTCGCGGGATTATTTTTGGGGCCAACGTAAGCCACAAATTGACCAGTAAAATACAAAGACCTGAGACCGATCCTTGTGGAACTCCCAAACTTTTTATTCACCCCCTGCTGAAATAAGGGAAAACGCTCTGAAACCTTCTATCACTTCTAATCTGAATTAAGACTTATCGTTGCGTTAAGGAAAGCGAGAAAAGAGCCTTGGAAGAGGGCGAGAAGGGAAATGAAAAAAGGAGAAGAAACGCTAGCTTTACCTCGTTAAGGCCGTTGCCGTAGGCGCGTAATTAAGAGTTAGACTTTCTAAGCATTTGAAAAAGAAGAAAGATAAAAGAGTTAAAGTTTTTCTGAAAGATATTCTAGGAAAACTCCGTTGCAGAACGTCTCAAATGAGACATTTTTCCAAAATATTTCGCTATAGATGAATAAATTGGAGTCGCCAAAAGGATGAAATATAGGGAAAAGATATAATTACAGTGAAATATGGAGGATAGTAAAAATTTCTATTTCATATTTTAGAAGGGGGATTGAAATTCATCCAATTTACCCAATACCTAAGAATAAACTTCTTTGTATTGCATCGAAACTACTTCATGTCGGAGATATTTCAGCCGCAACTTCAGAAAGTGTTATAAAAGGGAAATATAAATTTCATAATTTGGGATTTACGAGTACAGCTACCATAATCTGATTATAAGAATTGAAGCATATATCAGCAGTAGAAGTAGGCAATTAGTAGCAAATAGGAATTACAACTCTGAAAAATAGCGACATGACTGGGACCCAGGTACTGGGACTGGGACCTGGGTTCGAGTCCCAGTAATGTCGCAATTTTTCACACTTGTTATTTCTGTGGGATTAGTTGCATGACTTCATCATGCAAAGAAATTCACCTTTCCTTAATTCCTTAAGTCCTAGTAGCAAATACTTATAGATGGTTTACCAGCAAGGATTCCAGGAACAATTAATGGGATAAGAGATTTATTTCCGCCTTTTCTTATGACTATAAATCTGAAAAGAAATAATATGTAATACAGGTGAGGTTCGTACATGTACCATCTGAGATTGCTAAACAGAAATGTTTCGCATGCCATATAAAATGCATATCTTTATCTATACCAGGACGGGCATTTCAAATAAATGAGGAATAATACTGCACTACAGAATTAAGACTTATGTTTTTCCTTATAGAAGCTTCTCAAAACTAAACATTGGGATCTATCTGCTAATCAGAGCCTCTTGTCCGAATCATTTGTATCTATTTAGTCTATAAAGAACTTGCTATTGGCTTAAAAAAACATTTACTTTAGTGATATTTACAATGTTATCTCCCACTGAAGAACTTGAGATGCGCAATCAATATCCAATAATTATATTAAAATATAGGAAAACTTTAGGGAATCCTAAGAGATATCCAGGCACCGATAGAAAGCAAAATGCATCAGTGCATTTCAGGGAACATCTCGTAAAAATCGAGCTATGTCTTGGCTTCTCTCATTGAGATAAGGTTTTCACGGTTCAGTAATATTATCCGCCAAAAACCGAGCTGCGCCCGCATTTCAACGCCTCCCAACTTACGAACCCGGGTTGAGTGCCTTTTCAAAATAAGGTCCCGGGAGCCAGAACAGTAAAACCCAGATTGACGACGAAGAACCAACGGCCTCGACAGCATCGTGATCACGCACCGGTGACTTCAAAGCATCCTCCGCCGTCGAGATAGAGGGGCGCCGTCCATGCGTGTGAACCGTCTAATTGCGTCTCATCGCCGATTCCCTTCCACTGCGCATGCGTAATTGGTTCTCGACATCTCATATCCTCGCGAGTGCCTCAGACTTGCTTCCTGCCCCGGCTTTGCCGTCCTACGGAGGTGGGGAAGGTCGGAGGTCGAAGGGCAGGACTCCAGGCAGGACGTCGACCTCGAACCACCACCCTAAGGAGTTTCCCGTTCAGTGATTGGATGCGTTGGAGATGGAAGCAAGATGGGACCTATTGGTGTGACGCGTGGTACTCCCGCGGGGTCAACGCGAAGGGGTCTTCGCTGAGTTAATGAGATGGAGTGGAGGAGAATGCGGTAAGCGGACGAGGCGTCTCCGTTAAACTCCACGGTACCATTTCCTAGGCTGACCCCTAGAGTCCATTGAAACTGGACGTTGATTAAAACAAGTTGGAAGCTGGTGAATGAGGGATATCGCGCATGGAAGCTGGTGGACTGAGAAATTGGAATTGAAATAGTGAACCTGTAGCCTGAACGAAAAGGGGCCATTATGTTTTATTTGACTCGAGAGATGAGAGCTGGGAATCATTGAAGGAACAGCTGCACCCAGTAGTGGTGTACAGTAGAAAGTAAATGATGAAGAAAACAAGCTTCACCTCTCCTACTTTGGTTAGGAGGGGATGGGTGGAATAAACTATATTACTTCTGTCTCTGCAATTTTAAGGCGGAATCAAACTGAATGTAATTTTATCTTACGTAATCATTTGATGTATCATAATATAAACTATTAAAGCTATCGAGCTGATAAGTACCTTAAACTATCCTCCTCTTTCTTATAAAAATAAATGCCATGGCAAATGATACCCAAGCAAGTTCTCATAGAAGCATTATTTTTTGATAATCAATTAATATTCAAGAAAATTTGTGGAATCTTCCTTGACTTGTTGCAATTGATTGTTTGGCGATTTTTGTTTAGCCTACAGTCTGCTACTGTTTCCGGATTAAAATTCATTATTCGTTCCCTCCAAGCACAAATTTCGAATTACGTGAAATTTGAAAATCTCACAAACAAAGCTGTTTAAAAAAAAATGAGCTCTCATTCTAAACAAATATAAATATTCTGTCGTTTTCGCGTTTGTAAATATCCTTTCTACTCTGCACAGCCCTCTCAATATTCAAACTTTTGATTTTCATGTTATATTTAAAACTTGCACTTACGGTAATAGTCCTTACGGTTTACTCAAAGAGACAACATTTTCCGGTGGGCAGATGGCAGTAGATGTATTACGAACTACACGACGTTGAAAATTCGATAAAATGTGTTTTAGAAATATTTTTGCAGGAAGCTATAACTCTCATCTGCACACCCTTACATAGCGAGGAGAAGATGTCGCAAAGCTGCCTAATATATATGTATTATTTAAATATCGAATGAGACTCATCGATAGCGTTGTTTTTCATAGTGATATGAATGAATTTGAGGTAGAAACACAATCTAGAAGAATTCGGAATAAAAATGTGGAATCAAGTCTAAAAAAATTTCAAGATCAGAGAGTTAAACTAATTAATAAGAGGATATAAAATAAAAAGAAACGAAACATTATGAGCCATTGCATTAAGACGGAAAGTGAGTCACAAGGAAGTAGCTAAAACGTAAATAGTGCGATCCGAATAAAGTTTTTGCATACTTTCTTTTGTACGCTTCCAGCCATACCATTCCATCCCTGGTCTGCTGATGCATCACTTCGATCGGTACATCGCTATGCTCAGTTTAATAAGTTTAAGTGTAAACGTTTACGGGATTATAGAAATGAATGCACCCCTTGTATGTAAATTAGCCTCTGCAGTCGTCAGCCCGAAGGCTGGTAGGATTCACAACCGTATCCGTCATGAGCCACCGAAAGCTATGGAGAATGTATGACGAATGTACTTTTATCTCAATTGATCTGCTATAGCCAGTGTAATTTCGTTTCTTATCTTTATTAGAATAAATGGGTATCTTCATCTAACCGAGCTGTAGTTCCTATTTTACTGGAATAGAGTGGCGTTAATTTTTCCAAAACTTTATAAAATGTAATGTAAAGTGGTACCTTGGTTATCATTGAGCTCAGTCAACGATAACGACTAGCTATGATAAAGAAATGTCGAGGTTAACGACGCAGGCTTTGGATCACGACGCTTTCTGGCGAATATCGACCTGTTAAACCGGGTTTAATTACTGTTCATCGTATTAATGAACTTTTTTGTAGATAAACTATATTTGCCATATCCTTATTATAATCAAATGAGTTTTAGTTGTATATTTGACATGCGAAACAACCTTAGCTGTTGATACACTTTTTAAATTACTACTACTACTACTACTTCCTTAAAGCTATACTTTTAGATGGTATTGACCGTTTGCAAGATGAACACAGAGAGCGAAAGTGGAGGTACTACTTTCGTCGAACTAAATCAAACTCAACAGTAGCAGCAGGCTCTAACAACAGACACTTAACGCTGGCCAAACCGTTCTAAAATTGTGCGGAGGTCGACCTCAACGCAACCACTTTTCCCCACTTTAACTCATCATGTCTTCGAGGAAAACTGCAAAACTCGATTACATCAGATCGGAAGACGGATGCGATGAATAGCGTGGCACGTAAATTATCGGCCGTTAAATTACCTTGTAAAAGGGTTTAGCGGAGGAATGAATCATGGCGGAATTAGGAATCGCCGCAACCGGAGAACACGATCGCTGCCCTCCCGAGCATGGAGAAAGGGAGGATATTTCATGGCTATAAATCCACAAGGACGGCCGAAAGTGGCACTTGTGATTTACGCGGCCGCGGCTTTCTGTGCATGCGATTAACAGTTAACGGTGATGATGTAGTGGTCAAGAGATGGACTTAATTTCGGATTCGCCTCGAGAACGCTTTAAATCGTTTACTAAAATATATACTGCACGTGTGAGGAAGCGGGATTTGATGAATGAAGGGATGACTTCAGACTGCCATTTGCCACGATTACCATGTAATGTTGTCGATATAAGTGGTTGGAAAGTCACGCATGGATGGAATCTGCTGAATAGATAAACATCGTCACATTAGGGGAGCTACTAAGGTATGCGTACACTTAGTTTGTTACTACTCCTGAGTGAATGAATTAACAGTAAAGAACAAGCGACTATTATTGTGATATTCGTGATCCATAATATATGAAAATTTCTAAAGAGATACGAGTGAGTAAATCGGTCAAAGTTAATGGATAATCACCTTATCCTGAAAAATACCAAGCAATCAATATTCATATTAACATTTTAATGTCAAATAAATTGATAATGTTTCCGATACTGCGAAATTTTTGTTGAATTCCTTAGTTGACTAAATGTCGCACACCTATGTGGACTCATGGGGATAATATCTAGTTCTAATCTTTCGTGCGATGCTATAGTTAAGGGGACGAGAGTGATGTTAAATGAAGGAGCAGAATTAAGAAAAAAACAAAGGCTAGAATGGAAAAGTTGGTCTTATATTTTTGAAAAAAATGTCAATCATTCTCACTGGCGTCTTCCACAGCATATTGAGGATGCGCGAAGTATTATTATTCATACTAATACGCGTCAAGAGACTTAAAAAATCATTGTGGAAGCAAGGGGCAGGTATAATTTTATCGATCGTACATAATACACATTCAGAATTAGTATTTAATGGAATCCGAGGAAAGAAATCTTTCAAAGAAACTCTGCCATTACAGTATATAAAAATATCTAACACTATATCCCATGAAGACGCAATCATTAAGTAAATTGATTTCAAATCGAAAAAATCTCTCACGAGACATATAGACTCTACTCGCCTCTTTTATAAGGGATTTCGTTTCAGAAAAAAAACAGTCTATGAAGTGAAACCCTCTCTCAGGTCTTAATATATTTTGTTCGACGAAAAAAAAATGATTCGATAGGGAATAATTTGCATACTGTATCGATCGAACAAAAAGCACTCAGAACAAATTGTATGCTTAATTTTTCGTAAATATGTATCTTATTGACAGCCGCATATTGCTCAAATTCATGAAACGTTAAACTACTAATATGATTCAGAGGGCCTTTATTAATCAGTTAACATGTAGGTGAACTGGAGAGCGACACTCAATAGATGTACTGTAAATTGGCCTCAAACCATACCCTTGATTTCAGTTATGTATCTGTTACTTTTTAAACGAACTAAATTAACTTCAAACTACGAAATAAGAAAAATAATTAACCTTGAATAATTCAAGAACATCGTTGAAAAATATCTTCGAAAACTTTTCGTATTTTGTAACTTGCTCGTTGGAAGGATTCTAAAATTGAGGCACGTGCAGCCTCACCCACATAATCAAATTATTCCAGCGAAATAAAAAAGTAATACCTAGCATAAAGAAAATAAAAAATAACCAACCTTGCGTCGCTCAGAAATCCAAAGGGAAAATTTCCTTCGGAAATTCCGCGACCTCGGGCTGGAATTCTTGAAATAAGTTGAAGAACTCACCACGTTGGAAATGGCCCTCGGGAAATGACAGTTTTTAAACTGTGAAGCTAACTGAGTCTAAATTCGATGGAAGGATCTTTCATAAAGAACAGTCGGAACAATTCAGGGCAACTGGCAAATTTCATCAGCGTTTTGTTCTGCGCCGTAGCAAACACGCTCTTGCTTCACGAGTTCGCATTCCCTTTTCTACTACAAAAACGGCGAATCGGTGCGATTTCCTCGAGCAGAAAAGTGAGTGGAAATGGAAAATGCTTGCGTGAAAACAGAGGGATGCATCTCCTCGTGAAGAGAAATAGTAGTTGCATACGTGCGCAACAAAACAGAATTGCTCCGAATTCGTTTCGGTCGAAAATATAAAAGTTTGAAGCGAGGAAGAATTTCCATATTTATTCACGGTTGGGCACACCCCGCCCCGTGAATTTTAGCCGTATTAATTAATTTCCAGCGTTTTCGAGTCATAATCCTGAGCTTGAAGTTGAATCCGCATATTCGTAATCATAGAATGACCCATTTACTGTTCGTGCGTTAAAAGAAGTGCAAAACTTCCAACCTTATTCCGACTAACGTCCCTTGAGATTTTTCTCCATTTTAATGACTACGGTACTGAAAAAAACTTGCAGGCGTTGAAATAAAGACTATATTTCTGCATGTGTAGACATTATCTAGATTTTTTTTGAGTTTTATCAAATAAATTTTCATGCACTACTTTGAGTATCCCTGACCTTAGTATTTCAAGGCTTAGGTTAAGGTGGTCTATAAATATTTAATGACCCATCTTTCAAATGTTCTGCCTTTGTCAGATATATCTTATGAGAAAAATGAAAAAAAAATTGAATGCTATAGAGAAAACTTGCCAAGGAATGCAAAAATAGCTTAATAGATACGTTCCATCGATAATAACTGAATGAGCGACACAATATTCTACATTTATAACGATTTCCATTAGAGATGAAAATTTGGTAACCTGGTTGTTATTCTAGAGGAGAGTTGAATTTTTTATTTGGTTCATAGGTAGTGTTTTTAATGAAAGGAAATCGCTAAAATCAAAGGGAATGCAATAAATAAAATACATCTCAAAAAAGCAGCAGTTTTTTGAAGACTATATAGGTAAGGAGAAAGTGGTTTCGTCGGAATGCCGAAATTGATTATCTTTTTTTCCAGAGTGGACGCCTTTATGTGCAAAATTACGTGTACCCTTTTCCTTGTGCAATAAATATAATTCTTTTGTTAAGAGGTAACGCAATAACTTGTACACCTCTTAGATTAAGATCTAAAATAAATATCGAATTAAAATTTTAAAATTATTAGCTTCGACGTTCGTCACTTGGTCGTATGCCATAACAGAAAAAAAAAGTAAGTATGAAAAAACGGTTTAATTAACAAGCTAGTAGTACTGTAGTGAGTAAATTAAACACTTAGTTCATCTTATTTACTTTACTCTTAAAATTAGTACTTATAGTAGTAATATGGATTATAATGATCTAATTCAATTGTAAACTGCCAACAAATAACATAAAATGCAATGAAAAACAAATTCGAATACCTCCACTCATAGGCATGAGGATAGATATGGGCAGATGAAGTTTGGTAATAAATGAAATAATCCCAGTAACACGATTAAACTTTTGTAATATAATTTATCCCCGTTCATGAGTTATTATCTCCCATTATTGCTATTTTTGTTATATAAACGGGAAATTGTAATTGTCATATACAAAAAATAAGCGATCAGCATCATTACATTTCGTGATGGATCTCCAATGTAAATGACACAACCGCCGTCTTTTATCACGCCGGCAACATGAAGAATGATTTTAAACATAAATTTATACGGCGAAGTACCTATATGATTAAAATACCAGGAAAGCCGCAAATCCACACCCGCTCAAAAACACGAAAAACAACGCGTCAGGTCTTCGCCTCGCACAGCGCGAAAATAACCGCAGAAACTTCATAATCGCGCGATCATTTTTACGCTCGCGAAGCGCTAAGCAGATGGCAGGATTATCAAATCCATTAGTTTACCGCACCCGCGCGACCCCGCCAATGGACTGCATTATCAAGCATCACGTGAGCGCAACGTCCAGCATATCCCACAATCCCTTTCGTCCCTCACCGCATCACCACCGCCATCTATCAGGAAATCACGAGGTGCCTCTCTTCCTCCCTCCGATATCGCCCCCCATTCGATACTGCACCCTGTGTACACACACAGAAAAGGGTGGTTTTATCACCGTCCCCTGCCACTCCCTTTTAGCACTCGTTGCGCTCCCCTTCTCATCTCGACCCTTCCTTTTAATCGCCCCTGCACCCCTTCCCTAAAACCCTTTCCCGTACTAATCCTCATCCCTCCGAATCCCACCCACTCATCTTCAATCACCATCGGCCATCACCAAAGCCTCCTGTTCGACACACCCCGGAGATAAAAATGCAAAAAAAAGAAGAATCACGCGCGCGAAGCTTTTATTTCGCGGTGGGAAAAACTCTCATTGTCTCTTTTGCGAGGAAAAAAGAGACATAATTACGGGAATTCGTTCCGAAACCATATCCACGCACACACGCATCCAGCGATGCAAAGCCCTTTCATCCGCCAACCTCGGTATTATTTGAGGCGACTAAAATACGCGCGCACGCACGCACGCGGGCCTCCTTCCCTCGCAGGACCGCGTTCGACTCGTTTCATCTCCCATTTTTTCCTATCGCTCGGATGATGCGTTCCAGTTATTTATGAATCAACGCCTGCGGCTTTCGGTGCAAGCGGGGGTTTATGGGGGAGGATGCATTTTTCTCCCTTCGCTTTTTATGGCGTAATATGACGGAGGGGAGAAAAAAGGGTTTATCGCGGTGCATTCCGCTGCCATTTAGCAGAGGATGGGTAGGATTCGGATGACGGAAGTAGGATAGCACGCACAGCGTTCAAATTTAGTGTACTATCAGTACCCCAGAGAGGATGATTCAGTGTAAAGTGAGCCTTGGTCATATATGCAGGCTATATCATAAGTAATATCTGATCGTCAATACATTTTCGCGTTCGTTTCTTTCCCGTCAAAAGCTGTATATATTACAACTCAATTTAGTTAATGTGTTTAGGCGTAACTTTATGAATATATATGTAAACAGTGATACAGTGGCTCTCGATGGCGGGACATACTAGCCTACCGACGCCAAGATCCCTGGTTCGAGTCCACCAAAGTCAGCCTTTTCATTATTAGAGCGTCGTTATATGTGTTTGTCTACACTCACCGCTTACGCCTCTCTTGTAATTGTCCAATAAATAGATGTTTGTAAGGATACCGGAAAATAAATTGCTGAAAATATTCATAACTCCCGAAGATAGTTAAGTGATGTGCGCAAAAGTATTCAAGAAAGTAAACATAGAAATAAGGGATGAATAATAATCCAGAAGAAGAAGAAATTAACTGCTATAATGTTTTCAATAACATTTTCCACACATGGACGTAATCTCCAGGCCCCCATCGTCATTTGTTATGTGTGTACTAATTCCCTGTTTATTTATTCTTCATCGTGGTTAGTATAAGTTCTATCACAGTATAATTAAAATAGTCAGTCATGACTTGGTCATTCTCAGTTTCTGTACTTTATCTGCCTAATGCCTTTGGTACGCTACCTTTAGATGTTCCCTTACATTCAGCAACATGGTAGTTTTAACAAATTTCAGCATCTAGATTTATATTTATTTTACAGGGACATTATTTCCTCACATATTCACGTACGCACCCAGAACAATTGATTTTTGGTTTTTAGAAAATTTCTCTCCCATAATTCAGTGGATGTCTTCATTCCTTGCTTCGCCCGTAAGAAAAAAAATCGCGATGCAACACTTTTAGTATGGAATTTCTGAAATATTAGTTTCCAATGAGCATGCTTACATAAATTCCATGAAAAGGATTGCTTATTCCCAGCGTCCGAACTTTTCACGGTCCTTCGTCCAACTTCCAGAGCAATTTCTGGTCTAATAGTAGAGCCTTGCAAGTTCTAAATTATACCCTAACAAGTTGGTTTCCCTTCGATTTGATAAATTGTTCCGCGAACTCCAGTCAATCAGCTAATTACCTGTCACTTCACAACTACTCTCTTCTCTCTACCCACGTTACTTTATCAAATCATCATTCTACGTATCTTGTACACAGAGGCTTACCCTTAAACATCACAATTTCCCTGAAGAAGATTATCCATTCCCCAGCTTATATTTTTTTTAAAATAAAGCTTTAGTAGTAATAATTGCGTGAAATAATGGTAGCCGTCATTCCTTCTTTATAATGGGCTTCGAAGCAATTTGCTTGATTGCGACTACTTTTAATTAAGTACGTTTTGGATTGACTAAAAAGGAAATAAAATCCTGCTTTGCAGCATTATCGAATCCAAAATATAAATTAAAGAAAGATTGAGATTCCTTGCACATTACATTGTTTTTCGAAGGTAAATGTTTGAAATAGCATAAATCATTCGACATTTAATAAAGGTCTCTAAGACTAGCTGTGATCGGCTCGCATAACCGAACACAATCGACCTTTAGCCCCGCTAGCTAAATAATGTAAAGGTTAGTATGATGATTAATAAATCTAAATACGGTATATTACTGTTAAATGACACTCTGAACTGCTGTATATTTCTGGTAAATACTCTCAAAACAAATGGTATTTCGTGTAAGAAGATTAATGAAAATAAGTGAACATCGCCTGAATCAACAATCCCCAGCAACGTGTACTAGTACGTAGTAGTCATTCACGCCCTCTGTAGAGTGGCGCGTAAAACTTACAAAATTGTAGTACTACGGTGTTGGAGCCATTCAAAGAATCTGCAATTTCCTCGTCCGCGAAGCTCCCAGCATCCCATTGACGGTGCCTCTCATCCTTCCCTCCCTCGTCCTCGGAGCACATCGACCGACTCTTCCTCGCTACAGAGCACACCCACGGTCCCTTCAGGCCCCACCCTGCGTATTATTCTCCCTCCACCATCTTTCTACACTCGGATCCTATGCAGAAACAGTCCCCGTGAGCCTAGTACCATAATGCATGCAACCCTTAACGACCGTGCGGACGAGAGATAATACCCTGGGAATTTTGTGTCGTATAATTTTTCTCTTCAAGATTAGCTCGGAAACATCTCCAATGATCTATACCATCGGGATGGGTAGTAAACCTAATTTTTTTCGCATCGCTCGTTTCGACAACTCGTCCCGCGACCGAGGAGGAAGGTGGGGAAATATTATCTCTCGAATATGACGTTTTATCTCCCTTTTTAGGTGTCATTTCGACCTTTCATTGCCCTTTTATTCGCTCGTTCCTTCGCCTTTTATGGAAAGTAAAAAAATCGTGCATTTATGGCGTGCTTCTCATGAACTATTGGTGCATTTGTGTCCTGATGCTAAAAGTCGTTCGAGGCGCATTACTGAGGCGTCATTAAACATGCATGTACGCTTCGGGCTTTTAAAAATACCTCCTCGCCTCGCTTTCTCTTTCCGATATCAAATATTTTACTGCGCGGAAGATGATCTTGTAGTGGAGTTATAAAGGAATGTAACTGCAGCGTGATAAGGTTAACTACGAATTTATGTTCTCCGGGCTCGATTTCTGAACGTTTTGGGTTTTCCTCGGCTTAATGTCGTTGAAAGGTTGTTTGAGAGGAGAGGGATTAAAATCTGCACAGTGTCAATAAAATTTGGTATTGCGGGCGATTACTTATCTACCACTGCTGCGGAGCAAGTCTGACATGATGTTTGATGGAATGGGTACTCTCGCTAAAGTTAGGGTTGATTCAGATCTGTTTACGATGGTTTGAAGATGTGATGCATGCCTTCATTACTTACTGATGCTCTATGGTCCCTCGTCCTTAAAAAAAATCTCTTTTGAAATTGTGATCGATCTTCTATTGACGTTGCGAGTTTCTCAAACCAATCTTTAACATCTGAATGTTACGTTAGATTTGACAAATGAATAATGCATCATCTGAGACTCTCATTATATTTTAATTTATTACAATATAACCTGTTGTTATATAATCACGCAATAATGTAATATCGTAGTGAATTTTACTTCAATTGTTGTCACTTAATGAGTTATTTCATTAATTATATAATGATAAATGTGGATTAAATCTAACGTATTTCATCGAAACTCAGTAGTTTTTTCCCGCACATCTGAGAGAGACATCTATCATTCACCATAATGTTGTGTACGTAACTGGAAAGTATTGACTCTGATCTAGCTGAGCCTTATATAAAAAGATATATACAAGTGATATAAGTATGTTAATTTTTATATCAAACTTTTTAAGACAAATTGCAATTCGTCCTTTTCGAGTTCAAATACACAGAATGGCTTGGGAAAAGCAGTGTTTCATAGGGAATCATTTGCGTTTCATGTCACAGTTCCCTTTTTCAATCACTGAATCATGCAGTTTGTTGCTTGAATTTGTGCTCCATCATTGTTACTAAAACACCACCTAAATTACCTTAGAGCAGTCGTTTTCAAACTTGTCAACTTGTGTGCGCGGACCACTTGGGATCCGCGTACTTGGTCCTGCTGGTTAAAATAAAAAATTAAAGCATTTTAATACAATTTTTAATTAACTGTAACTAATTAATAGATCTGAAAACTTAATAAAATCTGAATAGGTATGAGAAAACATAAAATATTGAAAGACCGAGAAGGAAGAAAGTAGCACAAGGGGGTCATCAGCCAACAAAAGTTCAAGAACCGCTGATATGGAATGTATCATATTTCCATCAAAATTTAAAGATATATCAAGCCTTGACAAAAGAATATTATGGGCAAAAAATACAACTCTGCGACAGAGTTACTCATAGTAACAAAAATATCCCTACTACTTTGTAGAATGTGAAATAGAATATATAAGATTATTGAAACAATACTAAGAATCATCATAAACTTAGCAATTAGGAGTTTTTCGCCAAGAATATTCGTAGACAATCGGAAGGTACTACTTTATGCACATGATTGTATGCATTCTATAAGAAATCTTTAACGGCAATTTTCAATAATTCATTCAGTTTTTAATTTTTGTTCACATCTGATTTATTTTTACTAATATTACTTACTTAAAAATTTAATTAAATCGTGCTTTAAAAAAAGACGGCGACAGTATAAATCAAAATTTTCTTACTTGTTTGCTGAAACACTTAATGGCTAATTCCGGTGAAGTAACTAACCAAAACTAGTACAATAACAGGTTTACCGAACCACATTCGAAAGAACATTCGCCTTTTTCGAAGTGAACGTTGTTTGAGAAGGGACAGAGAAAAAGGTAAGGTGCATGTGTGCTGGAATTGTGTCGGGGAAATGGGAGAGCAAAGGGACAAATGACAGCAGGAAATGACGGAGGTGAGTGGGATCGATCGGCTATCAAGATCCTTCTTTTCCTCTGGAGAACCAATGTGTCTTCCTCGACTACAAACAGAGAGCCACTCTCGGGAACAGACGTGAATCCGCGTGCTCCTTGAATGCCAAATGCCTCTTAAAATTTCCGCGTTGCCTCCGCCCGTGTCAAAGCAAACAAATGTATCACGCGAGAGGAATGCTTCCTCTAGCCCATTTAAAGAGGATGTTATTTTACGTTCTCCTTTCGTGGCCATAGTAGCCCCAGATAGCCTCAGGCGTTGAACTGTCTTGCACTCTACAATTTGCTATTGTTATATTTCTTATATGTTTAGTTACCGTTATGATACCTTTTATTGGGCAACAATTTGTTCGTATTTATATAGCTAGCATTAGTGGCGTTGTTATGAGCATTGACGAAGCTTAATGAGACAGACATATTATTCAGGTATCTACAGGACCATTCAATTGGCAATGAAACACCGTGATTTATGTCCGTGAAAGTATATATGCGACAGACCAAAGATACTTTCATTATAAATAAATATAAAACCCATTTTATTGATTTAGTTTAATATATTAATCATGAAATTTCACTAAGTATCACTTGATACCATTAACCCAATATTATTGATTGCGAACCATTTCTTTACGCTAAAATTTAATTGAAAACATTGGTTTTGTGGAATTGCAATATATACCATAGTTAATATAATTCAAAAGAAATTATATTCTTATCGTGGAACATTATTCTCGATTTATAAGAGAAAATATATCGATTTTTCGTAAAAATATATGTTATTTATAAATCGTTCCCTTAATGGCCATTTCGACAACTTTCGTTATTTCTCTAGCATCTAGTAAATATATTATATTTATCTATGCACTGAATTAATCAATAGACATAAGAAACCAATTGCAAAATTACCATTAAATATATACGCAACTGTTTATAACGTAATATAGGTATATATTGTTTGCATAATATCAGTCTTTTGTGTTGTATCATTTGTATTTCATGTCGTCTTGCAATATACTTTGGTAATATCTTGGGTTTGATGTATTGTCAGCTTTTTCGTCTAGAATAAGAATAACATCCAAATATTCTAAACTCAGCAGCTAGAAAATTGTATTAATCAAACTACTACTACTGATAGAATTACTTCTATATTCAACCGTATTTTAATCTTGCATATCCAGAATTAAACATCAAGAGGACCAAGATGAAAATGTTTGATGTTAAGCACTAATCAACCATTTACTACTAATTTTTTTATGTGCAGTGTTATTTTTTAAGGTGAAAACTGTTGTAGGCTGTTACAGTATAACTATGGTGCGCTGAGGATAGGGCTGAAATAGGTTTTGTAATGAATTTTGTCAATTTCCTTTGCGAAATTAAAGATAATTCAACGGTGATGCTATGAAAATATTCAAGCAAAGATGTTCTTAGAAAATAATCAATCCAAGAACAAGAAGAAACAAGAGATATGTCTAAAAACTATGAGTATATTCATATGATTGATATGTTAACGCTATCTGTTTAGAGTTCGTCAGAATGAAATGCACTTTTTTTGCGGTTAGATTTCTATTATAGTACTCTAATTGAGGTCTGGATTTGCTTTTGCAGAAAATGATACAAGAATGTTAGGTTTATAATTGCTGTGAAATTAGATATTTGCTGTACATTCACAGAGAAGGTATCAAGAATTTAATAAAATATTATCTGTATTGTATGAATATGATCAAAATGATACCGACATCAATCATAAACCGTATAAAAATATCTTAATACTAGGGTACATACTGAACGATGTTCGTACTTCCGAAAAATCTAAACATATAATCTTAGAGGCTCAAATACAAATATTCTTAAAAAGGACCTAGATACCAATGAAAACTAGGTACCAAGGAAAGAGAATCAAAATGTTTCTGAGATATTATATTAGAATATAAAATATAACTAGCAACAGAGAAACTTGTTTTTAATTATTTATGGTTGTTAGTAGTAATTACATAATGTAGACGCTCCTTGAGCATTTATTGTATTACCTTGTCTTATCTCGAATAAGCTATTTCTTGGTCACGAGAGGTAAAACAAAGGAATTAGCACAAGTTTTTCATTAATTACGAATATAATCGCCCCTAATACCTCTTCAACACGATTTTGATCGCCAAAGTAGCTAATGAAAGACGGAAAAGAGATAATAAAATGAGATAAAGCGCTTAGCCGTAATACCCAGGAGTCTCGCTGGAAAAAAAAAACCATACACGGGGAGCCTGACGCACAATCAGATGGGTTTTTATACGTTATCTCAAACATTACGATGACTATCTAAAAAAAAATACGAGAATAACTCGGGAAAACTCCCACTTTGGCGTATTTCAGCGCTGGAGAATGCCATCGGGAGAGCGAGAAATATTTACAAATAGGCACCTCGGTTATAATACAAATCATAAGTCATCTCGCACGAAAGTCGTCGACGAGAAAATCGTCTCCTAATCAGTCATTTTAGAGTATTTATAGAACGAAAGCACTCGTAAATCAACGGCGAGAATAGCCTAATCCAGCTAAATGAATTCAAAAATCCCTCCGGATTAAGAGCCAGCGCCATTACTTTCCGCACGCAAATTTGCAATGACAGTGCAATCTAGATGGAGGAGGTGACATTTGATCCGCGGAAAAACCCACTCCGGCGCGAACACACGCACGCAGATAAAATCCCGAAGCAGATATTAAAGCCCCGGCGCAAACGGAGCCCCCGGTTTTTTGTTCTGGAACTTTGCATAAGCGCCAATACAAACGCTGTCATTCAAAGTGGACATCTAACGTCGGCGTGACACAGCACGCGTGCACGAGATAAGCCCCTGTACATGCGCGGGATTACACCCCTGCTATGTTGCAGCAACTGATGAAAGTTGGAAGGAGGCGTGCGGAGAGGCGGAGGACGAGATGCCAATGTTGAAAATATGCTAAAAAGAGTGAAAGGGTTGAGGATCATTGAATGATGTATCATCCGAGGATTCCAAGTAATTTGAAGGTAGGAAGTATTTTAAGCATACGAGTTTGCGCGGCATAAATGACTGACTTATTCTTGCACAGTCTATGTAGAATAATTAACGAAGGAAATTTTCCGATGAGAATGGCGAAGTATCGAATAGTTCTTACTCCTCTGTTGAAACCCAAACTTAGTAACAGATGGAATTGATGGGGAAAATCGTTATCCACTGGTTCTATTCTTATAAATAAGTCGATTGTATATACTACCCTTATAAGTACCGTTTTAGTTTGCCTTTAAGATGTAATTTTAACTCTCATTTCCTCAAAACTTTCGCGAAATGAAAAATGTCGCGAACGATACGCGAAAACAATCGATTAGGGAAATAGAGTCTTGGTGCATGCACCCCCTGCCACACGCCGAAAGGCGGCTTGCAGGGTAAAAACATAGACATAGACAAAACTTAGTTGACTATCGGTAGGTTTCGCAGGTTTTTCATATCTCCTTCTTGAGGGTTGGGTTGGGTTGGTGGGTGTTTTCCTGCTGTTGTGAAACTTAAACCTAAGTACAAACTCAAGTTTATAAACCCCCAAGTTGTTGTCTTCTGTGCAGTTTTACCTCAATATATGTTACATTTCAAATGGACAACTATTAGATGGAATAAGAAATGTGGAAGACTCAATCTCGCCCCAAAAATGTCGCATTATTTTCCTTACCAAGTGTTCCAGTTTTAACGCACAACACTGGTCAATGTCACCTATTTTTCGGTATATTAAAAACTTGGAGAAAGAGTAGAATGTAATATGCGGATATTTAAATTACATAAATAACTTAAACGTAGATCTCTATAAAGTAGTGACATGTAATTAACTCAGGCTAGGTTTTAAGGCGTCCCGTTTTCCTCGCTTCAAAATTTAATAAGCACCACTTTCTTGCCATCAGACAACGGTAACCCATTCTAATCGGCAGTCGTATTATTCGTCGGAGGAATTCTCTCACCACAACAAATTTATTGTAACTAAAAATTAGGGTTAATGGTTGAAATAACTATAATGCTATAGAGTTTCACGTAGTGAGCGCTTCTGCCATCAATTCTATAAAAATTAGGGTTTTGGTAAAATAAAAGCTACTTATTCGTAACACTTGAACTCCATCTAAAACTGATATTACAATAATTTAATAGACGCGTATACTATAGATTACTATCATGATGAGACTCAGTACTTGTAGTAGTGTTTGGATAAACCCAATGATCTAAAAAATAGCGGCAACTATTTTATATTCTATAGACCCTGTTTCTAATGCTCGAGACCCTCTAATGCTCGAGAATATCATAGGGGTAACCATAGGTGTTGGCCATCTTCATATAAAAATATACCTGAAATATTGCTCATAGATACTTTTTAAAAGTATTAATTGGTAAAACACTACTGGTATCGGCATATTTCTTATTTTCTAATTTTCCCGAGTTGAAATTACGCATAATTACTTTTAAAATATGGCTAGTGATTTGAAAAAAAAATCGTGAAGATCAAAATCGGGTATCATTTGAGTTGATGAATTTTGAGGAAACATGGGTACCTAAGAGAAATTATGTTATAACTAAACCATGATTTTCTGAGATATTTCTACCATATGTAAATCCTCTTATTAGTTAATATAAAGTTAAATGCTGAAAATATATCTATCTTTGACATAATCCTTTTGGTTGCCCTTTATATCGTGAAAGTGATTTGTGGTATGTTATACTATGTTAGTTCTCCTCAAGCTTACCAAACGGAGCAAAGCATACTATCTTCATCTTCTTATCGTATACTTGGAACATTTTCACTCTTATGATTAATAATTCAACGAAATTATATTACAATTTTATATGTCTGAATTATAATTTTCTTGAAATTAATGGTTTTTAATATTTTAGTTAACTTGAGTGTTACTTTAGTAATATAGTAAGTAATAATCACCATTAAAAATATTTTGAAAACGGATATTATTTACGCTTTTGAAAACTCGTATTAACTAAAGTTTCAGGTGTATACTAAATATACCATTGCAAAATACTACATTCTATCTTAAGGCTTAACTGAGAGATCTTCCTGAAAAAACTAATCACCATCGAGTCCGGTTAGCTAACACCCTCACATTTCTGTAACTAAATATGAAATTCATAATGTTAAATAAAAGAAAATGAAACAGATCTGATAGTGAGGGACATTATTTCGCTGAAAGCGGTCGTACGATATTGTAATTTAACATAAGAATAATTCCTTTGCTTTCTCTTTACTTGTAGGTGTTATTAATTAATAAAATTCACATTCGTCGTTTGATTTATAATAGTAAAACATTTGTGAGGCAACGGTTCATTCTCAGCAATGCTTTCGTAACGGTGTGTAAGAAATAAAATGGCTAGAATGCTTGACCAATAATTCCTTCATAAAAAATATTGAATGGACATACCACGCAAACCTAGCTTCAAATTCTCAAATCTAAATGTGGCCTGCTATGCCGAAATAGTTCTACAAAAATACTGCGAAGTTAGACTACCGGGAAATGGGCTGGACGGGAGAAGCAGAAGGGTTGTTAAAGGGAACAAAAATGTAGTCACGAATCGCGGAGTATAGGCGTTTAATGTAGGGAATTCACGAAGGGCATTCTATCCAACGAATCGCGGTCGCCGGGGACTGATTCACGCGAGGGGTTTATGGACGAGGGTCTAGTGTCGACAAACTCCGTTTGAAATGAGCATCGTTGTGTTGGGTACCAAACGAGAGAGGATAAACTCTATGAACACAGACACGCGAGGTAGGGACTTGTTTTTAATGGACGTGGCAGGATTATGGTGTTGCCTCCATCAGCGTTTTAAATGTAACGTTTTCCTGACAAGGGTCGTATAGTTTGCAAATAGAATTGGATGCGATAAAATTCCTACTGAGTCGCCAATGATTCCATGGCGAATGCGTTTAAAAATATTTCTGAGGTGAAAAAAAATTTTCTTTTATGTTTTTGCGATGCCGTACATTTGCTCACAAAAAATTAAATTTATCCCACGCCTTCATCAAAACGTACGGAAAATATTTATAACTCATAGCTAAAATGCAATTTTTATATTTTTAACATAAAATAAAACTTAGTTGGACATTTTTAAACTCTGCAGTAGTACATTTATATTCGTATGATTGTCATGACACGGTATCTTTTATATATATATAAACAACAGAGGTTAAAATATGGAACCTCATTAAAAATAACCCGTCTAATATGACTTTTTATCCAAGGGAAATGTTTATCATGGCTTTCAGTGATATGACAATATTCTAGCAAAGTATTTTACTCAGTAGTTTATCCGGCAGAGCATAGAAATCTTTTTCGTAATAAGAAATAACAAACATCCGTTGTACGGAATAAAATATTGGAAGGATCACTATATTGACTTAAGCAGAGTTGAAGAAACATAGCTGCATTACAAAGTTAGAGTAAACTTAGCATTTTTCCTGATGATAAATAATCCTTGATATTTTCACCAAAGATGAATAAGTACTGGTGATAACAATTTATAATGTTTTGCTTTCTGTGAAACACCTTATCTCTAATAGAGCCTTCAGGTGCTAAAATTGTCTTTCAAAGTAAGGTATAACCCTGTTAATATTCGTATTTTATGTTAATATTTGCATTTGTTTGAGTGGAACACCCCTGTAATTAATTGATTCGTGATATTATTTCTTACGTACGGGCTAAATGCTTGACCAGAAACAAGTACGAGTAGATTTAGTTACTTATATTCATATCCAACCTATAATATTTTTTGAAATAAGAATACTACTGAGAGAAAAATAATTCAATCAGAATTGGGCTATTGAAAATTTAGTACCAACAACTCCTATTCATAAGTATAATAAATGAGATATTTAGGAGCCTTTTTCACAACTCAAAAAAATCGTTGAAGGCTAAAATAACATAATTTGACTATCCTGTATGTTGATGTATAGAATCGATCTTTAATGATTCGAATCATTGAAAAACATACATATGAATTAATGGAGAACGGAGTAATTTAGTGTAAACGAATAATCATCAATTGAATCACACGGATCACAGGCATATTGGATTGACTCCGCGACGGAATTTGCAGCGAAATTTCCTTTCCCTTTCTCTTTTCCTTTACTCCTCCTTGCGAGTTATTTCCTGCAATACGAGGCGCGGAGGGTGAGAGGATTCGTTCGCATGTGAGAGCGGGGTACTGCTCTCCCTACAATCAGCTTCCTTGAATCACTGGCGAAGGTATTTGTTTGGCGAGTTCCCGATGTTGCTTGAATGAGAGTATTCACCACCCGGACGTGAATCCGATGAGGGGATTCCGTGAACGTGCATGGATGGAATTCGCAATCACGGCTATGATAGGTCGACACGAATTTCAGTGGAGAGTTCCCCGTATTGAAGTGATGCCGGATTTGTGATTGGACTTGAGTGGGTTAGAGGAATGTGAGCGGAATGATTTCGGAAGGGGTTTTAATAAATTAAAAGTTTTCCTCGTGTTGCGGGATCCCTTCGCATCGCCTTGTGAAATTTATCAGCATGCAGCCGGGATTGTAAAGACGTAGCTACAAATACCGCAGTATTTCCCAGCTATTCAGAGTGAAAATTTTGTTTACGTGGTTCACCATCGGAAAATAGATATCTGCACGTGACTAATCCTTCACGAAACTATGAGTTGTATATCAAATCTAAACACGAGACGTATGGTGGGACTTTGTCGAAAATATTGTCCGTGGACAATTATTTTATCAAATATATGATTCTTCAGACTATTATTTTCATTGATATTTCTGAATTAAAAACTCGTTACACAAACGATAGGATCTTGAGTGTATAATAACAAATTGAAATGTAATAACAAAATGTATCTGTTAGAATACCATATTGATATTTACTCTTGGCTAATAAAATATTCCATCCTATTAATTACAATGTTTCCAGTGGTTTATAATTTACTTGCCAGTTTGATAAATATCTCTATATCTCGTGTCTACCTCACAGGTAGAGATAACGACAGATGTATAGTAGCACAAAACACAAAGTCTGTTTTAAATTGTAGCACAAAGAACCTTCTGATAAACCTAATTAAACCTTTAATTGTCAGTAAAACTAACATCCTATGTTCTTTTCAAAATCAAAAGGAAAATGATTTTGGAAAGCTTTTCATATAAGCTTGCGTTATTTATTTTCTATTTGAACTATTCAAAGACACATATCCAGTTATTGTAGGAAAAATACGTATGTGCAAATCTATGAGAAGAACAACTTCTACTATGCTTCCCATGTGTTAAACGAAAGGCAGAAATTCTATGTAATTATAGGAGAGAGAGACAATTAAGATAACAAATATATTAATTTAGATTAATAGTAAGTAAAATATACACCTCTTTATGACCATACTAGACTAATTTATATCTTTCAACGAGAAATGAAACACCTCTTTCAAGTTTATGACAGCTTAGAAGCAATGAAATCTCTTCGCATCCTCATGAAAATATGGTAAATGCGTAACGTAATAAGTTACGATGGTGCAATAGAACATTTCCCTATTTGACTCACCCACTGGGTGAGCATGTCAATCCCGCTCCTCTTGAATACGTCGAAAATGGACGCGGACAGGGAGTTTCACCCAGGGATAGCCACCCACATCCGAACAAGGGTAAAATGCGCAACGGAGAATATTTTCTTAATCATTTTCCGTCAAACACAATATTGCTTCCACGTGCTTTAACTCACCCTCTTAAAAACGTCGCCCATAATTACTCATCCTTTTTACCCTCCAATAATTCCTTTAATGATTCCGTCCACCGCCTTGAATTAATTATTTTCTCAATGAGTTCCTTTCAGTTCCTACGCTACGCTCACCTCAATATCCGAACGCCCATCCCTCCATGTACACCTCCTTCCTCATCCCAGAACCTCTCTTTTCAGCAGATATCTCCTCATCCCCACACACCTCTCCCCCCTCATCCCCTACAACTCAAATATTTCAGAGAAAATTCCAACGCGCCTCTCCCTCAACCCTTTCTTTCCCACCTTTCAGAGAGCCCCAAAAAATCTCCAGCCTCTCCCGCTTTTACGTCCCACCCTTCGAAAACCCTTGGTTTCAACCCTCTTCCCCTCTCTGTCAACCCTTTTTCCCTTACCCTGAGTGTCACCCTACCATCACACCCCTTTTCCATCACTATCCCGAACGACTTACCCTCATATTTTTCCCTCCCGCTAATATCTACGAACCACCCTCTTTTACCAACCCTCTCATCAACGTATATCGTACTCTTCAGCGACACTCTTCACTCCCCTCTTTTTCGACGAGAAAAATCTTCCCTTCTGTCCTCGCTGTGCTTATTACAAACCCCACTATCCCTTCCAACCCTTTCCTCGCCCTCGTTTTAAACCCCCCGCCTCGCGCACTTTCCTTCTTCCGCTCCGTCCTTCGCGGTATTAATCAGTGGGTGGAGGAAGAACTAATGACGCAATCAACAACCCCCGGGCGGCGCTGGGGTGTCGCGCATGGGAAGCACATAGTTCGGATAGGAAGGGATATGCCTATATAGAGTGAGATTCAGCTTGCTAGGGGAAATGGAGAGAATTGGAGGAATGGAAGAGAGGAAGGGAGGAAATGGACATGTAAAGGAGATAGAGAATAGGATGGAAGGAGATGGGCGGGATGATAAATAGAAGTGATGGAGGGAAAAAGTGACAAAACCTCGAAAGAAATTATCCTAACGGGATGGTTAAATTAAAACCCCACCCCAGAAAATCAGGTCATTTTGAGATTTAAAAAGAGGTTAACGGCTTAAACATGCCTTTGGATTTATACTCCAGCGTAAGCCGATATCTTTCAAAGAATATTTACGAGTACATTTCTTTATTTTTTTATGTACTGAAATTCTGTACAAGCAAGGCATGTGGTGAGCTGTTCGGGTAGATTTTTAAATAAATATTGTTTTTGTAGTGGTTTTATATATGTAAGTTATAGCCGTGAAAAGTGTAAGTTAGCGTAAAATACAAATTAATGTGTTTAATGGAGGAGGTAATTAAATAAAAATGTTTTGCAAATATATATAACGCTTTTCAACTCTGTTTTTGTTAGCTGTAAATTTTAGTGTAAATTAGCGTCGCCAGGTGAATTTGCGACAAACTGCGGCGGTATAGTTCAATAAGTAAATATCTATTTTAGAAAATAACCTTTCTCGTCGCATAAAGTCAAATCGGGTCTCCTACAGAAAAGAATTAGGTTGCAGATAACATTTGATTGCTAATACATTCTAGCAAAAATAACATTACAGACGAAGTTGAGAATTACTATCTACCTTACTTTAACGATTTTTTCAAAGTTCGCGATTATATCAAATTTTATCTTTAAATGTCAAAATGGGCATTCCTTTATTTTCAGGTATAAGAGACAAATTCAGTAGCTCAATGGTAATGATTATAAAAAAACACAAATAATACGATTACTGTAATTGCAAATTTTCTTTCTTGTTTCATATAAGAAAAAATAACAAACTCTAAATAGGGAAGAGATATTGAAATCTCTCATAAAAAGTTCCTTTATGCGAGTACTTTTAAAAAGTAAATTGCTCGAAAATAAAGTTTGAAAAAACTAACGGAAAATAAAAATAAACTGCTCCACAATTTCATTTTACCATAGTAGCATCCCATAATTCAATAGATGATGAATGTTTACATTAAAATTTTAATGGGTTGGCCTGAATATTTGTATATTCTCTTTCAATTAACTTTTAGTATTTCTGTTATAGAACGAAGAGCAAAATTTATAATTTATCCACATAACTGTCTCGGTTTAGAATCTGACGTAGAGTAAATCCATTTCCTGTTTTCGAGGATATTAACAACTAAACGATAAGCTAACATTCTTCCAATCACTTGGGACTAAACACTTTACTAATGTAAGACATGAGAAGTGTTTCACTTGCTATTATTCGCATTCTTCGGATTAATTAGAATGGAAGACACAACGGTGTTCCACTTCAGTCAACGGAATTACTCGTAGAGATACCTCTGTAGTTTGCTGCAACGAATATTTAAATCTTATTATGAGCGTCACGAACACTAGGAATTATTTATCAAAAGTGAACAATGATACCTATTTAATAGTTGTTAGGAATACAATATATCATTGAGTGCATCTTGTAAGCGATTAGAATATTGGTTTAAAAAAAACAGTGATATGGAAAACCAGGATTGATTAAATGAGAATTATCGCGTTGATCTCGTCCTGGTATTTCAAAGGGAATATCATGCACAAGGGCGCAGATGAAGTGAGCAGGAATTGAGGGAGAATATAATAGCGGGTTCATGGAGAGGCAGGAATGGATCCAAACATAAGGTAAGGACTGTCGCCACACTGCCTGCTTGGATAATTAATCCCTACCGCACGTGCGCAAACACGTCTCAACATTCTCAGGCATTTAAGATGCATCAGCCGGAGGTTGACTGCACGGTGCACGGGACCCCTTACGACTTCTACGTCACGGGTGAATGATGTCTTCGCTATCCAACTACGGCACTGCTATTGCTTTGAGAGCTATCTGTCCGTGTGAAACCCCGGGGGCTATCATTCGCTTCCTCTGCCCTAGTTGATTGTAGTTGTGTATCTTTGGGGGTTAGCTAGCTCGTTGTCTCAGATGCGGAGGTTGGACAGGGATGTGAGGGAGTACATAGAGGTTAATGACCTCGTGGAGGGGAGGCTTGCGAGAGATGTTAGCGAAGGGAAATATGTCAACAGATTTCGGTTGTCAAATTTGGGCCGGTAACTTTCGTGAGGAGTTCCGCTGGTATAGTGCGGGAGGCATTGAGGTAATATCATGATTGAAAACTACCAGGCATCGGGTAAGCTTAATTCGAGTAGACAGTGGATGAGGTAAGGTTGATTAACGAGGAGTCTTTAGCTGAGCATTCAATGAGAGAGTATTAATTTCAGTATATGAAACAGTTTCACAACCTGATATAGATTCTCTTGTATTAAAGTTTATTACTTTCAAATTTAAAGCATAACATTCAAGTTGCGAAATCGCTTACATTTTACGCGTATCTTTTTAAAGTTACATGTAATACATAATAGAACCACTACAGATTATATTATTTAGCATTTTTCATTGAGAGGCATCATGCCATGTATATAATATGTCATGATTCACTTGCTATACGAAGATACTTTTCGTAAGACCCGATCATGCGAGACTCAGCTGCCATTATTAGTCCACGATGTCCTGAAATCTGCGGAAAATAAAAAGCAAATCGATGCGATATTTTTAGATTTTCGGAAAGCATTCGACAAGGTCCTCCATCACAAATTATTGTACAAATTAAAACTTGCGGGCATCAATGCAGAAGTAATAGAGTGGATAAAGGACTTCCTCTCCGAAAGAGAACCACGCGTAGTACTTGATGAAATTAGCTTCAACCTAGTTAAGGTAACCTCGGGCGTCCCGCAGGGACATCTACATCTACATAAGTACCCTGCAAGCCCCCTTCCGGCGTGTGGAAACACCAAGAGTAGAATTACTTCTTTAATTTATTATTATCGCGTATCGTTCGCGGAAAAAAGGAGTCTCTAAAACGACTTGTCCTCGCGTCTATTTCTCTTATTTTACGCTCACTGTCGGATCGGGCAAAGTAGCAGGGGGGTCGCATAATATCAATTACGTCATCCGAAAATGTATTTCCTCTGAATTTATCTAACAATCGCAGCCTAGCTTCTAATCTCCTTTCTTTCAAGGATTCCCA
>KZ308296.1:564622-580467 GCA_000376725.2 Ladona fulva | reverse complement strand
TAACAAATTCATGAAAACGTTAATTTTCATCGTAGAACGTCGATTAAAAGACGCACGTGGATCTCTCTGAACGAGTGATACGACGGAGATAACAATTATTTGCCGATTTAAATTGTTTATAACTTTTCAAATCGTATTACACGCGGTCAGTCTTAACCCGGGCACTTCCTGCTGAGAGGGTATGGTCACTAAGGTGGAGCGAAGGGTCCGAATTTCGAGACGAACCCTTCCAAAATCTACCTGGAATTTTATAACGGTAAAAACCCCGCCTGGCTACCATGAACCGTATAAAATAGTACCATATTTCAACGATTATGAGATATTGATTAAATATAAAATCCACGGTCATTAAAATAATAATTTAACAAATCATTTAAGGGTTCCTTTGGCTTTTCCTGTCACAATTAAATCGACGTAAAATAGACGAGGTCGATGAAGAGTGGATAATTTTTTTAATGTTCAATGGTCAAGAATGTTTGCTGATTCCTGCCTGATCCTTGTAGAAATTCCTATTACATTTTGATTTATTACTCCGCTGAATACTATAACTTCAATATAAATAATATTTTGAATATATTTTGCATTGTATATAAACGAATTACCTTATTTAATCGGTTATACAATGGAGGCTACAGGAAAACTTCCGCTGCACGTAATTGCACGTTTGCGATACATTACTTACGTATGACTCTAAAAGAAAAATAAGTTCAAAGACTGAATGTGGCATCATGCATTGAATATGAATCAGTCTAAATACATTTCACTCGATTATTTTCTCCAAACACGAGAATTTTCAGAAGGTTGCGTCATCTCCCCAAAAGAATTCCACCCTACCAATCACGATAAAAGGTGAGGCGAGGGATTGACGCATTTTTTTGGATCTGCATTGGAGAATACTCTTTGAAGTCCTTTCTGTTTTCGAATAACCAAAAGCTGAACGACTTTCAGAAACGGCTTCTGTGATGCTGGCGATATCAAATGTGTATCGCTCTAATATTTCTCTTTTTTTTAAACCCTTTCTGGAGAGACGCTTTCTTACTACAAAGCGCAAAGTCTTTTCGTGAAGCAAATCCCCTCTCCCAAGCCATTGTCCGCTCGTGACGTGTGCGAGAGTGATGACCCTACTCATTTGATGTCGTATCTTCGCGGAAAAGTTTTCGATACCGAGCCGATGTTGTTCGGACATTATTAAGGAGAGATTAGGACACTGAACCTACATATACTTATTCCTATTCTCCTTCATCCTATACTTTTGACGGAGAGTGATGTTTTTTCTAAGAGAGGACTTCTTCTACAAAATGCATACCGAAGGAGGTCTAAGACGGGTGGGAAATTTCGAAGGTTTGGTTTCCTTAAAAAAATTGCGTCAAACTCTCGCGGATACCGAGAATCATCAATCAATTCGTTTGACTAATGCACCGGGGTGGAAGAAAAAGCAACTTTGGGGGGATATTAAATAGGGTTTCTTTTTCAAAGTGCCGCATCATGCCTCAGATGGATTTCTAATACTTTCTCGCGTTAGCTTATACATTCTGGAAATCATTACCGGAAGGTTGGTGCACTCCTTGGAAGCGTCGAGCTCAAATGCAAATGTGAATACTTGTCTGGAGTGTTTCCTTGTGAACACCAGCACATCTCTTAGCAATGCACTCCCATGCAACAAATCCATCACAGGAACACGTAGATAATGTATCACGTCGCAAATATATTTAACCTGTTTTTGACATTAAACGCTATAATCCGATAGAAAATCGGGATGTTGGTATTGACGATAGTTTCTTGGAATGCTTAAAACCTTACAGTATTGTGGACTTTAAACCAAGGTAAACCCTAATACGTGTCATATAATTAAATAGCAGATTTTTGTCACCTCACACTGACGTTTGTTAACTTCTTGAAATTGGTTCAGATCTTCAGTGAAATCAGCCGAATTCTTTAATCATGTCAAACCACCAACGATTTTTATTCTGTGATGATCATTGTCCATGACGCACCTAAGTTCATTCATAATTTTAGGAGAGATGTTGCATCGCTTAACTTTCCTCAAATATCATTTAATAGATCGCATCTATACTTAATTTGAGTGGTAATTGACTACCCACACTAAAGAGTGGTGAGAATAGTAGTGATTACTAATTTTAACAATAATTGAAAATTTATTCCACGTTTTTATATTCCTATATTCTTAGAAACAAATTAAAATAATAGAAAAAACGAAGGGGGAATATAGGTACCCTTAAAAAGTTTCCTTATTATTACTATTGTACATAAACCTTACAAGTAGAACAACGTTCTGGTAGCAAGAATTTAAAAATACCTTAATAATAAATAAAACAATAAATACCATAATAGCACAATGAGGGAAACAGGGAAATATTTTGGAATCACCTCAAATTAGAACAGCACGCAGCCAATAGCAATAATTTCGTATTCAAATTTCCGTTTATAGAAGTACTAGATACATAAATATATATCTACAAATTTCTTTTACAATTCTTCCAATTTGAGAATAGCCAATTTTTACTTTTCTTAGGAACAGAGATTCTGAACTTACATTTGTAAGATTTACTGGGAGAAGAATATATTTTTGGTTCTGTATTATTTAATAAATAGATATACGAATGTTTCAAGAATTCACATTTTGGTTTTGGTAAATTTACAAAGCGTTCCAAATTCAGGCATTTTGGAAATTCTTTGGGTTTCATTTTCTTCCCCTAATATAATATAATTTTGAAACTTTATAAAATAAATAAATGTTTTAAATGCTAAATTCCCGCGATTCCTAATAATTAATTTGAATAGATAATTTATTATGTTTGCCATTTTCATGAAGCTTACATGTCTCAATTCATATAATAATTATTCAGCGATATGATCCCAAGTGCTTCCGAAATTGCAATATTTTAATTGATATTAGTTTAGGCGATATGCAACTACGGCTATTCTATGTGTATATTAGAGATAGAATGAGTCAATGCTTAATACATTTGAAACCCGTGTGTTATAACGAGTAATATTACACAAATATGACATATTATACGTCGTATTAATGAGAGAGATGATAACGGAGATTTATTAATTAACTTTATCCTTTCTCGCATCAAACGGAAATCAAATTAAATCCTCCACTTCCCACATAGTGTATGACAATGCTCACGGTCCTCTAACTGCTTGAAACACGCACATGTCCGCTGATATTAGCGAGCAAACCTTTTCGGGTAATAAAACAGAAATTACCCTACCCTCTAAGCCTTACCGTAGTTTAAACGGCGACATAAATCGCTGGATATTAATAATAAAACCCACAGGAGAGGATACATTTATAAATAACTTCCAAAATTAGCATAAACCGTGAAATTTTATCCTTGGCAACTCCGCTCCATAGTTTCAATTTGCGCCGCTCTTAAGTCAGCGCCGTAAACCTTACGTCGACCTATTCCATCCCTTTCACTGCCTACTTGCTCAAAGACACTCCCGCATAAATTTCTCCAGACAACCCCTTGCGGTCACCCTTTCCTGAACTTATACCCCATCTTTCCCTCACAGTGCTCCTGCCATACCCCTTCGGAACGTGGGAGGTTCCACTCATTTCCATAGGGCTTCTCCACCCCCTCTCCTTCGGTCATCCTCTCATACCCCATTAACTTACCCTTTTGGTACCATCCCTTAAGAACGTCTAAAAGACGCCCTTGCAGTGAAGGAGGCATCGCTCAAAACGGGACGACCCACCAGAACCTCTCTCTTGAACCCTTTGTCTCTTGACGAAGAGTAAAATCTCCCTATGAATGATGTTGCGCATATATTCAATGCTCCAGCGAATAGTGCTCCTTCAGATGATTCATTTCAATCATCGTCTTCTTTAGAAGGTATACGTGCATTTGTATTGATGAAACACAATATACATATACATATTTGTTGTATCCTCAACAAATGAAGGTACATTAGAACATTGATTAATGAATTGCAGCTGATAATAAATTTAAAGAGCTTTTTGACATTGTATGCAATTGATATTATTTGAATATTTAGAAAAAAATACTATCACTTCCTTTTCGCGATTTGGTCGCGTTGGTACTTACTCGTAACCAAGGTATTTTCTTTTAGAAGCGTACATGTTGCAAAGATTTTCCGACAGATTCGCCTTCTTTTACTATTGGCTTGCAAATACTTCAAATAGTTATGGAGAATAGTAAAAAAGTAGCTACACCGAGTCTAATAAAAGGCATGTCTAATTATATGCTATGAAATATAATTGTTCTAAAAGTGTTGTCAGAAGGGAACGATCTGGAATATGGACGAATATTGGAACGTACATGGTAGTGGACAATTATTTCGAGGTAAATTATTGTGAAAGATCATCTATTTAATTATTTTCGAATCATAAGAAATGTATGTTACTCTCAAAAATATGTCGTAAAGAAAAAGCTCGTGCCTAAAGTTTAAATTTAAATAAAAACAAATCTAAATGTACTTTACTCATCAAAGAAAAATTCTAAATTATAAACGGAAAAGTAAAACTTACTGCATTGATTGAAAATCTCAGTGAAATGATTCCAAGCTCAGTACTATTCTGATGAATTAGATATTTTGTGATATTTTTATGGCATATTTATTGAAGGTGACGTGGCGAGAGTTTGAGATTTAGTAGATATATATATTCCATTTTATTAGTATTTATTCTCGCAGAACGAGAAAAAAAAAATTCAATTCTAAGAATGTCAAATTAAAATTTTAGCAAACAATCATATCCTAAAGTTATGTCTCGATAATACACCAACATACCGGTACCGGATCTGCTTCATATACAATTTATGCTGCGCCATCTTTCTTCGTAAGAAATAACTAAAAAAGTGTTAAGCTAAAACAAGCACGTTATTAAACAGTTTTATTATAAAATCTGTTTGTAAATTTTCACCAATACACCCTCCCTATAATCAGGAAATCATCTAGAGCACATCGTTGATGTTTTCCTAAAAAATGTTATACATATGTAAAAGAAATTTTTCAGCAAAGAAACGTGTGGCTAAAACGATATTCTGAAGAAATTTCCTTACAAAAATGTCTGGTAGCCCACCCGTAGTGAAACCTTATAAGTTCCTTATTGATTGGATTGGCCTTCATAACCGTACTATTTTCTGAAACGCACCATAGAGAAATATAGCATTTTCTTCGCAATATCCTCTTGTATGGTTGAATCTACTGTAAGTGTTATTTCCCCCATGGGACATGTACCTCTAGATCGAGAGCATCGGTCTCATTTCCTCATAGAATCCGAGATAAGGTAACATCCTGTCCAGGTAAACGCATTTCGCGCGCTATCTATCGTCCGGCGTGTATCTACGCGTTAGAAAAAGCGAGGGACATCTCAATGGACGACATAGATCAGACATATTTCCTTCTGGAGAATGAATACGTTCTCTTTTTATTCGCCGGCGAGTTCTTGTCTGGCGGAAGTACTCTCCGTGTGAAAAAGAGACGGGAGATGAGGCGAGTCTCTGTCCCGAGAATCTTCGGAGGTGTCGTCTTATTCCTTCTCTATAGGAGACAGTTGTTGGACGTGTATTGAAGTCCGCTTTTCCAATAGGATTTCCCCACTCCCGTCTGGGCACAATCCTCGTGATATAGGTTCTCTCTATTGAGTCCGTGCCGCCATCGCTGTTCTCCAACTTTCTTCCCGGGATTTGAGCGTAAGGAGTTCCGGGCGATAGTGTGGATGACCCGTTTGATATATTCGGTCGTGCACAGAGATCTCACGGGTGTTTTCAATTTATGCTGGGAGAAAAGCTTGGAAACCCCTCTGAGATTTATTGCGACAGGTGCTGGGACGCATCGAACGATAAGAGCATTGGGGTCCTGCTATTGGATTGAGACAATACAACGGTCGTTGGGATGTTAAACTTGATCCGGTGCGAGGTTTCAAAAGAGTTGGTGGTGTTTAAGGGAGCAACGAAAAATGCAAGTTTATTCTCACGTCTGTTCCCATATAGTATAAACCATCTCGCCTATGATGATGGCTAAAATAGCGGATTTTAGTTTTGTATTATTCGAGCAAGCAACTGAATAAAACCAGTGGGATGGATTCCTACATATAGTAAACCAAATGACAAGTTTTAATTCTACGATTCACAACATTATTTATAAGTATAGGAACAGCACCAACTGAGTGTAAATATGGGTTTTTTTACGAGGAATAATATCTATTTGAAAATCTGGAAGGATTAATTCGAAATCCTGAGATTTCCAGAAAGGGAATCACAAAAAGTGAGGCTTTCTTGTATGTATTTTGTTATCCGTATTTCCAAATCGTTTCTAACCCCCGCTATGGCACGTTTAAAAATTTCAATTTTCACTAGTTAGTAGTTAGGTATGTAGGGAAAGGTTAAAAATACAAACTTAAATTTCAAATACCACTGCCTACTTTGAAAGCATGAAATATTTCGCACAACTTATCCTTAATTTTGGTAAATTTGGAAGTTTTCCAGGAAACTATGGCATATGCATTCGATTTAGCATCTTTGCAAATTCTAATTTAGCCAACAAATCATCTCTTAAGTCTTGGAAACAAAGGCACAGTTCACATATCTTAATTCCAACTTTAATTACGAAAAATAGATTGATGATTAAAGATTATAATTATCTATGCTAATAGTGACCAATTTATCGTCATTGTTAATACACAGGTTCAATCCATTCTTTTGTTGTTGCAGAATACAAAAAAAGATCTTAAATCATTCTAAAAAGTTCTAAATTCAGTAACATAATTTTCAATTTGAACGATCTTTGATTTAAAATTTAACCTTCCAATGAGTAAAATTTTGGAGAACATTTGTGTTCGCAAGAGTTTCATAATGCCAAAAATACCCTATTGTAGTAAAGATATTAATGTACTGACATTGGTGGCGGGGTGGTTAGTGCTCTAGTGCTCCAAACTCAAGGTTTCCTGTTCGAGTACCTATCAGGTTTTCCTGAATAGGGAATTGTTGAGTGTGCACTGGATTTTTCTTTGAAAGCTGGGGACAGATCGGGCAACCGGCCATGACGATAAGCGTCAAAATAAAATTCATTCTCCTCATCATTATCACCGATCATCAAAAATTATAAGCCTAATAAGTGATGGGAATAAGGTTAAGAAAGAAGTAAAGATATTAATTTATTACTGAACATAACTCAAATTGCATCAAACGAGAATTTGTACTCCGATTTCGTTGAGGTAGTACATATCTTATCCCAACTTTCCTCAATGCGTACATTCATTCAGAAAGGCAAACCATGGTCACTTAAAAACTTATTAACGCTATCAATTTTGCATGCAACCCAGCTTAAGTTTAGATGTTAAGTTTTGAATCGGAGCAACATAGTTTACAATGAGACCTAACAACTCGTCCATAACCATTTCAAAAGCATCGTCAAGTATCTAGTAGCTCATAAGCCTTTTGGGAACGTCCGCGAAAACAATTAAGAGGAGCCTTAGGCACATTCGAAGCCGTTCGGTAAAATCTACGTTCCATTCACAGATAGGCGTCGTAAATCTATTTACGTAAGACCACTAAAGCAGTATAAATAAAATTCATGGAGCGGCGGTGAAGCGGGCGGGAGAAAAATGGATATGGTTAGGGGGAGAAAGAAACCCAAATTCATTTTTAAACAAGGAAATAAACGCTGAAATAGGATGTAATGAAGATCGGAGAAAAAGGAATGCGAGGCGATATGAGCGCTTATGAGAAAAAGTGGGACGGAAGGAACACCGTTTCGCACTCCGAACAGATTAAAAGCGGTTTTCGGGCGGTGGGGGATATCGCGTGGAAGGGTACGTCATATATACATGTACGTCGAGAAAATGGGTTAGAAAGTGAAGGGAGGGACGAGGCGAAGGGAGAGGAATTGAAAATTGCCTCGCCAAGGCTCCGATTTCATTTTTCTAGTAGAGTGCGGGTTGTGGCAAGAGGTAGAATGTATAAGTGGGATGAAGCGGGAAAATTGAAGACTGAATGAATGAATAAACTCCTTATTAAGGTGAGGTTGGGCTAAGTCCTCCTCTTACATCTAACCTGAAATGTCAATGCATACCTAAGTAAGTAACTTAATATTTAGAATAGGAAGATATAATGCATAACAACACAAATTGGTGATTCGGCTTGTAAGGAAATATCTTCTCCGCTGAAGGTTGCAGAAGAAAAAAAATCCACTCAGAGTGAAAAAGGAAGGATGGTGAAAGAAAATAGCGAAAATATATTTATATAAATGTATAATGTAATTGTATAATATATGGTTTAGTATATAATGTAAAAAAGAAAAATAATACGAATCGATAAAATAAATCAATCTAATAGTATAAAAAGCATATAGCATGTTAATGTAGTCAAATTAGAGTAGAAGAGAAAATGAATGGAGTACGGAGGAAGTTAGGACGTACTGAGAGACGAAGAACTTCATGAGGACAAAACTGAAGATTTTCCATTTCCCAAATATCGACCGTCGTACTCAAAATATTTGAAAGCTAATATTTCCACTTGCGATGAATTTAACAAAGCAGAAAACTACGCTGTATGTTACTGTTACCATGAAGTCCAAACTTCCCCAAGATCTTAGCTGAAGTGATTCCAGATGCGGAGACCGAGAATCCACAACGCAGCAACAAAGTGGAGCCTAAAATAGGTTGAATTCAAATAAGCAGTTGTTGATCCCAAATATCGTATTATAACGTATCTAGGCAAATCGATTCATTTACAGGGACCCCTATCATAACTCTATCTATACTTTGAGGGTTTGTGGGTAAGTTACATCCATCAAACAAGTGATCTGTTTTCAACGGAAGCTGATATAATGATCAGTACACCATATTTTAGCTTTTTTATCTCTGTGTTTTCGCGGGTTTTTTTCGCTCCCCTTCTTGTGTGGGCGTTTTCCCGCATCGTGGGTTTTTCTCTGTATTCCTTCAGTTGAGTTTTTTTCCCCAAAACCCAAATCTTTTTATTTGTATTTATCAGTTACTTTGTGTNGACATTGTAGGTCATTTTACATTAAGTGGAAAACAATGAGAGAATTCAGGTAAAAAGCCTGCTAATTGTAGAACTTTATATTCTGAGCTACTGCTGGAGGGATTATTATACCCATTCGATTCCATTTCTTGAAATTAGTGCAAAGCTCTCAAGCAAAAGGACAACAGATAATAACATTTTCACGTATGAAAATGCCAAAGTATTATGATTCATCCAAACGTCATCGAGATATTTTTTAACTCAGTCCATACTTTTGGAGAACGCGAGATTTGGACTGATGCTAATATTGTGTGATTTCTTAGGCAATATTTTTACTGTCAACATGATATTGTATACCGCGAATAATTAAACAATTTTGAAAACATCTAAATTATCACTTCTTCTAACTAAATTAATTTAAGTATATGAGTGTGTAAAAATTAACAAATAATTATGAATCTTAATTTGTGATCAAGGCATTGGCTGAAGAAAAAGTAAGTATTTGTCTCAATATAGAAAATTTACAAAGTAATGTGGGAAATTTCGTTGATTAAAGCATTCCCTTATGAACTGAAAATCAATTTCGACTGGTTACATTTCGAAAGAGAAAACTTGCACTTCCTTATACTCTTTCACTATATCTCTATTAATGAATTTAAATTATTTTTAACCTTAAAACGGACCAGCCTAAATGGATATGTAACCCGTGGAGTGGAGGTCAACTTTGACCCAAATTTTTTCTTCCTGTTAAGTCTGCGTTAAAATTTCATATTCGTGTATTGCACATTGCGTAAGATATAAATTACCTAATTAATTGGGATATTAGCCCCTAATCACCCCTCAATTATTGGAGATATTTTTAGATCCACCGCATGCTAAAATCTAGTTAATTGGGTGATTTTAATTTTAGAGAGTGTTTTTCTTTAATTTGTCAGATAATGCAATATTTCTTTGAGTAAATTAAATACATGTTAACATTATTATTACTATTATTACTGTCATAAATGAAGGCGTGGGATTAAATTCGACCCCAACTCTCCGTTTATGGTTCAGGCAATCATTGTCAAAGTAAAGGCTCCATGATGAGCTAATTTTTAAATTATGTTTCAGTAATCTCATAGTGTTATAGATGTGCTTATATACTATAGATATGCTTATTTATATGCTTCATTTTAGAGCGTCCAAGGAACTAATATAAAGGATGATAAAGTAACGTACAATAAATTATCGTGTAAATGCACATACGTAAATTACGGGGAAATAAAAACGATTGTTTTGAGCAATAAGAGATTGAACCTTCATTGAATTGAAATATTAAAGAGAGCGGGATGAAAGTTTGTTTAATTTTTTTTCAAAAGCGGGAGATAGTTTATTTGAAAGATGTAATTAATTATGAACATACAAGAAAGGCTAAGACGTACAGACTAAGTGATGTAGAGAAATTAAAGTGTAGCGAAAGAAACGAAGTGAGTGAATCGGAGTATATATAGATATGAAGATTGAGATTGCTTGGAACACGGCTTCATTAGCAAGGGAAATGGACTAATGAATCTCATCTTACATCTAACTCATCAATGCATATTATAAGAAAGGAAAGCACGCAAGATAAGGTTTGGTAGATGAAAGGTGGAGATAAAAATGTAAGTAGAAAAGGAATGAAAAGGATGAGATAGAGCATGATGTGAGGTTTGATGGACGACAGCCAAGTTCAAGATCCTAATCTATATTTGAGACCATTTTTCTTGTTTCACTTCCTCGCTATTTCTTTCCTTACTTCACTCTTATATCCCTTTCTCTCTTTTTCGCTTTGTATCTCCCATTCCAACATTCTTTCCTCATTTTTCTTTCCATGAAAGTTCTCTTCAAGGATACCAGCTCTAAAAAGAGCAACGCAACCAACTTAATAACCTTTATTAAATCACTCTCTGCGAAATGAATGTTGAAATAGAAAAACACATTAACCTATATATTCATGGATTTTGTTTACTTAACGTTATTCCGACCATTGTAGATAACTGATGAAACTGAAAATAAACAATATTTTCTGCAGAAAAGGAGACAATACGCCAATTAGACAAAACGGGACCTTTTTCCCTTTGTGGAACGAGGCAAGACGGGACGAGATAAGACGGGACGAGGTAAGACGGGATAAGACTATATAGTGATACTTTTATTATCTAAATGCAGTTGTTTAAAACGATCTGATCTTTTTTGTAAAAGAAATTTTTGCCATACCAGAGAGATATTTGCAGAAATGTTGATACCATGGCCTTGGTTGTTAGGAATATTCTGATGATAGTACTTTTACGTATAATTATATAAAGATACGTAAGTTATTTAGCGTAAATACCGATCGATTTTTCGATAGTTTTTGTTATTCCATTTCGGTAAGGTGTGAACAATTATTTATTTGTATTAAAGTAGAATGTGAAAGAATCTAAAGATTTTCCTCAATGAAGTATCTGAACTTTTGCAGTTGTCTTCAAAATGGGAGAAATTGAAATTTCTGGCGATAGAAACAGAGTATAAGGGTCATAAACTGGACTGTCCCAAAATAAAGGAATTATGGTCGGAATAAAGTAAACGTATTGCACATTTTACGACATTGTAGGTCATTTTACATTAAGTGGAAAACAATGAGAGAATTCAGGTAAAAAGCCTGCTAATTGTAGAACTTTATATTCTGAGCTACTGCTGGAGGGATTATTATACCCATTCGATTCCATTTCTTGAAATTAGTGCAAAGCTCTCGAGCAAAAGGACAACAGATAATAACATTTTCACGTATGAAAATGCCAAAGTATTATGATTCATCCAAACGTTATCGAGATATTTTTTTAACTCAGTCCATACTTTTGGAGAACGCGAGATTTGGACTGATGCTAATATTGTGTGATTTCTTAGGCAATATTTTTACTGTCAACATGATATTGTATACCGCGAATAATTAAACAATTTTGAAAACATCTAAATTATCACTTCTTCTAACTAAATTAATTTAAGTATATGAGTGTGTAAAAATTAACAAATAATTATGAATCTTAATTTGTGATCAAGGCATTGGCTGAAGAAAAAGTAAGTATTTGTCTCAATATAGAAAATTTACAAAGTAATGTGGGAAATTTCGTTGATTAAAGCATTCCCTTATGAACTGAAAATCAATTTCGACTGGTTACATTTCGAAAGAGAAAACTTGCACTTCCTTATACTCTGCAGATATAAATCTTTGTATGCATTAATATCTGGAATCTAAAGTATTCTACAACTATTTCTAGCAGATCCATAATACAAAATGTTCGCTAGTCAACTACTGTAAAATAACTAGAAGACACTCGCAGAGTCGTGAAGATCAATGATTGGTCGATCTTTGGAAAAGGATATTTTCAAAAATGTTTACATTATCCGCTTTTGCGACAATATGTTTAAAATCAAATAAAGCCAAGTTTTTTCCAAACCCCCGCCTGTAATTAACTACGTAAGTATCCTTCTCACGGTCCACAATTCAAGTCCGCGTCCGGAGGATATATCCACTCCACGGCGACCAGCGATGTTATGTAAGCGCACTAAGACTATTCCGGCTGTTTTGAAAAGGGAAGCAGAGCACGAAGCAATCTCTTGTTGAATCTCCATTTACTCCACTTGCCGTTAACAATTACAGCGGAGCCTCTTCAATAGTTTAATGATATATCTTCCGCAGGAACTCAAGTCTATAGCGAAACCTAATCTAGCTTGAAAGCCCACTCCTCGCCGTTTCTCTTAAATACGTTAGAGATCCCTGTTTCCTTAAGAAATCCATCTGAAACTATATTCGTCGTTTAGATGGAGGATCTTTTGAGTGTTTATAAAATAAGGACTACATTGAAACTGGGTTTACTTCGACGAATAGAGGCGCGATGAATATATTTACCATCATTTCAAGTTCATACTTACGTAGAAATAATAATTAAAATCGCTCTAGGAACATATTCTGAGAGAGAACTTCTCACAGAAGTACTAGGTGCGTTAAAGTTTTAGGTTTTACAACGTTTTAATGATCTTCTATTATAATACCTGATGAAGGCGATTTCTCCTCTTGAAACCATTAACTTACTAGGACCGCTAACCCATGAACTGAATCATCTGCTGATGTCATACAGCGAATAAAACGAATTAAATATAAATAATTTTCTTTTTAAGAAGTTATGACGTATGGGCGATTTATTTCATGTAAACATATGCTTGATTTAATATTATTTAAGTTATAAATTATCTTTAGGTTGCGTCATACATAATTCAAGAATTATTTTATGAATGAAAATTCGTTTAATTCTACCATTTCCTAACTTTTTACCCCTAGATGGCTGTGAATGCTAAGAACAGAAGCGTATTGCTCCAGTCAGAGGCCCTAGGCTCGAGTACCATTTTGAGGTATCAATAGTTATTTTCCAGCGCAAAAGAAAGAATATTGTTGTATTTTTGGGGCCCACTTATAGTGAAGCTATCAGCTATAGCAGTCCGCCAAGAACAAATCCGCACCTAGTTGATAAATCTCGATCAAACGCCTTATACGCGACAGAATGCGGTAATTTACTATCTAAAAAAGAATTCATTGTTATGTTTTTAATTGAGGCCACACACAAATGGTGAAATTATAAATTGAGTTAACTTGAGAATTCGGTAAGCTACTAATTAAAAAGTAAATTGTTCCTATGTATGTATTTGGCGCCTACGATAATTTCCACAAAATATAAAATTCTAAATTTAGTTAACTTCATCTGTGGAGGCCTGAATACTTGTCAAATTGGGTATCACTTTGAAGAGGAAAATAAATCACATTATTACTCAAACATTATTTACTACCTTAAATATTTGGTACCGTTTCATTCATTGGTCGCACCATGATATAACATTTGCTGTAAGAAGTTAAAAAGAGGACATTCCAGCTCTAAATCTTACGTAAGGGAGAAACAGATACCTAAGTAAATAGTGTGCCTTAAGAATGAAATGGGAATTCAGCCGGAAATTACTGTATTTACCGAGAAGAAATTTCACAACAGATATCGTATGAACATAGCTGATAATTATTCTATCACTGTTGCTTATAAAAGGGTGAACTCATATTGTAGTACTCGCAATACTTATGATACAAACTCGGTAGCATCGCATTCTTCCTATTCTATCATCTACCTTATTTCCTTCCCTTCTTAAAAATACCGCCGATGCTTAAACATATTAGGAGACATCATAAGACTATGTGACCTCGGGGACCAGAGTTTCCTTTAGTTTTTGATGGAACGAAGAAAGAAGTTATGTAAATGTTTGCTTTCCCATGGAAGAGAGAGAGAGAGGGCCAAATGAAATTCAATTCTCTTGGGTCCATGCTCCAATCTTCCGGTAATAGGCCATTTGAATACATTCGCCTCGCGGCCTCCTCACTCGAGCGTATGTTTAAATTAAATTTCTTAGCTCTGTCCCTTCTTTTCTTTCTATATAAGGCTTGCTTACGCACTATATTCAATCTCGGTGTTGGTGACGGAAAGAGTCCATTCGGCCATGCTAATTTTTCTGGCTTGACGTAGCGAAGGGATGGTTTTATCACTCCGGTCTCCTAAATAAATGTCGTTCGGGGAAAATGAATGCCGCATTGAAAGTTGGGGAGACACCCATCATATTTTTCGGTGCCGTTGTATCGTACATAACGAATTCTGTTTCCGGGTCAAATGAGAATAAACTGAAATGAATGAATTGAATCCGTTTATCAGGAGATGATTGTTGAACGAAAATTGAGTTATAATGCCAACCAAAGAAAATATTCGTTAACAAGCGTATCTACTGATTTCCTTGTGTGATATGGCATCTATCATAGATATCCTAACACGTCAAAATGCGTTCCCTCACCGCCACATTCGTCATGCTACCAGATTAGGGAGATTTATGCAGAGCCGATATCAATTGACGCTTCCACGCTTTGAACTCATACGATCCATACCTATATTCAACTCGAATTTCAAATAGTACGATATCTTAAATAAAAAACATTATATGCTATTACAAGCTCGTTAAATAGTAAGTAAGCTATAAGATTACCTTCGTTAAATTACTGACTTTCGACCTAGAAATATCGAGGTTTACTTGGTTTTCCAAAAAAACTGTTTGTTATTTTTTTAGAAAGTGTTAGTGCAACACTCCAAAACTCTTGGCTTTGGAGAGGAAATATTTTATGGCATCACCATCAGTTGCAACGTGCTCCCGAATGAAAATCTTGTTACCGATTGATTATCAATATTTCTTTTCGTTACTGGTTTTCGAGTCTTTTCGATGCTGTTATTCTTATTTGTGTCTTACTGTGCGACGTCCGCCAGAATCTTTTATATAATACCATCAGTTGCAACGTGCTCCCGAATGAAAATCTTGTTACCGATTTATTATCAATATTTCTTTTCGTTACTGGTTTTCGAGTCTTTTCGATGCTGTTATTCTTATTTGTGTCTTACTGTGCGACGTCCGCCAGAATCTTTTATATAATACAATCAGCTACTTCCGCCGTCACAAAACTAATGCTATTATTCTCCATAAACGTTTTGAAAAATCGACGGCAGTTACCTGCATATCCTTTTAAAGTGGGTTTCACCAACATTAATCCTTAGTTTATAATTAGTTTTTAAGGATGTATAGAATTTCGAAGTTCTGTTGATAGAACCAGTACGTAAGTACTCTTCAAATATTTTCACATGTTACCACAGTAAATTTTGGTCTTACCCTTGAAAATCTTTTCAAGGTGGATATGAAAAGTCGTAGAAGAATAGGAAAATTTTCAAAGAATTGTTTTAAGCATAAGATAGGCGAATGATAGTTCTTAGAATTCTTAATAATAAATATATATTTATA
>KZ308296.1:546453-557917 GCA_000376725.2 Ladona fulva | reverse complement strand
TATTTTTATATAATTTTGTAATATTTTTGTAATAAATCCTGAATTATTTTATTGTCATTATCATCATCATCTTAATTATTTTAGTGCGCGAGGACAACGAAAAGATAAAACGTCTTCTGTTCAGGAAAATCCTAAATTACTTTAAAGGCTTATAAGCATACCAACAACGAAAAAAATACAATTAATTTAAGACTGATTAATAGTGTAATTAATAGGGGTTACTTTATACTGTTATCGAATATAACCAAGGGAGTAATGCATTATGAAAATAATACGTTATACTCTTGCATTTTGGTAGATTATGTTGAAAACGATGTTGATTATTATACGTGATTTACTAAGGATTCTTATTTTCCTAGATATGTTGTATTTATTTGCGAGTTATCAGAGAAGTGAAAACTCATATATATTTAGGAAAACAATTAAATGCGAATAATTGAGAAAGTATCATTTCACAGGGTGAGCTATTTATTTATTATACATCTGCGAAAAATTTATTAGAGTAGTTGTTATGTTAGCGGTCAAATACCGAGATAATACTTTCTATAACTTCACCGAGGGTTGAGTGTTGATTAAATATTGTCTTCTGAAATCGCTGATTTAATGCACCGGGAAACCTGCAGTCTTACTACTTTTTCCATCTAGTGTAATCTAAAATCCTTTCAAGTTTTCGGATTCAGTAACATTCAGTTGTTTAGAGTCCCGTCCTCTTAGATAAGGAAAAGGTTTTATAGAGCGTGAATAGGGAGTATTTACTTGTGTATGTAACTTTTAGGTGCAAAATGTTTCTTCATAAGGTAATGAAATAGTCTCTGATGACAAAATATACTAAGGCTGTATATGTAATGATTATTGCACATTTAATAATTCTTAGCAAATTCTTAGTACGAGAACTAATTTTACCGAGTCTTGCTGAGTTTAATATATTGGTTTTGTCACCTTATTTTTCTGCAAAATAACATTATCTTAAATACGAGTGGGATATTTTGCTGGATTTTTGATAAATAATATTGCATATTTGTTACCTTTGAAGTATCGAGGGACATAAATACAAGTCTTAATACATAACGAGAAAAATGTTAGCAAAGAGTAAATATAAGTGCATGTTAGTTCGAGTATATAAAGACGATATATGCAATCGTTAGGTGAATTTCAAGGAATATAATATGGAGACGTAATGAATTAATACAACGGCTGGGTTTCTTTCTAATGTCCTTCCAGTATGATAAATAATTCATTAACATTCATCTACTGCGGAACCCACATGAGTTATGACAAGGTTTAATAATATGCATTTTGTCAAATAAGTTCGCTAGGCTGAAATTAAGAAAACCGTTAAGTTCCTCATTCTGGATATTACTTTATTTATTTTATCACCGTTATACTACTTAAATTAAATTGCTTCTTCTATAGCCTATCGCTAATTATTACCTTACTTTACTACGTACAATATTCCGGATCCTTCATCCATTTCGCAATAATAGAAATTACTTCCCCTATCCTGCTTGAAATATTAGCACCAGCAACGGAGGAGACGTGGGGACTTTATTGAAGCATGCTTCCCCAAAATCGCTAATAACGACTTTTGCCTCTGCTCTTCTAAGGGTGAAAGTCACTCCAAGGCTAGAAACAACACCCATTTCAAATTCCGATGGCCCACTTCCATCATCTGACCACCATCTTCTCGCCCACTCCATAACATGTCCAAATCCTCCAAATTCCATCGAAATCCGACATTCTCCCGAATACCTCGCATAAATATCGCTTGGAAGGAATCATTTCACCCTTGATATATATCTGTAAATGAAGCTTAGGGCCCCCTCACCAAGGTACAGAACAGGAGGGAGATATGTTTTTTAACTAGAAGACCACATGCTCGATTCCTCCGCATGTGTAAACTTTTGGCCGCGTATGACATCATCATGCCCCACTTGAGTGGTCTTTTGCCTAAACTTGTTATCATTTAGCGTCAAAATTGCTGGAGAGAAAATTAATTTAATCGCCATAAAAACCAAGGGAGAACGCATTCCATTTTATTTAGTCTTAACTTAGAAGCTGGGAACAGATGTATGTAATGCCTACATTAATTCCTGAAGAAGAGGCTTCTCAAACCCATGAGATTGCAGGTCGCATGATGGCTACACACATATGTTTAAGAAAAACTTATTTACTTCATCATCTGATTACCATCTTCTCGCTCACTCCATAACAAGTCCAAATCCTCCGAATTCCATCAAAATATTTTGAATGTCCAATGGCAAAATCGGGATGTTTAAGAAATTCATCGGTTCACTCATTTAGTTGACGGTTTTAAGCTCATCTGTGCGTTTATCGTTACCAAAAATGCTTAAATTTCAGAAAATTGCCTCTTTTTTTGTATATCGTTAATTCTTACCGTTAATCGTATATAAGCATAAATTCCCCTCGATTTCTTATTGGAATATTCTAAGATTCAACAATAAACTTGGTCGTCATGTAGACGGGTTTCTTATAACTACAAAATTTACAAAATATTCATTAATTTTATCATAAGCCTCACAAATCGAAAACAATATTCCTTCACCAAAATAAGAATCATGATTGAAATGTCCTATTTTTCTACTGAATATGCCAACCCTTTGAGGAAATCGGTCGAATTAAAACCTCTTGCAAGTGAACATTATTTTAAGGATTAACGCTATTTTTTTATAATTTACGATTTAAACATGTAAATTATAGGGGAGGGAAACACAACCTTCCAGAAATATAGTATATTCAATCCTACGTTGGAGTAATTGGAGCCGTATTCATTACCAGAGTAAGGAGAGCAGGTCTGTGCTCTGTAACGCCTGGGAAACAGAGCCCATTAGGCGTTGGAAGGCAATTTGCGGCCGAGTCCCATACAGTGAAGAGAACTTCCCTCGTGGAGGCTGCCCGCTCCATGGTGACGCCGTGAGTGATAGGATAAGGGTGACACAGAGGGAAGAGCTGGAGAATGAAGCAAGGAGGGGCTTCCTAAGGCCATAGGATCAAGCCTGGCGACACCTAGGCGCCAATCGGGACATTTAGAGGCGTCCCACTGGGAGACGCCTCAATGAACTCTTGGAAGGTACAGTCGGCAGGGGTTCGACACGCATTGTACGATTGTCGTGCGGGTGGCCGCGAGGACGGGCGTCGCGCTGTCGATGAGGAAACGACCAGCGTGGCGGCGGTTGACGGAATGGGTTCGCGAGGATTTATTCGGCTCTTTTCTTCGCAGAATTGGTTGTACGAGTAATTCGGGTGGCAGACGTTTTCCGCGCGATTTTCTCTCAAAGGATGCGATGCGTGATACGCCCCCACTTTTTGCCTCGCATGAGTTGCTCGAAAAGGTATTGGAGATAGGATAGGATTTATTCTATCAGGGGCACGATTCTCACACCGGATCAATACCCTTGTTTTGGAATCACACATAAAGTTAAGAAAACCTAAAGATAAACCTAAACCTAAGAATACCTGAGAATCTCAATCGTTACAAATGGGCTAGGAAAATTATTATCCATGGTTTCCTATCTATGTCAATAACTAGATCATGTTTGCCTTAGGGGAATCTGTGATTCGTAACTTCCACTGTGATGTATTTTGGTAGTTTTCATTGAGCGTACGTTAATGCAGAGCGTGTTTGTAGGGAGAAGTTTTTTGATCCCTTTTCCATATTTACTTATCGAATTGATCTTCTAATGTTCATGTTAACCTATCACCTACAAATAAAAATAGCAGCTGAAACGATTTAATTTATAACATTTCGGTACCGGTATGTATCTAACCATTCAAGATCATAAATATGGTATTATTTTACCGGTTGTGAATTCCAAATGGTTAGCGTGCTAGCGTTCCAAGTATAAGATCCAGGAATCAAGTACTGGCATTCTGCATCTCACTGTTTAGGGAATCGTGAATTCGTCAATAATAATGATTATTGAAATGTATGTAGTTGGACGCTATCTTCCACCGAGTTATTAAACATCATTATATTATTTACACAACATAATTTGATGATAAACTGTACAAGCCCGTAATGTTTTACGCAATACTGAGAAAGGATATTTATAAGATTGATTATTTTCTATGTGACTACGTGATACCATATCTCGTTGAATTGTTTATATCGTCTTTAATAGTATTTATCAAAATATATGTGTGGAAACTTTTAATGGTTTTTTAAAAGGTATGACGTCGTCCGTAGGTATGAATTTTTTATTAAAATAGTGTTAATATTATGTTTAACAAGGCAAAGAAAAATGTATATTCGGAAGTCATAAGTATCTTGCATATAGAATTAAATAGAAATATATACTGAATATAAAGCCTACAATATCGAAAGCCTAATAATAAGATGAGAAATATAATGAAGGTATGCTCCTGTCGTCAGAAATATCCATTTAAAGTAAAATACTGCAATCAGTTATGAAGCCCTCTGTTATGCACCAAACTATTGAAAAAGATGAAACCATAATGGAAAATTGCACTAATCCAAGATAATACTGTCTATTTAGGACGAAGAGAGAAGAAAAGAGGAAGAATGAAGAAAAAAGGAAGATAGAGAAAGATAGTGGGGAGAATTGTACATTGCTCCCTCCGGAAGCCACGTCCCACTCGCCGCGGGAGTTGTTACGTTGGAAAAAGCGTTATTTTTCACATCAGGTCTGACAACTTTAACGTACACACGCCTTTTTTCTCCTTCCACTCCGAGAGTGACTGCGTTACTGGATTCCTCTTGAGGAATGTCAGGTTATGAATAACGTCATTCCATCCCTTTAAAGGAATGTTTCTCGCTGCTAGAGGAAATTATTTTTGCAGCTGGACCTTCAGAACGAGAGGTTATTCAACTTCTTTCACATTTTATGGGCTTGGAATTAATATAAGCTTTGGATATTTTAGTCGTACCAGTGTGTTAACATTTTAAAACCAAGATATAACCGATTAAATTAAACATGGTCTTCGATGATTTAAAGTTTTTGTAAAGCAAACATTACTTTCATCGTAATAAAATATTGAAATATCCGCATTGATCGATTTAGATAACAATGGATAACGTGAAAAGCCATTCAAGAGATTTTACTGATTTTCAAGAATTTTTCGTAGAATTTTTTCCTAAGTGAACCGTCTTCTACTTCGGAGTTACTGAAATTTTGACTCGTTTTTTGCATACAATTTTGTACCTCTGACTGCTATCTATTTAACATAGTGTTCATAATGGCGTTAATATATTTGATGATACAGAACATCGACTCAAAAATGAAATTCATGCTTAAAATCTGAGCCTTGAACATTGAAGGAATGAACTCTTTGACCATTGGTCGCATACTGAAATGCTGCTTGGTTTGGCTCAGGTCCTATATGAATGACTGCTACAGGGGATTATTTAATGGGCACTTTTAAGATGGCTTGATAATATCTAAAATCACTCCAAACCAGCACTAAATACGTCTAAATGGAATAAATACTGGGAAATAAGCTGTGAATATGAACGCGTATTATTCTTATCGATAGGGAAAACGCATTCGCTGTTTTAATATCTGAGAATCCATCCTCGTTAACATTTAAAAGTTAAGTTAATAATGAAATAGTACCTTCAACAGTAATAGCACTTTAGGAATCAATAATTACAGCTAGAGTTTAGGCATTTAATTGATCGAATCGAATCGCAGCTATTTCATTCTACAAATAAATAATAATTACATAATAAATGGTTACGCAAAAGAGGACATCACGTAATTCTTGAGGAAGAAGTCAGGGTCCTTTGAATGGATGTCCATAAAATGATACGTTAATGGCCAGCAGTCATTCATCGATAAGTCCGGCAATATAATTTACATATCTCACAATATGGCCAAACGTTCACAGCATAACTCAAATAAGTACAGGAATCGGCCCTTTTAAGTATATTTTATCTTCTTATCAGTAACAGTCAGTTTTAAAGTAGGGGTGAAGATTTTGTGGGTAGCTGAGCAGATATTCATCGTGGTTATTGAACTCATTAAGAAGGCTTAACTTAGGAAACCTACGGAACAAAATCATTAGTTACACAATAGAGGTGATTTGATCAACCGGGAAGGCGAGATAAGCCGCAATTTATTCGGAGCATTTAAAAAGGTCGTTGTGATGTACGCTGCTTTTCGAGCGCCTAAGTTCCACTCTTATTTATTGGACTTTATGTTCGTGGGAAAAGTTCCGGCTATAAAAGTGAGATTGAGATAAGAAAAATACTGCGTGTCGGATAGGATGCAACACATTAACAAAAGCGTCCTTATCCCGGAGACAATGAACGTTTCTTTGCTCGAAGCTTAGTAAAAGCGATATGTCACAGGAATTTTATAGCAGGAAATACGTTGTAACTTTTTACGTCAATCTCAACGGTACGTCCCCTTTTTTTACCTAATTGACTCCTTTTACTAAGGTTGGGTGAATTATATACAACAACTTATATTAAAGATCCGTAGCCTTTCTCTTGGTATGAATACAAGAAATTCGTACCAATCTTTTTCACTGTATAGCTGTATTTGAGTAAAATTAAAACGTTAATTAACTTCTCATGTCACGTGATTGATACGGACTGTATATAAATATCAGGAAAAAGAGTATTAGCGAAAAGAAAATGAAATGTTACGAAAGAGTAAGGAATAATGCTATACATCAGGCATCTTAGTTCTCTAATAAAGACACATATTTTGTGTTACCTAAGTAATTCGCGAAAGATTTAGTGAGGGAATCGTTTTACTAAAATTTAGTTCCAATTTAACAATTACTGTCATAATTGCAGTTCGTATACATTAGATTTATAAATGACTGAAATAAGACCAATCGATAGACTCATCGGTGTAGGCTCCAGAATTATATAACTATTGTTATATTCAATGAAATGCGTGATTTAATATGTTAAAGCTATGCTTTGTTATAAACTATAATGCTGACTGATAAAATAGAATTGCATTCGATAATAATATTTATAAACTAAGTGAAGCTTATGGTATATTTATATATGCCATTAATAATAAAGCACTAAAATGCTAAATATCTGCGATTAGGTTTCATACTGTAAATTTAAAATTAATTACATCATAATACAAATACGAGTATATCCATGGTTTTTAGAATATATTAGTTTGTAGGATCATATTATGATCATATTATTTGTCTAATTAATTTTTGCAATTATTTATTTGAAATACAATGTCTGTATGGTTACATATCTTAATTAATGAAAAGTATTGAATTCCCCTATTATCCATGTACAAATAAATTCTCTCACCATGAACCATTTAATATCGATACATGCATTTTTATAATAGCTAATGAATATATCATAGTTCAAATAAATCTGCGTTATTCCGAAGCATTTAAAGGAACTTATGAAATAATTGTAAAGTGAAAGCAGGTCAAAACTATAATTTTGCTCATGTCGTTTAAAGTTAGCCATTGCCCTTGAATTTAGCTTTGGTCTCCATCCAAACATTCCCATAGAAAATCTTTCATATGGTGATTCATTGCACAAAAATTGTACCTTAATAAAGAGTAGTTATATGAATCCTTTCTTTTCTATCTAAAAAATTATAGCTCGGTTAAAGCTTTAAAGGATACCGAATATCATCTAAATTCAATGGTACGCAGGGAAAGCCGTAAAAAGTAAATTAAATGTGGTAAAAACTTCACGTTTGAGGAAGCATTCCGCCGTGTTGCTGTGCATCAGAAAGTTAATCGAAAAATAAGTGACTCGTGTCGGAAAAGGTCGGCGACCCTCATCAATGTCGCAAATAAGAACTCGAGCACGAAATGGTGTCAATCAAGCGCTTATTTCCACTCTATAATCAAACGGCCATTAACGTGATACCTCCGCTCTCCAGCTCCGAAAGCATAACTGCGCACGGACATTTATAGCTCCAAGGGAAATTTTCGAAATCCAGAAACTAGAGAGAGGAAATTACTCGGCGGTGAAAGTGGACGTAACTTCCCAATGCTATGGCAATATAAGCGAATGGTACTTCCATGAGAAAGGGGTCGGAGATGAAAACGAGAGAAAAGCTTCGAAAAGGGCGTTCAGGATGGTTCGAAAGTGGACAAAAAAATGGAACATACTGGTCGTATAGGTGGGACAGATACGACAAAAAGGGTTTCGGAAGAAAGAGGCAAAAACCGTGGAGAAGGTAGCTTAAGAGAGTGAAGTAATTAAGGCGAAAAGAAGGCAAAAACTTCATATCGAGTGGAAAACGGGAACGAATGGAGAGTGAAAGTGGAGATGATAAAGAAAAGGATGTGGGGTGAAAGTGAAGTCGTATTAGGGGACAGAATGCGTTTATAAGGAACTGTTGGTGAGGAATGAATAGCACTTTGTCAGCAAAGGGAGTGGACAAAAAGTGTTTAGGTTGGAGCAAGAAGAAATTAAAGTGGACAAGTGAACGATGAGAGAATCGGACCGAACGCCTCTTGAGAAATTTCAGAATGGACTGTATTAGCGAAAAATAAAGAAGTAACTAGAATTCTTAAGGAAATAGCGAGCTACCAATAGTGATTGATAGATATTAGAAGATATGAACTAGTTCCAAATAAGTACGTTGACACGGAGAGATACTACCTCTCAAGATCTGTATGCAAAATATGGAAATTGAGATATAATTTAAAGGTGTAAATGACAATGTAAAATATTTACAAAATAAGTAGCTATTCTCTTGCTACCAAGTAAATTAATATAATAATGAAATCACTATAGGTGAAAAGTTTATCTCGAAATAGCTATTTCATAAATACATGCTATTATAGCTATGAACCTATTTATGAAAATCTTCTATCAGTAAGAGAATCCGATCCCTTTTCCTTAAAAATACACCTTACTGGAAAAACAAATTATATATGTTCTCCATCTTTCAGAATGGGAAGAAAAGTCAAAGTTGCTACAGATTAAAGATGAATCGCAATACTTCATTCAAAGTGCTTCTTCGGAATCACTAGTTTTATAGCAAACATTATTGGAAAATCAACGTTTTGCTACTTCAAACAGTTTATAATGAACTTAACTAATTGGTACTTTAAAACTGTATTTTTTACGTGCAACGTTTAATTATCTTTACGGGTGCTCATCATATATTTAATTACATATTTTATGTATCCGAACTATCTTGCACGAAAACATCAGTCGAAGGGAAGATGTTATAGTAGTAGTAGTATTGCTAAAAGTGCTTCGACAGCTGAGGTCATTTCGCACGAAGGCTCCCACCGGGTATCGAACCCGGGACCGCTTTCATAGGAGTCGAACGCGTTGCCCACTTGGCTATCCGGGATCCCGGAAGATGTTATAATAATCAATTTAGTATATATTACTGTATTTTGTTATTATAGAGGTTAGATATATATGTTAGATTTTTAAGTATAAAATCTCCGAAATTAATATAATATTTATCGATGTAGTAAATAATAATGAATAACTCATATATATTTCTATTTACTTGTGTCTTTCACAACTAATAAACTGCTAATTATTACTATCGCTATAATATCAGTCCTATCAAATGAAATATAAATGGTATAATGTTGTTTTAAACTAATATATGCTAAGACTTTGGGTTTTTTTTGTAAAAAATAGCTAACAAAAAATCACTTTAAATAAAGAGATCATAAGGAAAGAAAATATATAAACAATGAAGGAGTATTTAAGAGTCTAATACGCAAAACGAACCCAGTACAGAAAAAAAGTAACGGGGAATGAAGAGGACTAAGCCAAATGGAAATAACAGTGCACGTGCAGAATAGGGAGGCGTTGAGTTTAAATGGAAGTGAAAGGAGGTTTAATAGGGACAAATAGAGATCCGAGAGAGAAATATCATACTCTCGGGCTGTGGAAGGGGAAAATGCGTCCGCAAGGGAAGGATTGGGGTGCGTTTCAGGCAGTGCTACGATAGTAGGGATTTAGGAAAAATCGGGAGAGGTGTAGGGTGTCGTAGACCGACTCCCTTGAGGGGTTGAAATGTCATGGTTGGGGTTGGAAAGGCCCCCGGGTGAGAGTATGGGTAGAAGGGGAAGGGCAGTGCAGCGTTAAAAAGGGGGAGGGGCTCACGCAGTGGTAGGTTAATGTGCATGGGTTTTACGAGTAGTGGGCGGAAAGCGTGGTCGCCAGAAGGGATGCGATTCGAACAGGACACGTGACACTACGTTCGCACAATGAGACTGCTGTATTCCGTTTCACCGCTCACTTTGTTATTAGCGCCTCTCCCTATGTGTGCCATATACCCCGTTCCCTCGCTTACCTGCGTCCTCATTATCGCAAGAGGAGCAGTAAAGGAGAGTTTGCCCCTTTTCACTGCGAGGGGCGATTTATTAAAGTTGCCGGAGGGGAGTTATGGCCGCAGCGGCGAGCTAATGATTTCGGAATATATTATCAGACCCACGAACTTATTATGGAAAATCAGGAATATGTTATAATGGCGGGCAGATTATTATTGCTTGAAGAAGCGTTGATTTTGAATGGCGAACAAGAAAATATGTTTATATCCGAAGAGATCTCCAATAAAATAGTCATAATATGTGGACATTTCTAATGTTACAAATGTTTCCTAGTATTCTTGTATCCTGACGGATATAGATGCAGAAAAAACTCTTCTATCTTATCATGCTTTCAATTTGTCCGTACCTTCCCATTACCACGCGGTTGATTATATTATTAACGATTCATTTGTTTTAAATATTATGTTTACATATCTGGTTTAAAAAGAAGATTTTGAAATTATGAAATTGATCAAATAAAATTTGAAATTAATTAAAGTTCGCTTATTGCTTATGTTTAATAATCCGATTTACATGCAATCACCAAGATAAATTAATTTCATTCAGGCTAATGTGATTTTCGTTCTGAATAAAGTTTAATTAAATGCGAATCAACTTAATGAGGTGATATATTATGAGGTTTTTTTTGTAATTTTTATTTTCTGTTAGCGCCGCTTACACAAAACGTTGAAATTTGACTTTTAGAATTTAAATTTACTGTAAATTCAGTTATGTAGTCATAATCATGTGCAGTTAAAATCGACGTAGGACTATTATGCGTAAATAAGATAAGGCAGTGGCTTTAAATGTAGTTTCTATGAATTTGAGATGGTTGATTATTAGTCTAAACGATTGGATATATGTGACTGTCGGTACTTCATTAAAAGATCATTCTTTGCTTTTAGATTTGCTTAAATTTTAATTTAACTTAATTGTAAGGATTAAAGGAAAGGAAGGTGTCTTAGTAGATTAAAAACCTACGGAAAATCCCAAAGGAATAACAAGTGTGAAGCATTCCCTTAACAGTGTGAGAGAGACGCGGCACGGTAGTTCAGTGGTTAGAATACCTGCCCGGAAAGTGGGAGACCTGGGTTCGAGTCCCAGTCGTGTCGCTATTTTTCACACTTGTTATTCCCAGTCTCCACACCGTAGGTTTTTAATCTACTAAGACACCTTCCTTTCCTTTAATCCT
>KZ308296.1:523168-538956 GCA_000376725.2 Ladona fulva | reverse complement strand
TTTGAAGTAATTGCTTAGCTGTTACTGTAACATACGAGCGATCTCATATGTACTGTTTAAATAAACTATTATTACAAGTATGAACTAATTTAAAAAGAAATAATCCACAGAAAATTTCACAATTCACAAATTATGAATCATATATTTAATCTTTATAATGTGTTGCTTATACGACAGTGATTTTCTCCGTTTCTATGGATATTATTCAACTTTTATCACCGTTTCTTTTTAAACCGTTTCATTATCACTTAAATTGAGGAATATATAGGTAATTAATTAGACCAAAATGGTAGAAAATTAGGAAAATTGTGGCACAAGCCCGTCATAATTGGGAATAATAACATGATTTTGTGGATCTACTAACAGTTTTACTTAAGTTTTCGTATAAATTGGTGCTCCCCAGTGTTGTAAAGTAATGTTCTAATCCCCTGACATTCTGCACGAAGAAATCCACACATGATTCCCAATTTGATTCCAACTACTATAACATCATCGTGTAGCCATCAAAAATCCCTCGTTAAGAAGGGAAATAATGGTACTCCCTATATGTCTAACTGAAGAGCACATGGAAACTTCTCTCGTAATTTACACTTTATTGTGTCATTTCCCTCTGATTCCATCGAAATCCCTACCAAAAAATTTGCCGAATCAGCACGAGAACTCAATTATCATCGTCCAATAAGAGTGCATTCACGCAGATATTGGTGAGTGGTCATCATTTAAGCATCATCTCTTCATGCTACCCTTCTCAACGGCAGTGGGATCAAAAATGTTGTGCCAGCAATAACAGGTTATGTATGTTATGCGTAAGTACAGATGATGGAATTCGTGTACTGCATGCTTTTCAATGTTTATGAATGTACCGAAAATTACGCATCACTAATACGAAGCAAATCACGCTAAATTGAGGGATTAAAGTACGAGTGGTTCTCTCTAGACATTTGTAAAATGTTAATAAAATCTTTGTGAGATTATAATTGTTCAACAAATAATTATACCTGCATTACAATTAGATTTTTCCGCATTTTCCACATTTCCCCAATTCTCAACTAGGTTCAAGTATGAAAAATGTGAAAAGGGTTAAATTTCATAACATTCCTTCGAAAATGTTTAATTTTAACATCTCCAGACTCCATCGAATCTTCAGCTCCCGCCTGGATTTTCTGCAACAACGGCACGGAATTGTAACGCGGGTTGCGGAACCACCAAAAGCATGGTGGGTTGCCGGCACTTCAGGGAAATGGAAAAATAAATGCAATTTCGAATCTAAAAATATTGCAGCAAAATTTATGAATGTTATGATGATATAAGGTTAAAAACAGATAATAATCCAAATATCTGCATACACGCTTTGTATTAATAAAATAAATTCTAACGTCAGAAACTAGGCATGATTTATTACCAAGCATGCCTAACTGTTGTATATGTCTATGTCTATGTGTATACCCTGCTAGCCACCTTTCGGCGTGTGGCAGGGGGTGCATGCACCAAGACTCTATTTACCTAGTCGATTACTTTCGCGTATCGTTCGCGGAAAAAACGAATTCTTGAATCGGTTCGTTTTCGCATCTATTTCTCTTATTTTGTTATGTTGCATACATTAACGAATTTAAAATAACTGCCCAGATATATCTCTCCTCTTTTTGCATGTTTTAGAATTTACTCTCAAAGTTATAATTCAATGAACCTGGTTAATTGGTTGAGATTTTCATTGGTAGAGCGATACCGCGATGTATAGAAAAATATTTTTATTGATATAATATTTTATAAACTTCCAATGACATTCAAAATGATTTACTAGCTTAATCATTTGCCCTAGAAGACAAATATAATTCACCCTACTCTAACTTTCGCAACTCCGAATACTGAACTATGTGTATCAAATTCTATCCTATCAGAAATCCAGATTTATAACCTAAAAATTCAAGCCGGCTAAATCTATTGAGCGGCTTCTATGACATGAAAACAAAACAAAGCAGACGAGAGATATATTGCACTCTAAAGGATTTGATCCATTCCCATGATGCATTTCACAAATGGCCAATCCCATCTATTCCGGCTGGAATCTATCTATCATCCGTGTCGCCATCCATGACGAAAAATATATAACCTTTCCTATTTTTCCTTTTAAGCTATCCATTCCGACCTCCGTTAACTAATCCGATATAAAAAAGTGATTCCATAGTTTTTGGTTCGTTAAAATTAAAAACCTGGAGGGATTAAAGGAGAAGCCGCGTGGGAAAAATAACGACACATTTTTTCGCGCAATTAACCAATTAGTACGAGGGGATATCATGCGTGTCAAAGCAGACATTTTACGAGACCATGAAACTCACCGGGAATCCTAGCAATGGAAGGGCAGTAAAAAGGCCGAGTGCGTGTATGAGGAAAGAGCCCTGCGTAAAACAATAAAAGAGAATATGGGGTGGTAGGGATGGTTAAGGGGTGCCAGGGCATTTTAGATAATGGAATCGGAGAGATTGGGAGTTAAAAGCGATAATATACGGATGGGCTCCCTCTTCAGTGTTTTCGCTCTGTGGTAGGCGTATTACGCGTGTGATTATTCACTTGTTTATTCCGTTTGGGATGGGGACATTTTTGTGCTTGCCGGTCCAGTTTGGACCACGCGGGTCCTACTTTTGTAGCTTTGCAAATAAACGCTCTAATGATTAGGTCGGAATTAAATCCAGAATTATCGAATTAAACCATCAAATTTGTGGATAGTAAATAAATGGGTTGTAATATTTCTATATAACTCGATTACTTCGTTTAGGCAGTTTCATAGTCAAGAAAAAACTATATTACATGTAAGCCAACGATTATGTGAGGAGAATTGTGTGACACATTAATCGGAAATTGCGAAGTTCAGGACCCATAAGGTACGACATGACAAGTCTATCAATAAATATCTTCCACGTTACCAATGTAGCTTTCACCTGAGCTGGTACAGAGATTTTGTTAGTTCGAAAGAGTAAAAAAATAAAGAATTTGTAGTATGTAGTCAATCACAAAGGAAGTCATGTATACAATCACAAAGAAAGTTTCAATAGCATTTCTTTAATTTCATTCAATAAACAAATATTATTTTTTATCACACTCTGAGAAAGCAGTTAATTATTACAAGATTGAAATTTGTCTCAAAATATGATAAATGAACAGTTTTGACTTATATATCTCGAGAAGTAGTAATTTACGAAACTCATCGATGATGTAACCATTGCCTTCTTCATGGATGTGATAATAAAAAATGTGTTGTTTTGTGATGTGTTTCTTCGTAAATGTTGGCAAGCTTTTCTATTACACCAAATTTTACAGTGATTACATATAAATTTAAATATTATGTGTGGCCGAGGTTTTTATTTCCCTTATGCTATATGAAGTCCTTTTCTTAACCATTTAAATGTCAAAATGTAAGTGATAGTTTCTTCACTTATTCTATAATTACATAAGATACGACTTGATATATCTAACAGCGACCTATTTTTGTTTCAGAATTACTATCATTCTTTTTCTTATATTTATTTGTATTATTAATATAACATACATTAAAACATAGTTAATTAAAAATAGCAATCAAGTATGAATAACAAGTTATTTCTTACTCGTAGGGAAATGTAAAAATGAAATTCTCATATTGTTAAAAACAAAGTGCCTGAATGATGCGTGAGGAAGTTTTCGTTTTCATAGATGGTCTTAATTAGTTAAACCTTTCCCAAGATAAGATGAGTAATACTTGTTGCACTCAATATTTTTTAGTAGTTTCGTGAAAATTCTTCAGTTCTCACCTATGAAAACTTTTAATTGTTTTCAATAGTTTGAAATTACTCGAATAACCCGACAGAGATAAAAAAGGCGAAGGTTAACTTTCATTATCTAATATTAAGTCTTTATGGAAAGTCTTGATAGGAAGTTTCAATTTCTCTCACACAAAAATATTTTACTCATAAATAATCCAGGTCAATTTTAGTCTCCCGTAGATATTAGCTAACGTAAAACAAAATCCCAAAATTGTTTATTTAGCTGTTCATTTAGTCATCCATAATAAATAATTAACAAAGCGTATTTAAAATTTTAAGTGGAAGACTTGTTAACTGAAGGTGGTCTACCAGAAACGTCAACGGTGGAGGAACTATATCTTGGTTGTACATATATCGAAACAGTGATCCTTTACCAAGGTTTGTTGCATTGTGAATCTACCTATACTTTTATACAAAACTTCAAAGATAATATGAAACATACATTTCTTACGCAGACCAATATCACCGAAATTTTTTTATCTACTAAAAAATGTTCATCTATGAAATTGTTTTGGTGTCTCATAACAGTCCCTAGTTCACAGAAAAAACTCTTGGGATGGAAATCAATAAAGTTGGCATGGATTGTGGTAAGGAGACTCATAATTTTGAAATTTCTCATTTCAATAAATATCCTCCACGTTCCCATAGTAGGGTCAGGTTACAACTCCAGACAAATATCAATAGAAATAAATGTAAAAAATTCGACAAATCCCTATACCGTGCCGGTTTTGCGCATCACTAAACGAGAAAGCAATGAAACTAGTATTGGCCATCCCGATTTAAATTCAACGATCGGCATGCTAATAGAGAATCAACCTACTTTCTCTATCGTAGATTCTGATTTTAATAACGCTCCAGCATCACGACGCGGCCAACGACGCCAAAGATGACCGATGCACAGATGTATTGCGTCACGCATGCCTCGCACGCGGTGGTCAAAGAGCAGAACGTTCCAGCAAGCGAACGCCGTGAAGAGATAAAATTCAGGGCTGGGGTATTAGTGAAAGGGGTTAGGCGAGGGGGTGAGGGAGGGTCACTGTAGCAATGGGATTCCACGAGCGTGCGAGTGGGTAGGGATTGGCCGTCGTAATTGAGTCCAACCCTCCCATCCTCCGGACACCATATCTCCCAGCTCCTCAACTACCACCGCGCGCCCCATCTCCATTACCATCCCAGCGCAAAAGCTTAAACCCACCGCACTTTGCCCCATGCGTGCCTCCCTCGTTCCGAAATATTGCGCTGCTGTCCAAAACCCACGCCTCCCAACCCCCTCCAAAACCATCTCCGATAAAATCATTCGAGCAATCCCCCCTCCGATTCTACCCACCCACCAAAATCCTCATTCCCACATTAGAAAATAAAAATACCAATTCCGGATTCGCGTCCTGCGACCAAACTGCCCGCGCGATTTTCCCACCCCTTCCTGATACATCGGATCCACTCTACTCTCCCATTCGACTGCGAAAAACGGCCCGCATTCCTAATGCACGCGTACGAATCGCATAACAGAAATATTCCCCATTTGACTACATCTCCATCGCTCGGCGTCCCTAGCTCGATTCAAATCCCGAGTTGGAATACACATCGCCAACTCCCCCATTTGAGTACGCATCACCAGCGTCCCACGCGGAAGTACTGCCCTGCGGCAATCCTGCGTAATAAACTCCTACTGACAAAGCTCACCTTCCGAAGCGCATCCTCGTTCCCTAGTGGCGCTAATACCTTCCTAACAATTTTCCCGTTCGGGGTTCGACCAAAGTATCGCCCCACTGCAATTCCTTTTCCCGTATCCAGCCCTGGGCAGAGGAGTACTACAAGTAAAGCCCATTGGACCCAAATATTTCACCCCTTTTACCCTGGGCGAACTTTGGCTTCTCAACCCTCCGAGCCCTGTGGAGCACCTACGCTTCTCACCCCTTTAAAAATCTGTAGGAGAGGGGATGGGGTGCTGGATTTTACGGGTTGGAGGGAGTTCGTTTGATTTACTCCTGCATCAGATGTGGCCCGACAAATGGCAAAGCCGAAAACCCTCCCTGGGCCGATAATTACCTCTAAATTGTAGCCACTTGTTATCTACCATCTCACGGATGGACTTGACTCGCGCTCTCTCTCTTCTCTCCCTTAGTCATTCTCTCTTTCCCTCTTCCACTCTATTCACATTTCTCACTCTCTTTGTTATTCTGTTTAGCTCTGTTCCTCTTTCACTATTATTCTGAAGAATGATCGCCAATACACGTCTTTTTTTACATCGCTGTTTTCCTATATTTTTTTTCTGGAGTGAGTGGCTTTGCCTCTTTTATAGTATGGAAATCCCTTACGCTTGATTTATAATCATTGTTATTGATATTAATTAAGCTGAAATACCCAAGGCTACATCTACCGTTTGTAGATTCCTTTTATACGTACTTCCGTAGTGATCCTATATGTCACTTAAGGCAAGACATATATTATTTCCTTTACTCACTACACTTTCCGTCTATTCCTTCAGTGATGTTTTGAAAACAGGGAAATTTTTTTCGTTTATCCATAGTCTTATTTTCATCAGTCATATATTCGTTTTATTTCAAATCTTCAAAGCTTTTTGAATGTTATATTATTGACCCTCTCAAAATGAAATAGAGAAGACATAAGGTTGGATTATAAATACAACTGAATTTCTGGTTAAAAATATTAAATTCCTTTCTTTCCTTTAGCAGTCGTGATTAAGAAACATTTCATTCGCTATGCATTTCAAGCATTAGTAATTACGAGATCTTTGCAGTAATGATGAGTAAAAAGCAAATTTTCGCCCAATTTTGTCTTTCAACTTCATGATCCGTTATATACCAGCCTGATATGTCTATTGATAATTAAAATTATATTACTCAAATAGATTTAATTAATTAAATGAAAAACATTCGGCTGAGAGAATCAAGTGCAAGATTATTACCTGAAATATTTATTAGCAAATTGTCAATTTAATATTTCACTCACTGAAAATTAAGTGAGAGATTGTAAATTTGATGCTCTATGACAGACTGGTATATTATTACTCAGTTCCAAGCAATACACAACGAAGTGAATTTAAAGATTTGCATAAACAGGTTATTACTTACTCGGTGCTGCTCGATCCAAGAGTCGAAATTCGTTGTTTCGCGTGTTGTGGCTTTTATCTTTCTAGATTTTCACAATAGCACCATTTAAAAGTGCCTGAAAAGAAATGCAGATAAATAAGGTTAAACCTTACGTTATATAATATACCTATTAAATTCCTGGAAATTAAGTAATTTCACGATATGCAACCATTTGGTCCATACAATGAATAAATATCTATATTCGCAGCAGGTTAATTATATTTGCTGGGGTGTCAAAAAATCATCAATATAGTCAATACAATTTTGGATCACGTAATAATCTGCTGTAATTCGATAGAACTTTGAATTCAAAGGCTGATAATTTATGACTAACTTTATGTTTGACGGTAATAACTATGGCTTGAATTCATAAAATATGATTAAAACTTAGGATAAGATTTCAGCTGATTATTTAATTTATTAGGTTAGAACGTAAGAAATAACGCTTCCTCTAATGCTTCTAAGAACTCTGCGCAAATATCTTTGCAAGATAATCTTTCAAGTATTTTTACTTATTAATAGAATGAGATGCATTATACGCTTAGTGTAGCATCTGTCGCTTGACGTTAGCAGGAGTTAGTAGTATTTTCAAAGTTCCTCGACAGGTAATTCCGTACGTTTAGGTTCTTACCGGGAATCGAATCCGGGACCGCTTTCACGAAAAGGGAACGCGGTACTCAGTAAGCTATCCGATAGCTTGGAAGAAATTTGTAGAATCAGAGGGAAGATAATACGTCTCGATCGATCTACCCTAATATATGATTCAAAACAATATTACGAAACGGAGGCCCAAATATTGGTAGACTCACATAAATCCTATCCGTTAAAATCATAAGGTATTTTATGGCAGATTCGACACACAATCAAAATGGGTTTTCTTTACCACCTAATTCTCTTTGATCGTCCCGGAAAATAGCTCAATTCCTTCAATAATCCGAATTACACACTCAAAGGACACCTACGGATCACATTTCTCTACGGGGCTCAATAAGACAGACTCAGTCCAATTAACCTCCATAGCAGTTTGGGAGAGAATTTTTGTTAGTGAAGATGACGGAGGATCGAAGGAATGCATTATGTCCTTGTGTATTACATCACTACGATCTCCATATCTGTCATAGTAGTGTTGCAATCTTCTTCGTCAATCTAGGCTAAGAGGATTCGCAATAGGATAAAGTCCACCTCCCGCGTATGGCCCACTTTCTTTCCTATTATATTTCCGCTCTGACCCCTTCGATAAAATGGCTGAATTTTTCAGCCCCCGAGTAAATTTATGTCTCAACCATTTGATTAAAGTTATCGGATGTGGATACGAAAGTGGACGAGGCCAATCAACCATACCGTAGGGGAGATGTGGGTTACGCGGAATTCGATGTGCATGTCAAAATACGTGGTCAATTTACGAGCGCGTTTTATTTTTTCGACTGATCGCGGATCGCGAGGGGTCATTCCGCAAACACCCGGGAATTTTTAGATGGAGTCGGGGGGATGAGTCGTAAAGAGCGATTTCTGCGATGGGGCAGATTACCGTGACGTTTTTGGTGGCTCTAGGAATTTTATCGACAAAAGGGGAAGCCTATCAAATTTTTCGGGAGTTAGTGGGTGGGGATGGGTGGATTTTGTATGGATGACAAGGAACTAGAGAGAAGAGGAAAGCGGATGAACCCTTGCGTTACGTAAAGGTTTATAAATCGAGTAATCTGTATTTTAATGTAAATTGAGAGGAAAAAATAATAGACTTGGAAGTAATCCACAAGGCTAAATTGTTTGAGCTATGAGATCCATGTTATATTGCGTAACTGAATGAATAACACAACTAAACGAATGATTTCACTTAACATTTAACTTTGGTATCGAAGTTAATAACTTTTGACTTGATTACTAGTGCTGTTAGCTCGCCGATGAAACTTGTTATTGGCACAACGCACATTGGAAATGAGAATTTGTCTTTTGGTATACTATAAAGTAAAATGTGCACTTAATTCTCTATTGTCTCCGTCTTGATTATTTTACTGAGAAAATACCGACGCGTGAGTCATGCTCCGTAACAGCTTTGACTCCGTAGGGGTTAGCGTGATGATTACAACATTGAGATCTCAGGTTTGACCTTTCTTAGGGCCATGGTTGTTTGTAGACATGGGAATAGGTAAATTGTGAAACTGGTATCACTAGGAAAAAAGTCTGACGGAACCGGGACTCGAACCCGGGTCTCCCAATTGACGGTCGGTTGCTCCATTCATTGAGGTATTCCACTAGAACATTTCTCCATGCCGTTTGGGAGACTTTGTACGGTGGTGGGCTTCTAGATGGTGGGCTTTAGGACTCTACCAGCCATCGGGAATGCACTTTTAATGAAAGACGATGCCATTCCTGAATCATTGCTTCTGTTTGCCTAAATCTGAAGATTTTGGTTCAACAATCCATCGTAAACTTAAACGGAGAACAGGTAATTGTCCAACTGTATAGCTTCATCATAATCAACGGGCTCTTTTAATTTCATCAGAATGAAACAGTATCGGCGTATCCGGAATATAATTGCGAAAACTACCGTAACGTTCGAGATAGCGCAGAAAGGGCCCATTCCAACTAAGTACGAATATTTGCACGCAAATTTACGCTCGATTCTCTTCGATTAACGTAACCGACGAATCCACACACGACCTCCAACCCTCGCTCCTATCAAAAATTCAATACAGAGGGCGTCGCAAAAAATGGAATAAAACCGGACTGAGCGAAAAATAACAAATATTCACCGAATAAAATGCGCTTTTAGTACCCCTGAGGCGTTAGGCATGGGTAAAGGTGATGTCGTTCCAGTAATTAAGGCTTCCACCAAAATTCTCTTATAAAGATACCAAATGGGAGCCTAACGCCTCCTACCCCAATGTGAGCACGGGAAAGGAAAATATCGCCACAACTTCTCTGATAACGAAAACGTTGGCGTGCGAAGGGCAATGGGGGACGCGGGACGATTATAGGAGTAATAGGTTGGACAAGGGAAGCGGCTTGCCAAAAAGATGCGGCCCAGAGAACTCGTTGGCTCCGGGGCAACTTAACAGCCCAAGGGCAATGACAGAGGGTTGCAAGGTGTGGGGAGAGGAAAAGAACGGGTTTGGAAAAGGGTTCAGCGTCGAGCGTTCGGAAAGTCTTCGCCGTTGCTAGATAATCATAGGGCGAAAGTGCATCAGCCTCTTAATTCTTTGAATTTGAAAGAGGCTGATTTCTTTCTGTTCCGAGTACAATACTTGTTAGACGCAATATTATTCTCTTATACTTTAGTACAGAGTAGGAAATAGTCGATCTTTTACTAACGATAAGGGAAACATATTTCGGTTATCACGAGGAGGCGTGCATCTTAAAATTCAAGGATAAACGGAAGTGAAAAGTAGCGACATTACGGGGACTCGAACCCAGGCCTCTCACTTTCCGTTAAGTGAGTGGAAGAGACGCGGCATTGTAGTTTAATGATTACAATACCTTATACTTGCCCCGGAAAGCGGGAGATGTGGATTCGAGTCTCAGTCATATAACTATTTTTCCTTTCTTACTTTCCTTGTATCTTTCATTCATTTGCCTATAATTGTTCACGGTTGTGGTAGTATGAAAGGCACTGAAGCATAAATGATGCTAACTAATGCCATTTTGAACATTATTTATTAAATGCAATGAAAGTCGATATTTATAATGCGATTGCGCCGTACTTTATTGCTTCTTTGTCATTTATAGCATTCTGGATATGTGCGAAGTGAAACGGCAAACTTCCTCAAACCTAATTTTTCACAGTAAACCTAATACAGCGAGTGGCAGGTATCGAAATGACCTGGGTAAATAACTATTTTCATTTTGTGGATCCGTGATGATGGTGATGCAATATACAATCTGTAATCATTGCACAATCACGTATATTGGGAGAGAAGAATAACTGTTATTCCTCACTCACGAAGATGGCAACGTAGTTGCTGAAATACGTATTGAGAATAGTACTTGCAAAGCGCGACAACTCAGAACCCTAACCCCTAACGTTGGAATGTTTCAACGATTAGTTTTCTCGCAAGTACAGGATAATATGAGTGGAGATATGATAAGGCGTATCCTACGTCTTAAATTATGGCCCAAGTTAAGATTTACACCCATAACCCGCCATAAAATTAAAATTTTCTAAAATGAGGTTTTACCTAAAATGTGTACGAAGTGTGAATCCTACATATATACCACAAAAAATACCGACGAAAAGTTGGTTGGTCCATAATTCTTCTGAAAACCGAGATCTGCATGGACGGCGGTAGTCCGCCGCGAGGATTGGGCCATTTGTCGGTTCTATGACGCTCATCGCAAATGGTTGCAAGATTTTCTTCCATATTCCACTTAAGAAAGCTTCAACAAATACTGTGGTATATGTTGTTCTGTATATGACGTCGGATCCCAACCTGCTTCACAAATAAACTTTGTCTTTGAAGAAACTTTCCAATCCAACTGACATGTTTCTATCTTTCGAAGTGTCAGCGTAATTTACTAATAATCACTTTGTAGAAAATTACATAATTTTTCTACATTTTTACATAATAATTTTCGGTGAAGTAGTCGGTAGGTGAAGTAGTAGTAGGGAAATTACAAGGAGGTCATTGCACATTGAGGTGTGTGCCAAAAACCAAAGGATAAGCAGATCTAAAAAATAGCGATATGACTGGGACTCGAACCTAGTATTGATTAAACCTAGTGCGGAAGTTTATTCTGTTGTCCGCTATTTATTTTGCAAACCGGAACCCGAGTAGAGTGCCATTTGAACATCGCTAGAAGAAGCTTTATTATAGTGAGCCAATTCCTCACTTGATTGCACCTCTATCGAAGGGAAAGAATCTCCAATTGGCAACCGTAAAGATTCTCAGCATCTACTTCAATAAATCCAACAAAGAAAGGAATATTAGCCATCCTCGGTCGCGGGAAGAGAGGAAAAAGTTGTACATAAGTTTTCCGCCTTCACTGAAAATTCTTAACCCTCCTTCTAATAATGTAATCCTATGAGATGTTTTAGGAAATAGTGGCTCTGAATTAAGGGAGGGATCGTAAAGATGTCCCATGGCGGTTATTTTGAAGCGATTAGACTTTAAACTGTCTCTAATTATGGAGGAGATGTATGTTTCCGGTGTATAAGTTAAGGGAGTGGGAGGTTTCCCGAAACTATTTGAAGCGAAAGGCTTCGGAAAAGTAGAAAGAAGGATATTTTGGAGGCATAGGAGAGAATAAAATTATAGGTAAACGGTAGTAATGTTAACCAAGGGAATCTATTTCAACAAATAATTATATCTTAATTAAAAGGAATCATATAATTATGTATTCAATGTGACATTTGATTAAATTCTAGAACTTTCAAAAACCTTGATATTTTAAACGAACAATGACAGAGCACAAATCCAGGATGCTTTCATTCGTACCTCCGAGACATTTCAACATAAATGGCTTAGAAAAAATAGCCTCTGCAAAAAAGGATTATGAAGTTCGCTACAACAATTTTGAGGCACAAAGGAGGAAAACAATACTTCCTGGATAAACTCATTTTTTAACAAACAGTTTTAGCGACTTTTGCACGTACGAATAAATAATCTACGTAACATACAACTTGTAGATATTTCCAAATTTCGTGATCTTCAATGTCTTTATCGAGATAATGGCTGAAATAAAGCTTAATTAGATACAAAAATGCGGCTTGAAGCATAATATAAATGAGGGTCATCATTCAATCCATGAGCTGCACCAATCAAGATTTTAGAAGACCTGAAAGCCTTTTACTTTTGTAAAATGTCGGATATTGACGGAGCTGACGATTTTTGAATAATCTCTTGGGCTACCATTCACGTTCAAGCGTCAATTAGATATCATGTCGGCTGCAAGTGTTACGAAGCAATAAGAGTAAAATATTCAAATTCGCTCTCTAGGTGATGTTAAGGCATCCCTTTTAAGTTTGCCTCCTCTCCTTTTTCTGTCACTTTAGAAGCAAAAATTATTTTTGTATATTAGGTTTTTTCTATTATTTTGTGTTCCTTTTACAGATATATTTGGGTACTATTTACAGATACATTAAAATATGACAACCATCTACAGTATTAATTTTCAGAAATAAAACAGGTTCACCAAGAGTAGTCTAGTGAAAAGCTCAGCAACACCCATTAGCGGAGTCAAACATAGTCCCAGAGGAAGGATTTAGGCGGTTGGCGCGAGGATTCAATAGCTCACCAAACCAGTGCCCAACAAAACCCTTTAGTGCGGAGCAGTTAACCTGGGAGATATTACGACTTGAGAGAGGTTAGATGGCACAAGTCCTTTTCATGACTACAAGAACTCGAGAAGCTTGGACTAGGATGGATTAAAGAGATTGAGGAAAGTCGGAGAGGAGGGGGGGCGGTGACTGTTAAAAAGGGGGATTGTGTGGGTGTGTGGATAGGGCAGCTGGATGTGGCTCGTAGGAGATGGCTAAGGTATGTTCCAGGGTTTTCATCTGAATTTTAATTACGCGGTTCGCTTCGCGTCATAATTAAGTTTCAGCGTTTGGCTGTTTTATGCTCCCCGTTCCCCTCGGCCCATCACCCTCCAATCTTTCTCAGCACCTCCCAGTTCTCTCTCCTCTTCGCTTACCGCTCCTCCACACCTCTCTCTTTTCCTCGATGGATTATATCAAGGTTGTGGGAGGAAGTTTTTCGCCCCCGCTGCCGCCTTTCTCCGCTGTATTGGTTAACTCGACCGGAAATTGGATACCGTGCTTTTGTTGGAAGGAGTGAGCGGGGTGGAGTGCCGTCGTAGATATGAGGCGCTGGATGAGGGAATTGGAAGTTCGCTGGATAGTGTAAGGGAAAGGGGTACGCGGAGAATTGGTGATTTTTGAATGTGCGATTTTTGAAAAATATTCTTTTTCGGGTGAACTAAGAGTCGATGATAAAGATCGCTGTGGGTATGTTCTTTTAATCGATAATTTGAGGCTATGTTCCGCAAACGTTTTGAGTTCGAGATGGATTATAAATATATTGGGTGAATACGAGCATATAACTCAGTGATTTTGACTCAATGTAGAAATTTTCTTCCTACAATGGATAATCTTTTATTTTATGAAGCTTTACCGTAGATGTAGATGTTTGGCTAAAAAAATTGTATAGTCAGCTATAGGGAGGATTTCGGGAAAGTGAAGCCTTGAAATAAATAAATTACATATTGTATTAGTAGGCTAAGCGAGGAATTTAGTTTTAAGGTGCAATAAGGAATAGATACTCTCAGTTGAGGGAATCAATTCTGCTACTTTCGTAGCGAAATCGGAAAAGATGGAAGTATGAGGGGGTATTATAAGAAGATTGGGCAAAGTGAAGAGGACATCTTTTGTAAAACATACTTTACCGTAAGTAGAAGTTGCTATGAAACTGCTCTTCAAACCTATTCAAAGAATTTTTTTCGAGAGGATGTAAAACAGATTTTGGTAGCACCATCAAGGAGCACTAGCGCACTGTTATTGGATCTTTTAAGATCCAATAACAGTGCGCCAACAACAGCAAATGTTTCCTTTAATTTGTGAAAATATATCTTCCGTGAAAATAACCTGGTAATATCATCTGCTTATTGGTAAGGAATTTTTAGGTAAAGCATATCATATCCTGCGTGATTAAACATTACGGTCAAAAGTCTAATGTCTAAATTTTTGATATTTTAGAGATTTTTAATGAGCTCACGCCAAGCTGATTTCATTAATCTGCAAACAAACGCATAATTGCATTTAACGGAGATTGGATTCCTTTCTAATTAAATCAACATTTCATGCATGAAATGTAAATCCTTACTTCTAAAAATTACGGTATTTCAATTGATGATAAATGAGCTTATTTGTAAATTCAAATGAGTAAAATAAACGAAACTGTGAAAAAGAAAATTTTATGAAACCGTGGGGTCAAAATATTTTTACCATCAGCACGTTGAAGCTTAACTTACCGTTGTGAGACTATCAAAATACCTGCTTTGAGAGGCTGGCCTAAACAGCAACTTTGTATTATTGCAATTAATTATGTATGTAAACTACCTCATGAAGCACTTTTGATTCCGTCCACAAATCAAAAATTTTTCACTTGCGATTAACTATATGTATAATTGCGGCAGGGCCGTTCATCTACCTAAATCATAAAATGCCTGCTTGGTTCCCATCTATGCTTCATCTAAATTACTAATAATTTTTTTTTACATATGAAGAAAAATATTGGAAGTAACAAAATTCGTAACAGATGTATTATTTCCGATCTTGAACCTAAAAACGTTACCCTTCTGCATTAGGATTCCTCCCATCCTCAAACTGAGAGCGTCCACTAATCTGACGCCCTGGATACCGGGTTCGTTGATCAACGCATTCTTAAAAGTCCTACAGTCCTACAGAGTCCTACAGAATAAGATTTTAAAATTTTGTTTCCGGATACAAGGTTTATTATAAAAAGTTAGATTACAAATTGAAATAAAATGTCGAATTCCAAATTAGGAGACAAATCAGCTCTTATCAGCAATTTATTAATCTACAAAATCGTACTTCTGCATTGAAACTGCTTTCTTCAGCCACACATCCTCAGCGAACTCAGGCGCTACATTTCTCTGAGGATGTCCAATAATTACAATATTTATATGGAATAGTATCGGTGAGGTCAAATATGGTTTTTAATGAATGAGTCAGTAATAAATATTTTCAGTAATGGCACGATTCTCAAACTGGATGGAAATGAGTTTTTTATCTCCATCTAGCTTAATGCAATGATATAACAGTTTAATTTTTGTGCTGAATGTAAAAAATAGAGATAGAAACTAAATAAGAGAATCTGTAATCTGATAAAAATAGTTGTATAAAATTAATATAAACTAATAT